>OW240915.1:142900450-143026728 GCA_933207985.1 Pelobates cultripes | reverse complement strand
GTGGTTCGCTGGTTCCATTCAAACCATTGATTGTCGCCAGTATGGTCTGAAGCAAATATCGGAGTCACGGTAGGACGTTCATTTTGACTGCATTGATGTGGCCAAACCAGGATATAAAATGAGGTGTGCAGCGTTGTAGGTCGGATTGCAACGTGTTTCATATCGGGAGAAAATTCAACTGATGTAGCGGTGTGAGATCCCTTAAGAGTCAGATATCAAGGTCGCAAAGCTTACTGTCACACCAGGTGAAAGAGCATTGAGAGTGTAGGTGGGCCGAAGACCCGAGGGAAAGTGAGAGATGGAGTACCATATTTAGTTTTAGATTAGAGATCATGCCAAAAGTCCCCATCCAACTATCATCCTATCTCGCTACTGCCTTTTGCATCCAAGATCCTAAAAAAATTGTGTATGCGAGATTGACAGACTTCCTCGAGTCCAACTCTCTGCCAGACCCGCTTCAGTCTGGTTTCCGCGCTAAGCACTCTCTGGAAACGGCACTGACCAAAGTATCCAATGATCTACTCGCTGCAAAATCTCGTGGTCACTACTCTTTCCTAATTCTCCTTGACCTGTCTGCGGCTTTTGACACTGTTGATCATCAACAGCTTCTTCTCATCCTCCGCAATATTGGTCTACAAGATATTTCTCTCTCCTGGTGCTCCTCCTACCTCTCCCAGTGCTCTTTCAGTGTTTCTTTCTCTGGCTCTGCTTCTTCTCCCCAACTCCTCTCTCTTGGTGTCCCCCAAGGTTCAGTCCTTGGTCCTCTACTGTTCTCCATCTATACTGCCTCTCTTGGTAAACTCATTAGCTCCTTTGGCGTCTAATATCATTTCTATGCAGATGACACGCAAATCTACCTGTCCTCTCCTGATCTCTCCCCGTCCCTCTTGACTAGTGTCTCTGACTGCCTCTCTGCTGTTTCTAACTGGATGGCTGCCCACTTCCTTAAACTAAACTTGACCAAAACTGAAATTCTGGTATTTCCTCCCTCAAGTGTTGTTACTCCTGTGTCTGTCTCCCTCCAAGTCAACGGTGCTACTAACAGCTCCACCACGCAGGCTCACTGCCTAGGTGTTCTTTTTGACTCCGACCTCTCCTTCACGCCTCATGTTCAATCTATCGCCAAATCCTGTCATTTCCATCTCAAAAACATTGCACGCATCCGCCCCTACTTAACACCATATGCGACTAAGGTGTTGGTCTATTCCACTGTCCTTTCTCGCCTTGACTACTGTAATCCGCTTCTCAGTGGTCTTACGTGCTCCCAACTTGCGTCGTTACAGTCCATAATGAATGTGGCGGCGAGGTTCATCTTCCTGTCCGCCCATACCTCCCATGCCTCACCCTTCTGTCAGTCCCTACATTGGCTTCCTATAAAATATAGAGCTCAATTTAAAATTCTGGTTCTTGCTTTCAAATCTCTACATAATGCTGCTCCCACCTATCTATCCTCCCTTTTACACAAGTATGTCCTGTCTAGGCCCTTACGATCTGCTCAAGACTTATGTCTATCTACTGTCCGTACTCCCACCTCTGATGCTCGTCTTCAAGATTTCTCGAGGGCTGCACCGTTCCTGTGGAACTCGCTTCCTTCCTCCGTTAGATGCTCACCCAGTCTCCACTTCTTCAAAAAATCATTAAAAAACCACTTCTTCATAAAAGCGTATCAATTAAACTGTTAATAGCTCCTGACTGATTCCTCATCTGCAACTGTCACTAGTCTAATACTATCCTTACCTTTTTGTGTAATTTTACCCCACTCCCTCTAGCATGTAAGCTCATTGAGCAGGGCACTCAACCCCTCTGTTCCTGTGTGTCCAACTTGTCTGGTTACAACTACATGTCTGTTCGTCCACCCATTGTAAAGCGCTGCAGAATTTGATGGCACTCTATAAATATCATAATAATAATAATAATCCACTAGTATCCTAGTGAAATTTTTACTGGACTATCTATCCTTATTTGGCGCAGCCCTACTTTATCTTTTTGCTGTCATTGTGACGAACCGCCTGGCACCCCGACCAGGTACCTCCGTCAATTGCTGCTTCCTAGTACTGGTGAGTACCATAAGCACTGCACTGGAACACAATAACCACCGTAAACTCCATGAACCACCGCAGCTTGGTTGGGGTCTTGTCGTCCTCCACCAGCTTCCAGTGGGTATTCCTCTCTTGGCGTAGCAGGAACAGCTCTTACAAGAGCTTAGTGATTATACTCGGGGAGTATAGTGATTCTAGCTATCCCCAGAGTGTAGTTTTTCAATCCCCCAATCATGAGCCAAGACTTCACGAAGGTGCAAGATGATCTGAGCTTTAATGGTTCAAGTTGGCTTTTATACAATTCTTGAGGCCAGAGGAACACTCCCTGGACCTGATGGGGCATAGGAACACAAAGGACACAAACCAATCAGTACAAACATACAGTATGTGACACTCCCATGTACAGCACACAATCCCTCCCCTCTGCTTGGGAGTTAATAGAGTAAAGTCCTGTAAGTAACTCAATTATCTCCAGGCAGAAAAAAACACATTTTTACAAAGTTCAGAAAGTACCCCAAAACATAACATACCCCAAAATACATCCCCGGATAGCCCTGATCTGGGTGAACAACATATCCAAAAATCACCCAAATCAGAGCAGGGGTACAAAAGTTTCATGGAAGTCTATTTTTCACCGGCCGCAAGCATGGCTTCATGCCCAAAATAGTTCCAGAGAATTAGGCTGTGCGGCCGGTCCATTTCCAATTATTAAAGTGCACTTCAAATAGTTGAATGGGACCGTTCATGCACAAAGTCAATGTTGAAGTATGTTCGGCATATTTAGCCAAACCTAGATGGAGGTGAAAGTCCCAGCGGTGTCCGATTTCAGTTCCATGCGTTCAACAACGAAACACAGATGGACGCGTTCGATTAAACAAGATGGCCGCCATCACGTGTTGAACTGCTGGCTGCTGCTGAGATGAGGGACTGACAATCTCTTCTTCCTGTAATGTTGGCTGGTGCTGGGTAGTGAGACCGACTATCTCTACTCCCAGGGATGCTTGCTGCTGCTCAGCTGAGGGTCCGGCAATCTCCTCTCCCGGTAATTCCGGCTGCCGCTGGAGAGAGAGACCGGTTGTCTTTTCTCCCTTTGACCCATACTCCTGCTGGGGAGTCAAACTGACGGTCTCGACACCCAGTAACGCTGCCTGGTCCGGGTAGATTGGGGCCGAATTGACCTGAGCAGGTGTTGGTAGTCCTGCTCTAGTTCCCACTCACTAGTAACCAGCTCAATAGCTCCTGGGAACAGCAGAATTTTTTACCGGTAACAATAAATAGCCCAGAACCTCGACTTCTAAAGTCATCGTCCTCCTCCATGGCTCTTAAGAACAGGCCGGGGCCATAGTAGCCCTCCCCCTCTGGCTGAACGCCCTCTGCCAACCAAGTGTTTTGCTGGACTGCGTACCACCACAGTGCCCGGTACGAGTCATTACCCTAAATCCATATGACACTGGTGACTCTAGGATGCTTCTATACTCACTAGGAAGTCATCCCACTACTGCCACCAAATGTGACCGACCGCCTGGCACCCCAACCAAGCACCTCCATTAAACTGCTTCCTAGTCCTGGTGAGTACCATAAGCACCACACTGGAACACCATAACCACTGTAACCACCCCCCCGAACCGCTGCAGCTTGGTTGGGGTGTCGTCGCCCTCCACCCACCCTGGACCCAAAACCAGGATCCAGCTTCCAATGGGTAGACCTCTCCTTAGTCCAAAGAGCGTAGCAGGAACAGCTCTTAGAAGAGCTAGTGATTATACTCAGGGGAGTATTGTGATTATAGCAATCCCCAGAGTGAATTTAGTTCTCCAATCCCCCAATCATAAGCCAAGACTTCATGAAGGGGAAAAGTATCTTGTTTATTGGGAGCCACAGCTGGCATTTTATGCAAATCCCGATGCAAGGGAACACCCACGTGGACCTTGTGCGGGACAGGATGACAATTGTTACAAGCCAATGATAATGCAGTAGGTGACCCTCTCACACATTACACACAATCGCTCCCCTCATCCTGTGAGATAATTGAGTCAAGTTTTGTATGTAACTCCATTATCTCCATGCAGAAAAACATACATTTTTATAAAGTGTCATAAGTACCCCAAAACACAACATATCCCCTGATAGCCCTGATCTGGGTGAACAACCTATCCAAAAATCACCCAGATCAGAGAAGGGATTCAGGAAATTTTGAGAAGTCTTTTTTTTTGACCGACTGCACATATGGTTTCATGCCCAAAATAATTCCAGAGAATTATACTGTGCGGCTGGTCTATTTCCAACAGTCGAAGTAATGTTCAAATAGTCGAACAGAGCTGTTCGTGCACAGAGTCAGTGAGTATATCTGGTTCTGTAGATTATTTCTACCGAACGGTGCTCCATTCGTGCAATTCTAGTCTAACCTAACTGGAGGTGGAAATCACAGCGGTGTTTGTGCCGTCGAGTGTCTGATTTTAGTTCCATGTGCTCAATGACAAAACACTGATGGACGCGTTCGACTATAGCCCAATATACTGAACTATACTATAGCCCCATATACTGAACCGTAGAGGGGAAAAGGCATGAACAAAGCCATTCCACAGTCCTGAAGCCAGGTTTAACACAGGGGCCATAGTCACAAGGTAGGAGACTGGCAAACAGGCCCCTCCAAAAGTCAGTGGCAAAGTTCAGTACACCCATAAGTGGAAATGTCCAAAAATTGGGCCCAATTTTACCACATGACAGGAGGCTTCATAGTTGCATATCTTTCTTTACTGAAAACTCCAGCAGCATAGAAACAGTAACAACCAATCAGAAAAAAGATATGATGACCATAAAAGGCCCTGTCTATGACATCACTTCCTCTTTCTTTGCTGCTCCAGCCATACATCAGGTCAGAGTATTTTTTCCCTCTATGGATATTTAATAATTTTGTACTGCTTCTTCTTTATTTGAACTTATTTTACCTAAATTGTTTTCCCTGGACCTCCTATACCTGTTCCCCTCCCTCTTATCTCTCCCTTCTACCGAGCTTTTTAGTCTCACTGATCTCCTGTACGGTCCGCGGGCGCCCGGCTGCCGTGCCGCGTGCGCTCCACGGACCCACCTCTTAGACTCTCAGGGAGGGTGTGGGGACAGGTGGAAGGAGGCCGGGTCCCTTATCTTCTACCCCCCGCGCTCTGGACCCGCGACCGCGAGCTCCGTCGCGCTACTTCGATCGCGAGCGGTGGCCATCTTAGATCTCGTGGCTCGCGAGATACAAGATGGCCGCTCTGTACCGCTCACTGCGGATCGGGATTCACCCGATCAGCACTCCTGCTCACCCCCTAACCTTGTCCTCCTCCCCCAAGTGCTGGCACTAGCTTGCATACACAGAGTATTAAAGGACCCTGGGCCCATATTGGTTATTATATATTTTTTCACATCCTCAGAGACCCAGAGATTTGGGAGGACAAGCAAGCATGCATTACAATTGGGCAAGTCTCAATACACAGCGAATGTAAAACATACACAGAATATTAAAGGAGACTGAGCACACTGATATACCCTACACAGGGTCATACTGCATTACTGTACCTATAGATACACACGAACATGGGTGTCCTCTGGGTATTTTTACATGGCACACCACCTGGGGTAACCCCCCAGACAAGCATGCTAGGTCACGCAGACCATTTACTATTACGTGGGTGTCCTCTGGTATCCATGGCACACCACCTGGGGTGAACCCCAACTACATGCACATGGGACTACGCTATTACATTACTGTTTATTATTATTGATGACAACCCGTGCATACTGCTCTGATGTACAACTGTGGTGAACCCATACGCACCACCACCACTGACACATACCGGACCACCCTGTCTATAGGGTGGCCTTACCGAATCTCAGAGCCTTACGTTCTGCCCCACTTTAGAACGGGCAACTACCCTGGATGAACCCCAGTTGTACAAGGAGCTGGGCACTCTAGATGCCCATATCTAGTATATATCCTGACATTTCGCCTCTGTCACCCAAACAGGAAAGGGAAAAACCCCACTGAGTCATGGAAGACACCCAAGCCACACAGGATTTCCAGGCTATGATAAATGCCGCCGTAGCGGCCTCAGTGGAAAAAGCTCTCCTGAGAGCGCTACCACAAACCCAGGGCGACACCAGCCCTTCAGATCCGATGGAAGCCTCCGGCTCGGAAATATCCAAGGCAAAACGGCAACGGAAGGGCTCTAGCCCCCCTTCCACTGTGACCAAAAGCAAAACGTCCGTCAAACGTCCTAAGAACTATGAACAACGACTGTCCAAACCACAACCTCCGCCTTCCTCCGACGAGGACGACTTCTGTGCGCCTCATACCCTGGACGTAGTGGACGAATGGCGCGAGGAAGGCTCTCATTCGGATGAGGAAGAGTGGCAAGATTTTCCCACCTCCTCAAAATACGTCAGAGAGACGGTACTTGGTGACGACCGGGACAGAGCAAGCACCAGTGGCACCAACCTCGGCAAGACAGAGGACGGAATGTTCGTGGACGATCTGGGAAACCCCCTCTTCGACCCCCGAAGTATCCGACACCCTCGCTCCTCGGAGTGGAGCCTCCCAGACCACCTAACGAAGTTCGTACACTACTGGCTACGTAAGCCTCTGGAGAAAGAGGTGCGAGCACGCCTCAAGGCCGAGTGTCCCAGACCACTGCTACCCGACAAGATAGCACTTACGCCCGAATTTGATAACACGGTGGTGGTCTTCATGTCACGTTCGGGACGGGACCCCCGAAAGGGCATGGAAAAAGGCTTAAAGGCAGCACAGGACAAAGTGCTAGATTTACTAGGCCCCATCACTAAGATGCTGTATTTTGCAGACTTAGCGCTCAGCCAGGGCTCACAGCTGGACCCCAATATTATACGGGAATGGGCTCAGCATTCAATTTGCCTACTGGGCAACGCAAACGCGGCATTGTGCACCGAAAGACGCAAGTCAGCGCTAATACGCATAGACAACAAGCTCCTGGATCTAGGGGCAAAGGAATTCGGCCCGAAGGCGCAAGGCCTTTTATTTGGCGATGATTTCATCACGGAGCTTAAGAAGCACGTCAACCTCTTCACCACCTTGAACAAGGCCCAAACCTCGCTCAAGCAGGTCTTCCACAACCCCGCAGGAAGAGGTGTTTTTGGGAGGGCTGGTCGGCAACGGAACCGAGCCACCAGCCGTTCCTGGGCGACAGGTTCCAGATCCTACCCGCAAGCTCCAAGCTTTTTCCCGTCCACAACACAGAGACCATCGTACAGAGGTACGGGAAGAACCAGAGGCTTCAGAGGTCGAGGACGCAGCCGTTTCTCTAATGGTGAGTCCATTTGCATACCAATCTGTATCCAATTTTGTAGCAGGTGGCCTGTCCCTTTTCTTACAGAACTGGCGACTCATCACCACGGATGCCTGGGTTCTCCAGACGGTGAAAGGCTTCGTCATAGAGTTTTACACGCAACCCATACAAACCACTCCCCCTACTCCGATGCACCTGTCGGCGGACCAAAAGCGCCTAGTAGACGAAGAGATTCACACACTCTTCAAAAAGGGCGCGATTCAATTCGCCCCGAGAGAAGGAAGTTTCCTAAGCAACATCTTCCTAGTCAAGAAGAAAACCGGCGACTACAGACCAGTCATCAACCTACGAAACCTGAACACCTACGTGGTGTACAGACACTTCAAGATGGAGGGAATCCATCTGCTACAAGACCTTCTCACCAGGAACGACTGGTTTACGCGTCTAGATCTCAAAGACGCGTACCTGTCCGTACCGGTGGACGCCAACTGCCGGCGCTTCCTTCACTTCCTATGGAGAGGACACACATGCCAGTTAACATGCCTGCCGTTCGGCCTCAGCTCGGCTCCGTGGTGTTTCACGAAACTGCTGAGACCGGTGATGGCTCACATTCGAACATTGGGCATACGATGTCTCGTATACCTGGACGATTTGCTGATTTTTTGCGAATCCGCTTCCAGGCTACGATCGCAGACGAAATTTGTAGTTCACTTACTGGAATCCTTGGGTTTTGTAGTGAACAGGCAAAAATCGGCTCTCTCTCCCTCCCAGTCGATCCAATTCCTAGGCTTCGACATCGACTTGAAGGACTGCGTGTTATGACTACCGGCGACGAAGATAGCCTCAATACGGAAGGAAATCAGCGAGGTGGGTCCGCTGGCTGTTAACGTTAGCTGGCATTGAACCTTACTTCGGTGCCCACTCGGTCAGAGGTGCGGCAGCCTCGCAAGCTCTATTAGCAGGCGCTTCACTGACAGACATCATGCGCTGCGCAGACTGGTCTAGGGAGAGTACGTTCCGGACATTTTACTTTCGCCAAACGTCTCATGCTTCCTTCACATTGATTAATTCCAAGCTTTAAAAATGCAAATATGAAGCCTCCTGTCATGTGGTAAAATTGAAGATTATATTAGCTTTAGTGTACTAATAATCTTAATTTTTGTAATGACAGGAGGCGAATATTTCCCACCCTATAGGACCCCCCCAGGTTACTCCACATTACACACATTGGGTTTAGGGTTCAGGAAGACATGCATGTTAGGACGGTTTTATTTCTCAGACAGGTAACTGTTTTTCATACTGGTTAATTGTGTTCTTGCTCATATCCCTCGAAGTATGTTATGTTTTCATTATTACATGTTTTATAGTTCGAGTTGTATATAGTATTAATAATTTTCTCTACCTACTAGTCATTGAGATTATCAGACTCTGATCGATTATTATATGCGGACAAGTTTCCACTGTAGAGACCTTTCACTTTTTTCTTTTTCTTTCAGCGTGAACGTCTTCTCTTCGGGACAAAGACTCACCTACCATACCAATTCACCGGAAAATTACCGAAGTCATGTTCCCTGTTATGTTGTTGATCTGTTACCTATAGTTGTTTATGTTCTTATCGTTATATTCTGTTTCGCCTCAAAGAAAGAGGAAGTGATGTCATAGACAGGGCCTTTTATGGGCATCATATCTTTTTTCTGATTGGTTGTTACTGTTTCTATGCTGCTGGAGTTTTCAGTAAAGAAAGATATGCAAATATTCGCCTCCTGTCATTACTAAAATTAAGATTATTAGTACACTAAAGCTAATATAATCTTCAATTAGCCATTTTCCCTGACTCGTTAGTGTTACAAGGTCTTAGGTTTAAATGGGGAGCAGGTGTGTTAAATTTGGTGTTATCGCCCTCACACTTTCTCATACTGGTCACTGGAAGTTCAACATTTACCCATTTCTGCATCTAGGTGAGTATGGGTTCATATATTTCATATTTACAGTTTTTTAAGTACATTTCCTAAATCTGTACTCCACTTACTTTATAGTAATGAAGAACAGACTGTATTATCTCCCCCGAGGAAGAGAAGGGAGAAAGCTAATCCCTGTTCAGGGTGTGAGGAAAATGCAGTTGAGAGGGTAAACAGCTGTGCCTACTCTATCTCCAGATGTTGGCCACCACCCCCTCCTGTACACATGTCTAATCGCCAGATATCATGGCTTGGATCAGGAAAGAAGTTGTCTAAGGCATTTGAGAGGCCAGAAAATGGTCAGAGAAAAGACCTAGACAGAGACAGGTGTCATTCCTGTCTTCAGGCTCAGACTTAAACCTAGAACAATCTGAAAAAAAGAAAAAAGAAAGAATTTCAGATCATTGATCAAACTGACTCTAGTGAGAGCGAAGTAGAGATGCTATCACAACAACAGGACATAGTCTTAAATTAGAGGGGCAAAGGTTTAAAAGTAATATCAGAAAGTATTACTTTACTGAGAGGGTAGTGGATGTATGGAATAGCCTTCCAGCTGAAGTGGTAGAGGTTAACACAGTAAAAGAGTTTACGCATGCATGGGATAGACATAAGGCTATCCTAACTATAGGATAAGGCCAGGGACTAATGAAAGTATTTATAAAATTGGGTAGACTAGATGGGCCAAATGGTTCTTACCTGCCGTCACATTCTATCTTTCTATCAGAATCGCTTGATTCCAAAACTAGGGACAAGCTCATTCTTATGGTAAGGAAGACTTTGGAGATACCGGAAGATCTGCCTAAAGTGGACAGTTCAGATAAACACTTCACAGATCTTAACAGACAAGAGCTTTCCTTTCTACTTCACAGGACAATAAAGCATTTGATCAACTACTCCTCCAAAAGTCAATGTTTCTAGGGTGGCCAGGAAAACTATACTACCTCTGGATAGTTCCGCCTCCTTACGGGAACCTATGGATAGAAAGCTGGATGCTAACCTATCCAAAATGTATACTGTAGCGGGAGCAGGATGTCATCCCACAGTTAGCTCTCACGGCTATATCCAGGGCCATGAAAAGTTGGATTCCAGATCTCGACTCAGATGTTGAAAGAGGTTTTAATTTATTTTAAGTGTTTTTTTTTTAAATTTATTTTTAAAACAATAAACAACCATGAATTTGGACAGCTGGTTAAAGCATGGAACTATTCAGAGAAAAAAGTATTACTACTTTTAACTGTTTGGCACTTATAGAAACTGAGAAAGAAGATATATCAAGAAGTCCAGAAAACATGCCCAAAATAGTTGAATCTACTGTTTCTCAAATAGCAGAGACAAGTGACATGTCAATAAAAAAAGAAAGAAAAGCACACAATGACAGCAACTTGTCATTTGGATTCACAAGTGCCAGAAATACTAATTGTCTTGAAGCACAATGCTTACTTTGCAAGAAAATAATGCCAAACAGTTCATTAGCACCTGCTACGTCATAATTTTGAGCAAAATCACGCAAAGTTCAAAGATAAAGGCATTGCCTTTTTTAATATGAATGCCATAATGTGAATGCTAGCAGACATGTGCCCTTGGAGGAGCAGGTGTGTTCCAGTTATGTCAGTTTGAGTGTCCACAATGTTGTCCTCGGTGACTCATACTCTTTCGGTAACTGCTTGCAGCTCCATTTTGAGCATGGCTGAGTCCGCCGCCAGTAACTTGTGGATATTAGACAGGAGAACTTTCAGGTCTCTTTTTGTGGTCGGAGCTGAGTCATCAGAAGTGTCCATAGGAATAGTAAGTATTGTCTGAGAGTGAAGTGGTACCTCCAGCTCTCGGGTGTTCGGGTCGGGGTACACCTCCTGCTGGTCTCCTGCTGGAGTTGGTCTGGGCTGTACAGGCCATTACAGCATGGCCCCAATGTCTCTGCTGTCTGACCCAGAGGTGGGTTTCTGCGATCTGCAACCCATGGCCGGCATGTATGGTGGTGTGGGTGGTGAAGCAGCTCTTGGGTGGTCCGCAAAGTCTCCACTGATGAGTGCCTCTGGGCCAGGTATTGGCAGCAAGCGGTAGGCCCAAAATCTGCATCACCATTTAGTCTGCTTTTGAGGCTGGAAAAATGGCCACTATCGATGCAGCCCGGTCAGCAGGTGGCTCCTCGTGGTGTGTAGGTCGTGTGTGTAGGTGACAGTATTGGGGTATATGTATGGTGTTCTGTGTGCTCTTGTCATCTATGTGGCCACTGACATGTGCCCTCTAAAAGACCTAAAACGCTAAGTCCTAGGGCGGGTCGGGGGTATGCCCATATCGTTGAGTTGGAGTGTGGGCTTCATTGTCAAAGGCCATCCCTCGATCTACATGTAGATACCAATATCAATTTTGCTTAATATCCAAGCTGTTCATATAAGGGTTAATGTGAACCAAGAATAAATTTGGAATTGTATCTTCGATTCTGGGAAGAATTTATCTAATATCATTTACGAGAATGACCATACTGATTTCGAAATGTTCTTGTTAATTGTCCAAGATTTTGGTATTTGTAAATATCTTGTTTTGATCAAATATACATGCGTTATATAACGTAGAATTATAATAAGAAACAGCTGCTCATAACTTGTGAAAAACAATCTATGTCATTGCCACGCCCGTATGCTCATTTTTACCCCTCCCATCCTGCTATGAAAACGGAGTATTAATATAACTGACGGATGAATAAAATTTGAATTGGTTATTGAACATGTCTCTGCTATTGATTTCCAATTTCCAGAGCTCTGAATGAGTTGGCAAATATCCATCATCCACAAAGGGCCCAGGCTGATTTTATCCCCAGCACTACACTGGTTGGGATTATTCTTGCTGAGCTGGTTGGGAAGGTATACTTAATTCACCTGATTTACCCTGAGGCGTGGAGGGGGGGACAAAGACATCGTCGGGTATTGACGTAGTGCTTTCTGTCACTAAGTGGAGGACTAGAAAGGTGGTAACGTAGGGTAAGTGCTATAAGGTTATTAGCTCGGCACTATTGAGTCAGGCACAGCAAAGAGTCAGGTCGTGGCCATGGCCCGAGAGTTCGAAGTAGTTGGCCCAGGCACAAAGTCACAGGGGGATACGAGTGTCCCGTTGCCTTTTTGGGGGGCTCAGCGAATCTGGGGGGAGGCCCAGAGCCTGTAGGTTCTCTGTCGCGTCTTGTTGGTCATGAATGGTGATGATGGTGTCTTCCCATTGGATTAGCAAAGTATGAGCCTGTCTCCAGTGGTAGCTGATGTTCTTTGCGCATAGGAGGGAGGTAAACGGTCTGAGTGTTCTCCGCCAAGCCAGAGTTCCTCTGGAGAGATCCGCATAGACGGATAGAGACAACCCTTCGAAGCTCCCAGGCAACTGCCCTCTGATGGCGGCTAGTACCGCTGTTGGATTTGGAATTGTATCACCAGTTTCCTTGGGGCTGCGTCAGCAGTTTCTCCGAGACCTCTCTGATTTTCAGGTTTTTCTGCCTCCAGGGTGTCAAATCTGTGTTCGTAAGTTAGGTTCTGGTGCTGTAGCTCCTTCTTGTGCCGCAACTCTGATTTGTTGTGTGTGTTCTTGTGTGTTACGCCCCCCTACGCCAAGGCGGCCGGTCAGGCCCCACAGATCCTCCTGTATTGTGGCCACATCTGCCGAGATTTTCTTTTGGAAAGTGTAACTGGTGCGGCGTTGGGGGCGCCATACGTGCCACTGTTTGGAGCACCACTATTGGTGTGAGGTCTCCCTCTGCTTCATCCAACATCCCGTCGGATAAGTCTGAGCAGCCGCCGTGGAGGGACGCCATCTTGGGCTTGTGGGCGCCATGGGCCTGCCGCCACAGATCACCAATACTCATACCCTGCCGGGGTCTGTCGGGTTTTAGTTTTTTCATCTTGCTGCCCATGAGGTAAGTGTTGGGGTCTCCCTGGACTTCTTTTAAGCATGGATCAACCCGATTATTTGGTATTTTCCCTCTATTATTCCAGGTCTCAGAGGCTGTGCGACTGTCCGCTTTGGTAGTGAGGCCACGCCCCCTCAAGCATTTTCTCTTATTATTTTTTGGGGTGATTGTGACAGAACCATCTGTCTGCTTGCATTCGTCTGTTTGTTTCCCGTTCGTATGAATGGCTGGTTTCTATAGCCCAGCCATTCGAATGACTCTTTTTTCCCGAACAAACCTGCCGAACGAACGGCCACCCAAGAGAGGAGTGTGCTGCTGGTTAACGTAGTGATCCCAATTAGAACGTTGTGGTTAACCGCAGACACTTCTCAATTAAACCGAATTCAGGGTGGTCGTCGTTCGTATGTCGACCACGAGGCAGCGGCCATTTTAAATCAAGCGAACGCCCAGCGGTGTTTGGCTCTATTTCTATGGAACTAAAAACTGACACTTTTTCTGCCGAACACCGCTGAAACAACGGAACGCCTGGCTGCCTCCACGAAAGCATGCGAACACCGGCCGTTCGGGAGATTGAGAGCATACGAAAAGACTTAACCCAGATAGCCTTCCATGGAGTCATTCGTATACCGAAAGACTGTAAGAACTTTGACTCCATGGCGATTGAACTATGTGTGTGGGATCTGAGCGCTATTCGCTAATAATATGCACTCAGATCCAGGCTATCTGGGGACATGTAATACGAATGGGAAATGTTCGGTTTTTGTGTAGTTATATATTTTTATGTCTTTTATTATTTTATGTCTAAGATGGCGACTGGCTTTGTCCTGGAGTTAATTGAGTTACTTGGTAATTAACTCCAGGGCAGAGGGGAGGGAATCATAATGCACTGTGGGTAAAATCTGTGACTGTGTGTCTGAAATGTCCCCCTATCTGTCTGTCATTTAAGTCTCACATTTGGTCCCCTAGGGGAGTGTCCACCAGGTGGGAGACCTGCATAAATACGGGCAGGTAGCCCACAGTAAAGCCAGATCCTGTTTGACCCTCAATGCGGAGCTTCTGTCTCGTTATTGGGGGGATTTCTTCTTCACGTTTAGAGACTGCTGGATGGAACGGAAGCCGCTTGGTGAATATTGTTGTTCGGCAGCTGGCAGCAGTTCGTGTATTGCCGTTCGGGAGTTTGGAGCCGTTCACAGAGCTCGGTCGGGAGATTGCCGCTTCCCTTGCATTTGGTTCGTGCACTACAGGTTAAGCGAACGGAGGCTGTTACTGCAGACGGGGAAGGTCTACTAAACGGCGGTTTTGCCTAAAGACACAGGAGGTGTCTTAACAGTGATTTACATGAAGAATACCCAGAATTGTCCCAGCAGGCAATCCAAGTTCTGTTGCCATACACCAGCACTTAATTATGTGAAACTGGATTCTCGCTTTACTCTGCAACAAAAACAAAGTATCAAAATTGACTTGATGCAACTGCAGACATGCGAATACAATTGTGAACGATTAAACCAGATATAAAAAGAATTTGCCAGCAAAAGAAAACATTAGACTTTGCTCATTGACAGGTTTGTGCTATGCCATGGCACAAATATTTTTCTTGGGGGTTCCACAGTGTTGCTATACCATGTCAAAGAGATCCACAGGAAAAATTAATTGGGAAACCCTGCCCTAGACGAATCCATTAAGAAAGCAGCAGAAGGCCACATGATGTTTTTACCTCAATATCTCACTTCCCCCCAGCGCCCATGGATCTGTTGCTACCTGATTTCTATATTTATTTATTTTTTATTCACTATTATTCACTATACTATATATATATTATTCACTATATTAATTTACTTTTTTATTATTATTATTGGTCTAATATTTTTCCTTATATTTATTATGTTTCTTTCTCTTGGTATATATGGGGCCCCATATATGTTAGATATTGTACTTTTATATCAAGAGATCATAAATGGATGGTATTGATCATATTGATAGTATCTGGGTTATATGAGATATAAGTATTTTTATTACTAACGACTCTGGTGAGTCTTAAGCAGTTTGGCAATCACATATTCCCTTTTTCCCTATATCCTGATTTGTCTGAGTAGAAGACCTCATTCATGTATGAATACTGATTTTCATCCAGATCTTTTGTCTCACTGGGCTTCATGTACTCTATAATAGTCAAGCTATACCCTACACCCACGCAAGGACATTGTACGCCTCATGCACCCTGGGAAAGGGGAGGGCCATATACTCTAATGGAGATTGGATTTAGTACACAAGGTTCTTTTAGGACAACACCCCCTCCCCCGGTTGGTTTCTTCATATTACAACTCTTATGAATGATGTATACAGTGTGTGCGGGCCACGTCAGAGGTTGCATATCAGACGTATGTCAGGCCCCTTTGTACACTTCTGTTTTTAATTAGACTACAATTCCCCTAATGTCTTAAGATATATATAGGAACATAGACCACACTGTTTGAGATTCCCCTTGAGGAAGGCTAGATGTTGAAATGTTGGGGGTTGCTGTATCTCCTGCTTTGGGTTAGTATGTCTATATTGTTATATGTTTGTGTGTTTCATAACTGAGTACTTATCTTTGTATCTAATATGTATATGGTTATGTGGTTTTTTTTCTCACATTTTAAAATAATGCGTAAATGGTTAAAATACAATAAAAACGGGTGCTACTATCACCTATGTAGGTCACTCCACCACACATAAATCAGTGAAGATAAAATAACAATAAGAGTGGTGAGAGCACACACAGAAATATAAAATGATAAATTAATTATCCTTATGATCAAATTAATTCCTGTAAAGACAAATCAGGAAACAAGCATAGGGTAATAACGTAAAAATAATTATAAAATAGTGAATAAATAGACAAACTCACATATTTCTGAGCCACTTAATAAAAAAGCTGGCTCAGACTAAGAATGTTGAATGGGTAAGGAGTGATGTAAGCTGGATACCAATGCTGACAGTCAAACTTGTTCCTTCTTTGAAATGCCCAGGATGCAGGTTTTCTTTAAAAAAAAGTTTATTTTAACAAGATAAAAACAGCAGCAAAAATCAAATATCAGCAACAACAATCTCCATACACTGATGTGTTTCAGCCGAAGCTTTTTTCAAACTGTGTATCCATTCAGTCTCTTCTCAGTTTAAATAGGTTATTTTTCGTGCCTTTTTCGGTGCTCAAAATTAAGCTCCTCCCCTTTGCTTACATCTCGACACTACCATCCTAGCGTCCTTAGTTACTCCTTTCATTTCCGCATTCGTCTCTATGATGCGGGTAAATCTCATTAACTTCCGATTTCATCATAATGACTTCGGGGGGTTTCTTTTCATATCGGACAGTTCATAATTTTTAAAGTCCACTGGTTATTCTTACGGCAAATATTTAAAAAACTTCATATAGCAGCAAAAGGTCACTTAAATAAATACTTTATACATACAAATACATAGTTAATCATATTGGAAGTAATTTGGAATATTGACATAAAATAATTAGATCCATATCCTATACTAGAAAATAGGGAAATAGAAAATATATAAGTTAAGGTAAAATCAATATAGTAGAAAAGGCCCAAAAACAACCAATAGGAGTCATTATCCTATTAATTAATTTCATGCAGTTAAATTGAGAAATAAATGCATAATATATAAAAGCATGTACCTAAGGAACCAGAGGGAGAAAAATTAGGAAAGATTTTTTAGAAAAAATATAGAAAAAATATATAAGGAATAATGCATTAATACAAATTCAAAACATATATGTGAATATATGACTAATTAAGACACAAAGTTAATTCAGAAATTTTGGTTAAAATTTATAAAAAGAGTACAACATTTTTGTTAATTTTTGTAAATTTTTCATAATGTTTGGTTATTTGAATTAAAATTAAAAATTAAAGGGATACTTCCTTGTGCCCCTTTATTAACTTTATTGTCTTTATATTTCAGCAGTTCCAACCTATTTTTTTTCTTAACTTTTTCATACGCTTTATCCCAAAAACATTTTTCATACCCTTTCTCTAAAATTTGTTTTTCTAAAATCTTCGATTGGTTATCAAAATCTTGTTCCTCTGTGCAATTTATTTTGATCCTTAAAAATTGTCCTTTCGGTATGTTGGATAAATTTGAAGGCTTGGCTTGTAGTTGTGGAAGGGGCTTGGTTCACCTTTAAAAGGGCTGCCAATCCACTCCCATCTTACCATTGCTGGTCTGGCGAGTCTGAAACGTTTTACTTCCGGTTCAGATCGCCATCTTGGATTTTCCTTACTTGTTCCCTTGTGGTCTCCTGGTCCGGTGCTTCCCTGGCTCTCCTTCCTGTTGCCGGCGTCTGCACAGCCCACTCGTTACTTCTCCTTCACAAAACCGTAAGTCAGGCCCGCCATAAAGCAACCGCTGCAAATTCCCTTGCTTTACAAACCGGCATTTGGTTTGTTTCCTTTTACTCATTATGCCATCCGCCTAAAATTCCCTCATCTAATCGCACGTTTCACTTGTTCTAAACTAACGAACGCTATCATTCGGTTATATACATATAACATAAATCTGTTCGGTTTTCGAATGTCACTTATGATGTATCTATTCGTATGTTTCTACACTCTACCTAGTTCTTTCGGCAATTACACTAACTCACGAATAAGCACGAATTCAACCGGTACTTCATGGGGATTTTGCCGCTACTGGTTACAAACGTTATTGCAGTCACTTTTATAAATTCTATAAAGTAAATAGGAAATGTTTAAACCTGGATGATGTGTCCTGATTTCCTGACTTTTTCCCACAGATTCATACCAGGGGTTCGTACTGGGAATTGTGAATTCTGACACTTGTATCAATTATTTACTTATAGGTTGGTTGGAATTTAATTATGCTTTTAATTTTAAAGGCCAATGATGCATATTAAAATTAGTTAAGCGTGTATTTTACTCTATTAGGTTATTATACGTTGGACGGTAGCTTTTACAAGCACGGAAGCCGTCATCTTATTTTCGTTTAAATCTACCCTCTGCAGAGTGTCGGGTAGGTTCTTGTTTTAGGGCCCACGATCTGGCCAAACCACTACATTACAGTCAGACATTCATATATCAAATCTCATGTCCACAGGTAAACATCTCGAGACTCTTACAGTCACTGGCTACTTCTACCTCGACAGCTCAGCCTGACTCACATATCAGGTACTAAGCCAGAACCCATTACTTTCCATGTTCTGAGGGGTACTGGTCCTAGGTTACGTGACCCAATTAGGAAAAATGTTCTGGTCTTAATCCATAGGCTAGTGATCCCGCGAGACCAAAACCCCCATCCTCATACTCGGAGGAATACATCCCTCGGGCCAAATCATAGCTAGCCGTCTCGCATGGTTGCATAGAGAGGGCCTCACCTATCACTCCCATTCTATCTTATGCTTTAAACTGCCACCGAGAGGCCAACACCCCGCCACAACGTTCGGTGGCCTCATCATACGTTCCCCTCGGGCCCACGCATAGGTAGCGCCTCTCAAGCCGCTTGGCAATTAGCAGGGACTCATCTGTCACTATCATGAAGTGTAATTGTTTCACCGCTTGGTATTTAGCTAGCCTTACCAGTACCCACCCAATCAAACATTACAGAGTGATTTATTAAAGCTACCTTATATTTTTCAGTTATGACAAATACTCCTGATATCCCTGAGGAACTCTCGCTACCCTGCATGCCCGCTAGGCCTGGTACCCCTGTTCCTGGAACAGACGTTGCTAGTCCTTCATCTCTCAGATAATGGACCATCTCACGTCTCACTGCAGAACTTAAAAGACGCTGCATCCCTTTCCCAGCTACTGCTAGGAAGGTGAGTTGTTTAGACTTTTAAACACGGCCATTGACAACTCTGATGCAGGGGAAGGCCCTAGTGGCACACAATTGCCAACGTTTCATGCCATGATGACTTCTCTTATGTCATCCATCAGAACAATTAACGATAGGCTGGATAAATTGGAAGCAAGTGATACTAAACAGACCGCTACAAACCCACTTGTTTCCAGTCACCCTCTTGCTGACATAACTGGTAATTCATTGGAATCAGTATCGATTAGTGAAGCTATTAATCCTTCACACATGGTCCCATCTCACCTTAAAAAAGACATTCTGGAAGGCAAGGATGTCAACCTGGTGTCATTGCTTATAGCCTCCCGGGATGTCCTAGAGAATAGGACATATCAGTTGTACTAAGGGCAAGAGACCCAAGGCTGAACAAAAAATTGTCAATCCCTGAATTTGTACTGGGTTTTGGGATTTATAGGGATGTTTACTGCTCAGTATACCCGGGGAAAAGAGCAGAGCTGGATGCTTACATGCACAAGATGGTGGACCTAGGGGAACAAATACGGTGGTACCGCTTTTTACGATTACCACCGTTCCTTTTCTTCAAAGGTGGCTGCAGCTCAGGCTCAGTTCAATTTAAGCATTAATTGGAGCAAATTGGACACTGAGTTATTCTGTAGGCATTTTGCAGGCCTCAGGCCTCCTGTTTGTGCAGTTTGCGCATCTACAGCACATCACACAAATTTCTGCCCAAACACAGCAGAAATCGAACAAAACCAATCTAACCCTAACTTTCCTAAATCTGCCAGGGGATTGAAAGACAAACTGGGGAGGGACATTGTATTCCTGGGTAAATCCCAGGTTTGCAATAACTTTAATGCGGGCAATTGTGGTTTCAGCTCTTGTAGGCTGATGCATATATGTTCCCACTGTTTCAGGGCCCATGCCAAAACTATGTGCCCAAATAAAGCATTCCCCAAACCATATCACACGTGTGTGAACATCACATTATTGACCTCACTTTTACATCTACATCCTTCACGTCATTTCACTGACTATATTATTTTGGGCATGACTGAAGGGTTTCACACTGGGTTGGTCCATTTACCCTCCAGTACACTGGAATGCGACAACCTACAATCCACGTTAGACGATCCACAGTTGGTAGACACTCTTATCTCGACCGAGGTGAAACAAGGATTTCTGTTGGGGCCATTCTTTTCCCCACCCTTCACATCTTCGAGAACCAATCCTATAGGGGTGATCACAGGGAAGACCTCACTCAAACCCAGACTGATAATTGATTTATCTGCACCACACTCCTCCACTGTCCCCAGCCTTAACTTTCTAATACCTTCCAAAGAATTCTCACTACACTACGCCACTATCGACCATGCCATAGAGGCCATTCTTCAAGCTGGCATAGGAGCATGGCTGAGTAAAACCTATGTGGTAAACTCCTTTAAATTGCTACCCATGCATCCTTCCCTATGGCATCTACACGTCATTAAGTGGCAGGGGAGGTATTATTTCTTCACCCGACTAACTTTTGGCTCCAAAAGCAGCCCACGTATTTTTGACACGTTTGCAAAGGCTTTATGTTGGTTGTTACTAAATGTGTGCAAGTGCCCTTCGGTTATCCACTATCTGGACGATTTCCTCATGATTGAGAATAACACACTTCCATCCAGTAGTTTGAATCACTTGTTGGCTTTGTTTGAATCTCTCAATATTCCTGTCTCTCCTCACAAAACTTTGGGTCAAGATACCAACATGCAATTTTTGGGGATCCAACTAGACACGATACACATGCAGGCTAGTCTACCTCAGGACAAGATTGAGCGTACCCTGGCAAGTATTGAACATTACCTGCTACAAGGTCATTGCAATCGCAAAGAACTTCAATCACTGCTTGGATCACTCAATTTTGCCATGAGGATCATACCCCAAGGTAGATCTTTTATATCCCACCTGCTATCCTTGTTTCCACTTTTCTCCTCAGACACTTCACGTATCACATTAGATGTACACGCAACCTCAGATTTACGCATGTGGTTTTTTTTCTCACCTCTTGGAATGGGCGAACCATGTTTATACCACCCCCCTCCGACACTTCACTTACACTGTGGACAGATGCCGCAGCTAACACAGGCTTTGCCGCTATCTGGGATGATCAATGGCTATGGGGTCCTTGGCCGACCGAAGTCACATCACTACAAAATTCTCTGATACCTCGGCTTTATTCGAGTTGTACCCAATCTTGGTGGCAGCCATTGCTTGGGGACCATATTGGTCTGGTCACGCGGTCAGGTGCTACTCAGATAACATGGCTACATGCTATATTGTCAATAAAGGCCGATCGGCATCACTGGTCATTATGAGATTACTAAGGCGTCTCACATGGGTAGCGGCCACTTGTCAATTCTTTATAACATGCATACACATTCCGGGGTACACAAACACCTCTGCTGATCACTTGTCTCGGTTTCGTTTCCAGGCTTTCCTCTCGACACTACCAAACGCTTCCAGACGAGAGACACCTGCACCTCTATTCCAAGATATAATAATGGATTAAAGACCTTGTTAGATCACGCATGTCACATTTCTCATATGGCACTCTCAGTAAACACTAGGAACACTTATGATAGGGCTTTTCACGTATTCAAACAATTTATCACCGAGTTTCACATTCACGACATTTGCGTTAGAAACGATTTTGGGTTTTACTTTTTTTTGCCACATTAACCTTAAACTATCCTTTATTACTATTAAACTGTACCTTACTGGCATCCAGCACCATATGCTTATCCAACAACCTAACACTACGGGTTTTTTGACATCATACCAAATAAAAACATTACTTATAGGCATTAAAAAATTAGATACACATGTTCCCTCACAAAGACTACCCATAGACAACAACATATTCCACTCTCTATCCAACCTATTAGATTCATCTACTTTTGAACCCATGACCAATAACACAATCAAAACAGCCCTATATCTCGCTTTTTACGGGTTCCTAAGGCCCAGCAAATTTACAACCACGACCATCACCGCACATGACTACCTTAGAACCAATGATTTACAAAAACATACCGACCATTACATTCTCTCTCTAAGACAATCAAAAAACAGCACTGAAGGACACACTATTCGAATTCCTCTGTACCCTACTCACAATATATGGTGCCCAGTAAAAGTTTTGGACACTTATTCACTTTCAGTCCAAAAACAACCCCAACAGCCTTTGTTTGAACTGCATTGACACACTCTGACCACAGCTAAATTCATACTATACATACGACTACTGTTGACCAGGATCGGCCTAAACCCCAATCAATTTTCAGGTCACTCTTTCCGTATAGGAGCAGCATCTTCAGCATCCGATAACCACATACCCACTCATATTATTAAGGCTATGGGACGCTGGAAATCCTCCACCTACACACTCTACATACCCAATCCTGTTAAAGAATTAAGACAAGCTTTTTGTGCCTTATCTCAATAAACGAAGTTGATTCACGAATTATGTTTTCTGGTAATTTTCTTTTGCCCACATTTATTACAGGCCTACTGCTTTGTCGGTTCCGGCACACCACAACCGACTGGCGCTAACTTATGGATGTTGTGATTGTATTATGCTAAGATTTCTCTGTTCGGCCATATTGCCCCGACTACAAATTTGAAGGCTTGGCCTGTAGTTGTGGGAGGGGCTTGGTTCACCTTTAAAAGGGCTGCCAATCCACTCCCACCTTACCGTTGCTGGTCTGGCGAGTCAACCCTCCCACCACTCCCTCTATTTATAACACCCTCTAAGGTGGGCCCACTTTTATTACAGGCCTACTGCTTTGTCGGTTCCGGCACACCACAACTGACTGGTGCTAACTTATGGATGTTGTGATTGTATTATGCTAAGATTTCTCTGTTCGGCCATATTGCCCCGACTACAACCATGGTTTAAAATGGCACCTACTAAAATCAATAAAACTATTAACGTCTACAGATTTTTAAAAAGTCCTACTCTTGATTGAATCATTTTCTATAAAAATCTCAAGGTCTGAAAAAATAATATTGGATGGACTTATTTCATGTGTTAGCTTAATGTTCCATGAATTATCATTAAGGGATTTAATAAAACTTTACAGGGATTCTGAACTTCCCTTCCATATAATAAAAATGTCATCGATGTAGCACTTATTTAATTCTTCCCAGTAGGACATAAATAAATTAGCGTAACTTGGGGCAAATCTGGTCCCCTCTTTTTGAAGATAAAAATGGTCCTCAAACCAAAAAAAATTATTGTTGAGGATCATATTAGCCTTAGTAGCCTTGCACCCTATACTGTGTTTTATATTGGAGTGGAGGAGATAAAAATAACCTCCTTAGTAAGAGTGAAATTAAATGGATCTTTGATCTAAATACACTTATACCTAGGTGTCTCAATGTTGACTTTGAAATTAATTCTTATATCTAGGTTTTTAAAATATTTTTTTAGTACTCTTTTTATGAATTGTAACCAAAATTTCTGAATTAACTTTGTGTCTTAATTAGTCATATATTGACATATATGTTTTGAATGTGTATTAATGCATTATTCCTTGTATATCTTTTCTATATTTTTTCTAAATTTTTTTCCTAATTTTTCTCCCTCTGGTTCCTTATGTACATGCTTTTATATATTACGCATATATTTCTCAATTTAACTGCATTTAATTTATTAATTGGATAATGACTCCTATAAGCTGTTTTGGGGCATTTTCTACTATATTGATTTTACCTTTTTTAACTTTTAACTTATATATTTTCTATTTCCCTATTTTCTAGTAAAGGATATGGATCTAATTATTTTATGCCAATTTTCCAAATTACTTCCAATATGATTAACTATGTATTTGTATGTATAAAGTATGTATTTGAGTGACATTTTGCTGCTATATGAATGTTTTTAAATATTTGCCATAAGAATAACCAGTGGACTTTAAAAATTATGAACTGTAGGGGGCGGGGCCGGGCGGCCATGCCAGCAGGCTGCAAGACACTGGGGCTCCTGAGGCAAATACACACCTTACTGTGCTTGTACCACCCTGGGGGCCCACGGCAAGAGGCTCTGGAGTGTCCCAGTGCAGCTGGAGCGCCCGATATTGGGTGGTTCTGGGTCCTGGTGAGAGACTCTGGGGTCTGAAGACTGAGGCCTACCCGGGAGGGGAGTGGGGCGGACGGCCGCTGCCTCGCTTTCCGTCCTGATTAAAGCGAACAACCACTTGCCTGGCCACTTCGTGGTCCCGGTGGGGGTCATCCCGGTCCCGACATGGCAAGCTACCATCTGCACACGTATTCTGGGCGACCCAAAGTCGAAATTGGAAGGCCCCACGCGGTCACGCCAAAATGGCCGACAGTGGCGATGCAGCTCCACTGGCCGAGATGGTATACACTTAACGACAAGCTGGGGACCCATGCGGCCCGGGCCGGCACAGCGGGAGGTCCTTGAGGGCCCTTGATCCCCTACGCAACAACCCTAGAACACCCTCGATGACATGCGGGAACCAACACAGCCTGCATTTCCCACACCGGCCTACAACGCAGCAGTAACTCCTGAAGAAATCTGAGCCACTGACCAATAATGGGAGAGCACAAAGAGGAACCATCTGAAGCACCGATCTAAAGTACCAAGTCCAACCTTACCCAGCAACCGAGAAGCTTGTGGACGGAGGGTGGCGAACGCTGCGCCTTATGGTGCGACTTTGGGGTACTCCGCAGGGACTTTCATCACGCCTAGGCAGGGACTGTATTCCCATGGCCTCTTGCTGTGTGCACTGTTGGAGCTGGCAATGACCCCAGCCTTTTAACGTTAAGAAACACACCGTACTGTATGCCACAGATAGCCTCAAATGCAGATTGTTGTAACTGCAACTGTGGATTAGCATGCAAGGTCTTTGTTTATTATAATACATATAGTGCTGTTTGAATTAAGTTCCATGCCTATAGACGGAGATAGCCCTATAAATGATGATCTGCCTGGTGGCACCTAGCTTTAAAGATAATCTTTGTTAGATATATTACAATCTAATATCATTCATGCAACTACACTGCCTGAAATTATAAAAAGTGCTATGCCCAGATAAGCTAAATAACTTAAATTCAGTTAACTGTTGAAGGGCATGCTGGCAATAGCGGTTGGATCTTGCACATAAATACAAAAATGTGCGATTACTCTAGCCACTGCTGTTGTGGCGCTTGTGGATATTTTGTACCTACCTACACAACAAAAATAAAAAATATATTTAAAAAACAAATTTGAACTGTCCGATATCAAAAGAGATCCTCCGAAGTCATTATGATGAAAGCGGAAGTTAATGAGATTTACCCGTGTCATAGAGATGAATGCGGAAATGAAAGAAGTAACTAAGGACGCTAGGATGCCCAGCTAAATGGTAACGTCGAGATGTAAACAAAGGGGAGGAGCTTAATTTTGAGCACCGAAAAAGAACCTATTTAAACTGAGAAGAAAAAAGTACTATGTACAGGCACTCTTTTATCCGTGTTGGTGCAAAGTATCAAGGTGGCCCATATACCTCAAAATATATATGCCTAGGGAAGCACAAAACCAGTATACACCACTGCATGTAGGGACTAACAGAAAGGTGAGGCATGGAAGGTGCAGGTGGACAGGAATATGAGCCTCGCTTCCGCATTCATTATGGACTGTAACGACGCAAGTTGGGAGCATGTGAGACCACTGAGAAGCTGATTACAGTAGTCAAGGTGAGAAAGGACAGTGGAATGGACCAACACCTTAGTCGCATCTGGCGTTAAGTAGGGGCGGATGCGCGCAATGTTTTTGAGATGGAAATGACAGGATTTGGCGATAGATCGAACATGAGGCTTGAAGGAGAGGTCGGAGTCAAAGAGAACACCTGCTTGGTGGAGCTGTTGGTAGCACCGTTGACTTGGAGGGAGACAGACACAGGAGTAACAACACTTGATGGAGGAAAGACCAGAATTTCAGTTTTGGTCAAGTTTAGTTTCAGGAAGTGGGCAGCCATCCAGTTAGAAACAGCAGAGAGGCAGCCAGAGACATTAGTCAAGAGGGGCGGGAGAGAACAGGAGAGGACAGGTAGATTTGCGTGTCATCTGCATAGAAATGATATTGGAAGCCAAAGGAGCTAATGAGTTTACCAAGGGAGGCAGTATAGATGTAGAACAGTAGGGGACTAAGGACAGAACCTTGGGGGACACCAAGAGAGAGGAGTAGTGGAGAAGAAGCAGAGCCAGAGAAATAAACACTGAAAGAGCGCTGGAAGAGGTAGGAGGAGCACCAGGAGAGTGCAATATCTTGTAGACCGATATTGCGGAGGATGAGAAGAAGCTGTTGATGATCAACAGTGTCAAAAGCCACACACAGGTCAAGGAGAATTAAGTTAGAGTAGTGGCCACGAGATTTTGCAGCGGGTAGATCATTGGATACTTTGGTCAGTGCCGTTTCCACAGAGTGCTTAGCGCGTAAACCAGACTGAAGCAGGTCTAGCAGAGAGTTGGACTCAAGGAAGTCTGTCAATCTCGCATACACAATTCTTTCAAGGGATCTTGGATGCAAAAGGCAGTAGCGAGATACGACGATAGTTGGATGGGGAGTTAGGGTCAAGATTGGGCTTCTTTAGAATTGGGGTTACAGTTGCATGTTTGAAGGGCAATGGAAATATACCAGAGGAGAGAGAGAGATTGAGCATTTTAGTGGGAGGTGGAGAAAGAAGACAGTACGGATGAGATGCGAGGGAATTGGATCTAGGGAGCAGGTGGTGGGGCGGGAGGACTGGAGCTGAGCAGAAACCTCTTCCAATGTAGCGGGTGCGAATGAACATAGAACAGCAGTTAGGGGAAGTATTGTAAGGGGAAGAAGAAAGATGAGAGATCTCTCCTCTGATTGTAGAGATCTTGTCAGTGAAGTGAGTTGCAAAGTCTGAGGCAGTCAAGTTAGTAAGTGGAAGAGGAACTGCAGGGCTAAGAAGAGTTAAATGTGTGAAATAGTTTGGGTTCGCGGGAGAGTGTGGTTATAAGGGTATTGAAGTAATTAACTTTTGCAGAGGAAAGAGCCAAGCTGTATAAGCTCAGCATAAATTTATAGTGGAGAAAGTCAGATGCACAGTGAGACTTTCTCCAACAGCGTTCAGCAGTTCTAGAGCGTTTTTGGAGGTATCGAGTGAGCTGGGTGTGCCAGGGTTGTTGTTGGAGGCGCCTGTGGTGTTTAAATGTACAAGGTGCCATGAAGTCTAATTGAGAGGGTGGAATTGTAGAAGGAGGTTGCAAAACTAGGACAGGTGAGGTTTGAGATAGGTAAAAGGAGAGTTTGGAGATTAGTGGAGAAATGCTCTAGGTCTAGACATTGGAGGTTTCTGTGAGAGTGATGTTCAGACGATGGTGTCAATTGGGTCTTAGGTATGCCAATGTCAAAAGTCAGCAGATGGTGGTCAGATAGAGGAAAATGAATATTGGAGAGATTAGAGGCAGTACAGAGGTTGGTGAAGGCAAGATCAAGAGTGTTTCCCGCTGTATGGGTTGCTAAATTGGACCATTGCATAAGGCCAAAGGAGCAGTTTACCGAGAGCAGACGAGAGGCATCAGTGCAATTGGGGTTGTTGATTGGGATATTGAAATCCCCAAGTATAAAGGAAGGAGTGCTAGATGAGAGGAAGTGGGGAAGCCAGTAAGAAAAGTGCTCAATAAATAGTCTAGGATAACGAGGGGGGGAGGGGATGCAAGCAGTGTGAGTGAGTTTGAGATGAAAAAGTCGTGTATGGTTGCTGATTTTAAATTTCTCACGATTCGGGAACCTAACACGCTAACAGGTCACAGAAAGTAAAGGGTGCAATACCGGTCCTTAGAATGGCCGGGTTAAGCACACTAAGAATAGTCAGGAGACAAGTAAAGGGAGCCAGAAAACAGGAGAACGAGAAACAAGCCGAGGTCAAAGGAATGGAGAATACAGGAAAATCGGAATAACAAGCCAAATATTCGGTAACCAGAGAGAAACACGAGCAAACTGCAATACAGGTATCACAAGACTACAACAGGGCACTGAGAGACAGGAAAGGTAAGTATATAAATCCTGTGCTTAGTTCTGATTGGATAACTGTAGCACAGGGGCAGTGGCAAATGCCTTTTTGAGAGTCTCGAAGGCCTCAACGGCTTCAGGAGTCCAACCACTGCAAACCTTTTTTATTCAGTTTCGTGATTGGAGAAATAATTAATGAAAAGTTTTTAATAAACCTCCGATAATAATTGGCAAACCCTATAAACCGCTGTATTGCCTTAAGTCCTTGGGGAAGAGGCCAAGACAGGATGGCTTCTAATTTGGAAGGATCCATGCTGAATCCCTGTTCAGAAATGACATACCCTAGGAATTGTACAGATTTTTGGTCGAATAAACATTTCTCTAGCATCCAATAAAGACCGTTCTGCAACAATCTCTTAAGCACCATCCTCACATGAGTATGGTGTGACTTCAAATCAGGAGAATATACAAGTATGTCATCAAGGTAGACTACGGCACAGATTTACAGTAGATCTCTAAGGGCATCATTTATGAGGTCCTGAAACACAGCAGGAGCATTACACAGTCCAAAAGGCATGACTAGATACTCGTAATGCCCACTGCGTGTATTGAAAGCTGTTTTCCATTCATCATTCTCTTTTATACGAACCAGGTTATAAGCCCCCTTGAAGTCTAGTTTAGTATAATATCTAGAACCTTTAACATGATCAAACAACTCAGTGATGAGAGCGATAGGATAAGCATTTTTAACCGTTATATTGTTCAGACCCCTGTAGTCTATACATGGCCTCAAATCGCCCTCTCTCTTGGCAACGAAAAAGAAACCAGCACCAGCAGGAGAGGAGGACCTTCTGATAAAACCTTTGCTTAAGGATTCCCGTACGTACTCCTCCATGACCTGATTTTCTTTCTCAGAAAGCGGTTAGACCTTACACCTAGGGGGCATAGTACCTGGTAACAGGTTTATGCTACAGTCATAATCACGGTGTGGAGGTAGCTTATCAGCCTCCCTTTTTTCAAAAACCAATGCGAGGTCTGCATACACAGAAGGGACAGAAACAGAAAGTGGTTTAGCTGTGGGCAAACAACCAGAACGTATACGGGCCATACAGTCTCGTTGACAAGATTCCCCCCAGGAGAGTATATCTAAACAACCCCAATCAAGTACTGGGTTGTGTTTAACTAACCAGGGAAAACCCAGAACGATGGAAGCTGTAGGGGAGTCAATTATTTGGAAGGTTAACCTTTCCCTATGCAAGGCACCCACAGTCATAACCATTTCTTGGGTTTCATGGGTCACCAGAGGTTTTTCAAGTGGTCTACCCTCTATGGCCTCAATGGCCAAGGGTGTGGCCTTTTGGATCAGAGTCAAGGCTGCGGTTTTAGCAAAGTTCTCATCCATAAGGTTGTCTGCAGCACCTGAATCGATAGTGGTTTGATTGACCAAAAGAGTAACCGTAATAAACGGTCTAGAGATGGACACATGAGGGGAAAAAGTCATAACACCCGAGGCCGACCCCTCTCAAGGCCTTAGGTGCTGAAGTTTCCCTGCAAATTAGGGCAGGTTCTTCGGAGATGCCCCCTCTTTCCACAATAAAGGCATAACCCCTCCCTTCTGCGATACGCTCTTTCAGCTTCAGTTAACCCTATAGCACCCAATTGCATGGGTTCGGGAGATGGTTGATTAGGAGGAGGTAATGCTAGTAATGCAGTACTGGGTAAAACAGGCAGCACCCGTGTATTCATCCGTCTTTGACTATGCCTCTCTCTAATACGGCTGTCAATAAGAATGATATAATCTATTACATCATCCAGAAGAACAGGCAATTCCCTGGATGCGATTTCATCTAGTATGTAAGCGGCCAAACCCTCCTGAAAGGCTGTTATGAGGGCGTCGTTATTCCAAACCACTTCAGCTGCTAGAGTGAGGCATTCAATAGTATAATCTGCTACTGATCTATTACCTTGTCGGACCCTAAGCAGAGCTTTGCCAGCAGAAGCAACCGTGCGTTTGAAAGCTGTCAAAAAGTCTGCAAAGGACATTGGGGACGTATTCTCCCACATGGGATAAGCCCATACTAAAGCTTTTCCGGACAAGTGGTTAATTAAAAAAGCAATTATGGTTCTATCAGTGGGGTAGGAACGAGAATTCATCACCAAATGAATATCAATTTGGTTGAGGAAACCACGACACAATGCTGGATCACCGCTATAGCGCTGTGGTGGCGTCATGTGAACCACGTGTGCAGGAACGGGTACTGGATCAGGAATGGGTTCTGGCACAGCAGCAACAGCTTCTTGAACGGCAGGTTGCAAGTGGGCAGTACGAGCCAGTATGGTTTGTAAAGCATGGGCAAACTGATCCATACGGTGGTCTAAACCATCCATTCTAGCCTCCTGATTCACTAACAGCTGTGGAATGTCAGCAGGTTCCATGGTGGCCCTGTTGTAATGTCACGATTTGGGAACCTAACACGCTAACAGGTCACAGAAAGTAAAGGGTGCAATACCGTTTCTTAGAATGGCCGGGTTAAGCACACTAAGAATAGTCAGGAGATAAGCCAAGTAAAGGGAGCCAGAAAACAGGAGAACGAGAAACAAGCCGAGGTCAAAGTAATGGAGAATACAGGAAAATCGGAATAACAAGCCAAATAATCGGTAACCAGAGAGAAACACGAGCAAACTGCAATACAGGTATCACAAGACCACAACAGGGCACTGAGAGACAGGAAAGGTAAGTATATAAATCCTGTGCTTAATTCTGATTGGATAACTTCCAACCAGAATTAACAATCACACGTGGGAGATATTTACACCTCCCACTGTGATTAAGGTACTGTGGCTTTAACGCCGGGTCACGTGACTGACCCCGGCGTTTGCATAAATGCACGGGCTCCCAGCATGCAGCATTATACATGCTGCCGCTGGGAGGCGAGGAGGAGGACGCGAGCTGCGCATACAGCTGTGAGGACGCTGCTCGCGACAGGTAGGGGAAGGGGAGACCGCGGGCAGCGAAGGACTGAGGGTGAGTTCTGCAAGTGGATTGCAGCGTCCCCTCACAGCCACCCGCGGAGCCCTGACAAAATTACTGCAGATGGAGCGGGCATTCCAGAGTGCACATTGAATTTTGGTAAGTGAGGGTAAAGGGCAGGGTATTGTGATGAGGTTTCTGGGGTTTCTGGTTGTCTTAGTGTGCCCTGGATTGGGAGAGACATAACCAGCTGCTAGAAGTAGGAGGAGAGAAAGTGACAGGAGGTGTGAATGGGTTTTGTATGCATGGGGTCTAGGATGTGATCGATTGTGGGTCAGAGTGAGAGAGTAGAAAAATGAGTGTAAGACATGAGATGAGAGAAGGGGGAAGTGTAGCAGAGAGGGGCATATGTGGATGGGGGGATGAGTGAAGTGGGTGTAAGGAGAGATTTTTATACTGAGGAAGGACTATGTGCAGGCTTGTTCAGTTTGTGCTGTTTCTAAGGTCCATCATAAGCTTCCTTGTGGTTTGTTGCAACCACTTCCTGTACCTAGTGTTCCATGGTCCCACTTGTCAATGGACTTCATCGTTGAACTTCCAAGTTCCAATGGCTATACAATCATGGTGGTTGACCGTTTCTCCAAGATGGCTCATTTTATTCCACTTAAAAAATTGCCATCCTCTCAAGACCTGGTTCTTATCTTTATACATGAAATTTTCCGACTGCATGGCATTCCTCACAATATTGTGTCTGATAGGGGCTCTCGGTTTGTGTCTCAGTTTTGGAAGACGTTCACCAAACAGTTGGGCATTGAATTGTCTTTTTCTTCCGCTTACCATCCCCAAACTAATGGCATGGTTGAGAGGGCTAACCAGTCATTCGAGTTATATCTGCATTGTTTTGTAAATAGCACTCAAGATAATTGGTCCGAATTACTACCCTGGGCCGGGTTTGCTAGGAACAATGCTACCCATGACTCTTCTGGTCAAAGCCCATTCTTTGTTAATAACAGTCGTCATCCTACTGCCCTGCCGGCTGTTTTCTCCGAGACAACTATCCCTGCTTTGGATGATCACCTTTCATCTATCCGTGATACTTGGACCAAAGTTCATTCTGCTCTCAAAGATGCGGCTAATCGCTTCAAGTTCTATGCGGATAAACGGAGGGGTGCCAACCCCATTTACCAAGTGGGTGACAGGGTATGGTTATCATCGCACAACATCAGATTGAAAGTTCCTAGTATGAAGTTTGCGCCCAGATTCCTGGGCCCCTTACGTATCCTTCGGAGGATTAACTCTGTGGCATATTATCTGGCCCTCCCAGCCTCATTACGTATTCCAAATACCTTTCATGTGTCGCTACTCAAACCTCTTGTAAATATACTGTCTCAAGTGTCCCTCCTCCCCCCTTAGTTGTTTCTGGACAGGAAGAGTATGAAGTCTCTTCGATAATTGATTCCAGGTTTTCACGGGCACTTTACAGTACTTGGTGGATTGGAAAGGTTATGGACCAGCTGATCGTTCTTGGGTTCCGGCATCTGATATACATGCTGGCTGCAAGATTCGCTATTTTCACGCCAAGTTTCCTCTCAAGCCTGGTGCTCCCCACCCGGTGGGCGTTCTTCAGGTGGGGGGTAATGTCACGTATTCATCCGCATATGAAAATGTGATTAATGACAATTACTGTTCTGACAGGAAAAGTTGGGCTGAGTAGCAATCAAATCTACAGGAGGGTTTGTGCTGAGCCGCAATTATGCAAATAGGAACCTGGCAACTGCCTTTGGGGTCAAAGGTCGATTACAGCCTATCAGATCCATAGGAGGGGTATTTAGGCCCAGTTCTCATCCTGCTCAGTGCCCTCTCGTGGTTTCCCTAGTGGCTGTCTGAGAGCGCGTTCCTGATTCAAGTTTCTTCTGGTTTTTGACTTTGGCTTTGAATTTGCATTCCCTGTATTCTGAGGCTAGTGGTGTTGTGGAGACCGCCTTGGAGACTATGGTGAGGCCTAATAGAAAGCAGTTGTTGTTGCGTGATTCCATTATAAGAGGTGTGGAGATGGACAATGGTGGTCTTGTGAGGTGTCTTCCCGGAGCTACTGCTCACAGAGACAGGAGACGTATCTGTAATATTGTTAAGCAAGCAAAGCAGGAAGGGGAATTGAATGTACTTGTCCATCTAGGGACAAATGACTTGGCTTGCAATGAGGTTTCAGAGGTTAAGGAAGTTTTTAGTGTTTTTGCCAATGATACACGGCAGGTTGCTTCCACACTGTCATTCTCTGAAGTTCTGCCTGTGCATAACACTCAGAACGACAGGCGGATGCGTATTAGGGACTTTAATTTGTGGCATGGTGAATGGTGTCGGGAGCAAGGATTTGGCTTTATTTCTCATGGTAGCTCTGTTTGGAATGGAGATAAGCTGTACAAAAAAGATGGTTTGCATCTTTCTCAAAAGGGAACAAATGTTCTCAGTGAGCAGTTCAGAGGTTTTGCTAGGATGTATTAAAACTAGGAGGGGGGGGCAAAAGGGTGATAAAACATCAATCCAATTGTCCCCAAAACAAGGACAGAAGGTGCCTGTAGCAAGTGTGTTAAAAAATGATAAGCTTAGAGTCATGTCTACAAATGCTCGCAGTTTAGGAAATAAGATCCATGAACTTGTGGCAATAATGGCAACTGATAGTGTAGATTTAGTCGCTGTTACTGAGACATGGTACAATGAGAAAAATGACTGGGACATAGTAATACCAGGGTACTCTTTATATAGGAAAGATAGGGAAGGCAAGAAAGGGGGAGGGTTGGCCTTGTATGTGAAGGATAGCATAAAATCTAGCCTAATAAAAGTAAGTGAGGCAAACATAGAGTCCGTTTGGGCTACGTTAGAATTTGATAATCACACAGTAACTCGTGTAGGTGTGATTTATAGGCCCCCAGGACAAATTGAAGAGTTAGATAATCTACTAGTTGAGGAAATAGCTAAAATGACAACGAAGGGGGAAGTTATCATCATGGGTGACTTTAATCTTCCTGATGTAAATTGGAAAACAAAATTAGCTACTTGTGCCAGGAGCACACATATTCTAAACTCCCTACTGGGATTGTCTCTAAAACAAGTTGTTGAGGAGCCAACTCGTAAAGAGGCCATACTAGATTTAGTGTTAACAAATGGATATTTGGTATCAGATGTTACTGTAGGTGAAAGTTTAGGATCCAGTGATCATCAGTCAGTGTGGTTTAAAAGTCACACCACACAAAAACAAAAGTTTTAGACTTTAGAAAAACAGACTTTTCTAAAATTAGAATATGGGTAGAGGAGTCATTATCAGACTGGAGCAATTTAAATGGAGTCCAAGAAAAATGGGATTATTTAAAAGTTGCACTATTGAAGGCAACAGAAAATTGCATTAGGTTTGTCAGTAAAAGCAAAAAATTCAAGAAACCACTGTGGTACTCCGCAGATGTGGCCAAAATAGTTAAAAACAAAAAGTTAGCATTTAGAAATTATAAAAAAACCCAGAGTGAGGGAGACAAAATGATCTATAAGATTAGGCAGAAAGAGGCTAAGCAAGTTATAAGAGCTTCCAAATCACACACAGAAGAGAAAATACAGTCAGTAAAAAAGGGGGATAAAACATTTTTTAGATACATAAATGAGAAAAGAAAAGTAAAACAAGGATTAGTTAGATTAAAAACAAAAGAAGGAAGGTATGTAGAAGAGGATAAAGGTCAGGCTGACTGCCTCAATGAATATTTTTGTTCTGTATTTACAGAAGAAAATGAAGGAAAGGGACCTCAGTTGAGAAAAAGGATAAATGGGTCATTTATTACACGTGAGTTTACAGAGGAAGAGGTTCTATTTCAACTGTCAAAAGTAAAGACAAATAAGTCAATGGGACCTGATGGAAACACCCAAAGCTATTAAAAGAGCTTAGTGGTGTACTAGCAAAACCATTAACAGATTTATTTAACCAATCATTGTTAACAGGAGTAGTCCCAGAAGATTGGAAGTTAGCTAATGTTGTGCCCATTTACAAGAAAGGTAATAGGGAGGAGTCGGGCAACTATAGGCCAGTAAGCCTTACTTCAGTAGTGGGGAAAGTGATGGAAACCATGTTAAAGGATAAGATTGATGAACATCTAAAAACACATGGATTTCAAGATCAGAGACAACATGGGTTTACTTCAGGGAGATCATGCCAAACTAATCTTATTGATTTTTTTGATTGTGTAACTAAAACTATAGATCAGGGTGGTGCAGTAGACATTGCTTACCTAGATTTCAGTAAGGCTTTTGACACTGTTGCACATAGAAGGCTTATCAATAAACTGCAATCTTTAAGTTTGGATTCAATATTGTTGAATGGGTAAGGCAGTGGCTGAGTGACAGGCAACAGAGGGTTGTAGTTAATGGAATATATTCGAAGCTTGGACTTGTCACCAGTGGGGTACCTCAGGGATCTGTACTTGGACCCATTCTCTTTAATATTTTTATTAGTGATATTGCAGAAGGTCTTGATGGTAAGGTATGTCTTTTTGCTGATGATACTAAGATATGTAACAGGGTTGATGTTCCAGGAGGGATAAGCCAAATGACAAATGATTTAGGTAAACTAGAAAAATGGTCAGAATTGTGGCAACTGACATTTAATGTGGATAAGTGCAAGATAATGCATCTTGGACGTAAAAACCCAAGGGCAGAGTACAGAATATTTGATAGAGTCCTAACCTCAACATATGAGGAAAGGGATTTAGGGGTGATTATTTCTGATGACTTAAAGGTAGGCAGACAATGTAATAGAGCAGCAGGAAATGCTAGCAGAATGCTTGGTTGTATAGGGAGAGGTATTAGCAGTAGAAAGAGGGAAGTGCTCATGCCATTGTACAGAACACTGGTGAGACCTCACTTGGAGTATTGTACACAGTACTGGAGACCGTATCTTCAGAAGGATATTGATACCTTAGAGAGGGTTCAGAGAAGGGCTACTAAACTGGTTCATGGATTGCGGGATAAAACTTACCAGGAAAGGTTAAAGGATCTTAACATGTATAGCTTGGAGGAAAGACGAGACAGGGGGGATATGATAGAAACATTTAAATATATAAAGGGAATCAACACAGTAAAGGAGGAGACTATATTTAAAAGAAGAAAAACTACCACAACAAGAGGACATAGTCTTAAATTAGAGGGACAAAGGTTTAAAAATAATATCAGGAAGTATTACTTTACTGAGAGGGTAGTGGATGCATGGAATAGCCTTCCAGCTGAAGTGGTAGAGGTTAACACAGTAAAGGAGTTTAAGCATGGATGGGATAGGCATAAGGCTATCCTAACTATAAGATAAGGCTAGGGACTAATGAAAGTTTTTAGAAAATTGGGCAGACTAGATGGGCCGAATGGTTCTTATCTGCCGTCACATTCTATGTTTCTATGTTTCTATCCCTGACTTCTGGCATTCCCTTATCGTTGTGTCTCTTTCTGTATCCCCTGACCTCGGCAAGTATCCTGACTACTCTTTGGTACGTTAAGTCCTGACATTCTAAGGCCCGGTAATACGTTACCTATTAGTCATCTGTGTGACACAATTCTACGTGCTGGATCAACTAGTAATCCTGACATCTAATAAACGTACTCTAGGTTCCATAAGAGTTAAAATAGTGTGTAACTCTTCGCATTAAATCAATCAAGGGGAAACAGTACCAATATTTACATTTTTGATATTAATAAACATTTATTAAATACATTTTTGATAATTTTTATAAAATATTTTTTTAACATGTATTACCCTATAAATATTCTCAACCTACCTGTTTTACTACATCTCACACTTAGGACCAGCTCTCTAGTGTGGGAATTCAAGGGATTCCCTAAATTAGGGAACTGGTCTATGTTCGGGGAATTTTCCCCGAACATAGATTTGAGGGATTCCCTGCTCTGCTGCACTTGTCTATGTTCGGAGAAATTTCCCCGAACATAGACCTGCACGCATCCAATTCGTTTTACGACCTGGTCGTAAGAACTGAACCCAGTCCGTAAGTGAGGAGTATCTGTATACTGTATACCTGTAATTAACATCTACACTATATTTTTGTTTTTTTGTCTTTTATGTACTGGATATAGCCCCTTGTATATCTATATACACACATGGGGTAGTTACCCCATTTTACTTCTTTTGCACTTTAGAGCTCTGCTATAGGTGTAAGTATTTAGGCAGCACACAATATATATACAATCACAGTGCAATGGCATAAAGTGCTTAACCCCTTCAGGACACAGGACGGTTCAGGACCGTCCTCGGCATTTTTGCGTTGCCGACCGAGGACGGTCCTGAACCGTCCTAACGGAAAACGGGCGGCGGGAGCGATCAGAGATCACTTCCGCCAAAATCCCGTTGTTACTATCTGCCCGGCATCCCAGGCAGATAGTAACAGCCAATTGCGGCATGTGAGCGATCCGCGATCGCTCACAATTGGCTGGTGTCAAAGTGGGTGTTACAAACACTCACTTTGACACTGATCTCTGCCTCTCTCCCCTCTGTAGCATTTTGTGAGAGGAGAGAGACAGAGATCGTGATATTTTGTTGCAGCAGCTGTTCCAGAAAGTATTAAAAAGTATCAGCAGTGAATAAAAATCCTATTTTAACCCCTTCCCTGCCAGATCTGTTACAGACAGTGCATTTGTACTGTCTGTATTTTTTTTTTGCCCTTAAGGGTTAACTTTATTTTTAAAAATCTGTGTCTTAGACTGTCTTAGACTGTCGTAGTCTGTCGTAGTCAGTCAGTTTCCTTCCCCCAAATCTCCATTAGATTCTTCTAACAGGAGTTTGTTTAGGGATGACTGTTTTAGAATGTTTTAGTCTGTTTTAGTGTTAAAAAAAAAAATAATAAAAAAAAATTATTGTGTTTAGTATTTTGTTAGTTTAGTCTGTTAGTGTGAAACATGCAGCGCATGTACAGCTTGGAGGAGGCATATGCCTTCTTGGCATCAGACTCTGATGCCACTGACACTGCGTCCGATTTTGACCCAGGTCAGTTTAGCGGCACGTCTAGCGACATGTCATCTGTGTGTGAGCCAGCTGCTAAAAGAAGCTGTGCTTCCCCTGCTACGCTGAATGTGGAGGAGGACTGGGTACCTCCACAGTTAGCTGAGCCCAACATCCCCCCTTTTAGTGCCAACATAGGCATTAATGTGAATGTGGATGACTTCTCCCCTATACAATATATGGAGTTATTTTTAGGGGATACCATCTGGGAGGAGATTGCTTCCCAGACTCATTTATACGCTACACAATTTATTGAGACCAATCCAGGTAGCTATACAGTCAGGGAGCATGCTTGGCATCCCACAGATGTCCATGAACATAAAACATTCTGGGCTCTTACCATGCTCATGGGGATAATAAAGAAGCCATCAATCCACTCTTACTGGAGCACCAACCCAATTTGTTCGACTCCTATATTCTCCCAAACAATGCCTAGACCAAGATATGAGCTGCTGCTGAGATACTTACATTTCAACGACAATACGCTCTGTCACCCCAGAGATCACCCCCAATATGATAGGCTTCATAAAATACGCCCACTGGTAGACCATCTTCAGAACAGATTTTCTGAAGTTTATACTCCCCAACAAAATTTATCTATTGATGAATCCCTTATGAAATATAAAGGGAGATTAGGGTTCAAACAGTATATCCCCTCAAAGCGGTCTAGGTATGGCATTAAAGTGTACAAACTGTGCGAGAGCGAAAGTGGCTACACATTTGCCTTTCGTGTATAAGAGGGGAAAGATGCTCAACTGAACCCTCCTGGCTGTCCTGACTCTCTGGGGACAAGTGGGAAACTTGTTTGGGACCTACTGATCCCCTTGTTCAATAAGGGTTACCACCTTTATGTGGACAATTTTTACAGCAGTGTCCACTTGTTTAAAATTCTTTATAGTTTGCAGACACTGGCCTGCGGCACTGTAAGAAGAAATGCCAAGGATTTCCCCAGACCTCTCATAGAGGCCAAATTAAAAAAAGGTGAATGCAAAGCTCTGCGCAAAGCTGAACTGCTTGCGCTAAAATTTAAGGACAGGAAGGATGTTCACATGCTAACAACCATCCATAACGAAGGCATGTCAGACGTCACTGTCCGAGGCAGGGTACAGACAAAACCGGTGTGCGTCAGGGCTTATAACAGGCACATGGGGGGTGTTGATTTGGCTGATCAGCTGATGCAGCCATATCTTATCTTAAAGGACCACTCTAGGCACCCAGACCACTTCAGCTTAATGAAGTGGTGTGGGTGCCAGGTCCAGCTAGGTTTAACCCATTGTTTTATAAACATAGCAGTTTCAGAGAAACTGCTATGTTTATCAATGGGTTAAGCCTTCCCCCAAAGCCTCTAGCGGCTGTCTCATTGAACGCGCGTGCGCATTCAGCCGACGGGGCGGATCGGAGGAGGATCAGAGGAGGAGAGCTCCCCGGCCAGCGCTGGAAAAGGGTAAGTTTTAACCCCTTTCCCCCTTCCAGAGCCAGGCAGGAGGGGTACCCTGAGGGTGGGGGCACCCTCAGGGCACTATAGTGCCAGGAAAACGAGTGTTTTCCTGGCACTATAGTGGTCCTTTAAGAAAGACAAAAGCCTGGTATAAAAAGGTGGCTATCTACCTGTTGCAAGTAGCAACACATAATTCATTTTTACTTTTTAAAAGAATGAATCCAGGAAGAACCACCTTTCTCCAATTTCAGTTCAAGCTGATTTCCACAATAATTTATGGAGATGGTCAAGTTCCAACAACGGTGCAAGAGGAGTCTAGACATTTTATTTTTAAGATACCGCCAACACCAAAAAAAGAAACCCCCAGAAACGTTGCCGGGTCTGTTATAAAAAAGGGAAAAGGAAAGACACCCCTTTTCACTGTCCCGATTGCCCTACAAAACCTGGACTGTGTATTGGAGCATGTTTTAAGGTCTACCACACAGAAAATACATTTTTATAATACTTGTTCCTGATTTATTTATTTTTGTTTATTTTGAAAGCAGCAAATTTATGTAAGTCAGTATCCTTCCCCCAAATCTCCAGTTAGATTCTTTTTGCAGGAGTTAGTTTACAGATTGCTGCTAACGGAAGTTTTAGTCTCATTTAGTCTGTTTTTATCAGTTTTAGTCTGTTTTTAGTATAAAATAAAAAAAATTGTGTGTTAGTAACTCTGTGTTAGTCAGACTCTGACTCCACTGACACTGCGTCCGATTTTGACCCAGGTCAGTTTTCTGACATGTCATCTGTGTGTGAGCCAGCTGCAAAAAGAAGCTGTGTTTTCTCTGCTACGCTGAATGTGGAGGAGGAACGGGTTTCTCCACAGTTAGTTGAGCCCCAAATCACCCCTTTTAGTGCCAACACAGGCATTAATGTCAGTGTGGATGACTTCTCCCCTATGCAATATATGGAGCTATTTTTAGGGGATACCATCTGGGAGGTGATTGCTCCCCAGACTAATTTATATGCTACCCAATTTATTGATACTAATCCAGATAGCTATGCAGTCAGGGAGGAGTGTGCTTGGCATCCCACAGATGTCGCTGAACTTAAAAAATTCTGGGCTCTTACAATTCTCATGGGGATTATAAAGAAGCCATCAATTCGCCCTTACTGGAGCACCAACCCAATCTGTTCTAGTCCAGTGTACTCTCAAACCATGTCTAGAACAAGATTTGAGCTGCTGCTGAGATACTTACATTTCAATGACAATACCCTCTGTCACCCCAGAGATCACACCCAATATGATAGGCTTCATAAAATACACCCACTGGTAGACCATCTTTAGCACAAATTTACTGAAGTTTATACTCCTCAAAAAATGTATCTATTGATGAATCGTTAATGAAATATAAAGGGAGACTAGGATTCAAACAATACATCCTCTCAAAGCACTTTAGGTATGGCGTAAAATTCTACAAACTGTGCGAGAGCGAAAGTGGCTGTACTGACTCTCTGGGGACAAGCGGGAAACTTGTTTTTGACTTACTGATCCCCTTGTTCAATAAGGGTTACCACCTTTATGTGGACAATTTTTATAGCATTGTCCGTTTGTTTCAAACTCTTTAGGGTTTCTAGATACCGGCCTGTGGCAGTGTGAGAAGATATGCCAAGGATTTCCCCAGACCTTTTATAGAGGCCAAATTAAAAAAAAGTGAATGTAAAGGTCTGCACAAAGCTAAAGTGCTTGCAATAAAATTTAAGGACAGGAAGGATGTTAATATACTAACCACCATCCATGACGAAAGCATGTCAGACGTCACTGTCCGAGGCAGAGTACAGACCAAACCTGTTTGCATCAGGGCTTATAAAATGCACATGGGGGTGTTGATTTGGCTGATCAGCTGATGCAGCCATATCTTATCTTAAGAAAGACAAAAGCCTGGTATAAAAAGGTGGCTATCTACCTGATGCAAGTAGCAACACATAATTCATTTTTACTCTTTAAAAAAATGAATCCAGAAAGAATCACCTTTCTCCAATTTTAGTTCAAGCTGATTTCCACAATAATTTATGGAGATGGTCAAGTTCCAACAACGGTGCCAGAGGAGTCCAGACATTTTATTTTTAAGATACCGCCAACTGCAAAAAAAAACAAATCCCCTGAAATGTTACTGGGTCTGTTATAAAAAAGGGAAAAGGACAGACACCCCTTTGCACTGTTTTTTTTCTTTTGAAAGCAGCAAATTTTAGTTAGTCAGTTTCCTTCCCCCCAAATCTCCAATTAGATTCTTTTTGCAGGAGTTAGTTTAGAGAATGCTGCTAAAGGTGCATTTGATACCTGCACATTTGGTTAAAAAAGTTTTATGGTAGTAACATATAACTGGCTGGCCAAAACCAGATGACGTGTGCATAAAAAGCAGAATTAAAAAATTACCACCATGCACGTTCTCTGAAATTTGTTTAGCACAATGGTTGGGGGAAGGATGTGAAAACACCTCATATACAATACCCTGGAATGTCTACTTTATAAAAATATAAACTTTCATGATGTTAACATTAACGGGGGGATGCAAAAATATGCCAAACTGAAGATAGGCCAAGCATACCTATATATCAAGTTGAAAAACTGATATGTACAAGTCTCGATTGTGGCCTTTTAGCCCCCAAACAACCCAGCAAACCTATGCATGGGTGATATCACTGTACTCAGGAGATGTTGCTGAACACATATTGGGGTGTTGTTTGGCAGTGATACATAACAGGATCTGTTAATTCATGGCTAAAGTACAATGTATGTGTAAAAAAACACAAAGAAAATTACTACCCAAAAGTTTGCCAAAGGCTGGTGGTAGAATTATTGCAAGTATTAAACTACCACCATTTAAAATACCCTGAGTTGTCTACTTTTCAAAAATATATGGTTTGATGGGGTTAAAATACATTGGCCCAGATAGGACAGGGGCGCTGGTTTACTACATGTCAAAATTCCAAGTTGAAAAATGGATATGTGCACCTGCCAAATGTGGCCTTTTAGCCCCAAAACAATCCGACAAGCCTATGCATGGGTGGTATAACTGTACTTAGGAGATGTTGCTGAACACATATTGGGGTGTTGTTTGGCAGTGATACATAACAGGATCTATTAATTCATGCCTAAAGTACAATGCGTGTGAAAAAACATACACAAAAAATTACTACCTAAATGTTTGAGAAAGTCTGGTGGTAGAATTAGTGCATGGAAAGTGTTTTAAAAAACACCATTTGAAATACCCTATGGTGTCTACTTTCCAAAAATATATGGTTTGGTGGGGGTAAAATACATTGGCCGGCCTTACAAATGTCCCAAATAGGACATGTGCGCAGGTTGACTACATGTAAAAATTCCAAGTTGAAAAATGGATATGCGCACCTGCAAAATGTTGCCTTTTAGCCCCCAAACAATCTGACAAGCCTATGCATGGGTGGTATCACTGTACTCAAGAGATGTTGCTGTACACATATTGGCGTGTTGTTTGGCAGTGACACATAACACGATCTGTTAATTCATGCCTAAAGTACAATGTGTGTGAAAAACAACACACAAAAAATGACTACCTAAATGTTTGACAAAGTCTGATGGTAGAATTAGTGCATGGAAAGTGTTAAAAAAAACACCATTTGAAATACCCTAGGGTGTCTATTTTCCAAAAATATATGGTTTGGTGGGGGTAAAATACATTGGCCGTCATTACAAATGTCCCAAATAGGACATGTGTGCAGGTTGACTACATGTCAAAATTCCAAGTTGAAAAATGGATATGCGCACCTGCCAAATGTGGCCTTTTAGCCCCCAAACAATCCGACAAGCCTATGCATGGGTGGTATAACTGTACTCAGGAGATGCTGCTGAACACATATTGGCATGTTGTTTGGCAGTGACACATAACACGATCTGTTAATTCATGCCTAAAGTACAATGTGTGTGAAAAAAAACACACAAAAAATGACTAATTAAATGTTTGACAAAGTCTGGTGGTAGAATTAGTGCATGGAAAGTGTTAAAAAACCACCATTTGAAATACCCTAGGGTGTCTACTTTCCAAAAATATAGGGTTTGGTGGGGGTAAAATACATTGGCCTGCCTTACAAATGTCCCAAATAGGACATGTGTGCAGGTTGACTACATGTCAAAATTCCAAGTTGAAAAATGGGGGGCGTGGCTTGGCGCCAAACAGGAATGACCGCCTAATTCCCGAGCTCCGCTCCAGGCTGCAAACAAGCACATCTCACAAGCACAACCTGGCACCCATGGGTCGCACCAAGAGAGCCCAGATGACCCCCTCCATGCCGAGAACACAGGGGAACAGTTCGCACCCCTCCATCCGCAGCTACTTACACACGCCAGGAGATTTCCTCTCCCAGGAGGAGGCCTCCAATATGGCGCCCTCCTCCCTGAGCTCCACGCTGTCGGAGGAGTACCAGCGCACCGAAAGTGGCTGGCCGGCCCCACAGACACCAGACTGGTACATACTGTTTACATCCCTGCCGAAAAAGGAGGACTTCCAGTCACTGCTAGATGAGGTAAAAGCCACCCTGCGCACAGCGCTCGAGACAAGGGTACAGGCCCTAGAGTCACAGGGCCCCAACCCACACTGCCCTGCTTTACAAGCTACAGAGGCTCACTCCAGGCACATACAAGATCTGCGCCTTCACATAGAGGACCTTGATAACCGCAGTCGCAGACATAACATCAGGGTAAGGGGCTGCAGAGAATCTGACACAACAGAGGACGCCAGGGCCACGCTGACCCCGATTTTTAACCTCATACTGGGCAGGCCCAGGGACGCCCGCATCCACATGGACAGGGCACATAGGGCACTGAGATCCAAGCCCCCCCCGGGTGCTCCCCCCAGGAACTTAATTTGCCACATACAAGACTTCCAACTAAAGGGAGAAATTATGAGAAAAGCACGCACAGAAAGAACCTGGAGAATTGAGGGACAGGCTATAGAGCTTTACAATGACCTATCCCACCTCACCCTACAGGCCCGAAGAGCCTTGCGGCCCCTCACCGCCGCCCTGCAAGAAGCCCAAATCCGCTACAGATGGCAGTTCCCTTTCGCCCTCTCAGCCAGACAGGGCACCACGGAAGCCGTAATCCGAACGCCGCAAGATGTACTGGCCTTCCAGGAGGCTCTAAACCTCCCCCGCACTCCTATTCCGGACTGGACTGCATGCCCGCTTAATGAACGCCTCACAGGGAGACCAACACAACGTAACATCCAACAGGGGCCTGACAGAGACGCCCCGCGCACCCATCACTGACTAATTGACCCCGAGGAATAGAGAGATGGAGACACCACCACCTGCCTACCCCCCCTCCCGCCACCCACCCTGCAACACCAGCCTGAACACGACTGTGCAACACTGTCACGACCACGCTGGGGGGAGCGGGAGGGATACGGCAACTCCAGAGACACCTGCAACCAGCAAGGGGAGAAAACAGATTGCAACTCACCGCCGCCAAGACACACCACCAAGAACGGACATCCACCCGCATCTCACCGACCCAAAGACCTGGAACCACCTTGCTTCATCAGCTAACTGGGCCAACATCTATTGCCCCCCGAGTCCATGACTTGCTCAACACCACCGAGACCACTGCTACCTCAACAGAGACATCCCCAAAGGACTCGCCAGTGCACCCATACCTTGGCCAGCTCCACATAAGATTCCTTTGCCCTACAATACGAGACATAGACCCCCACCCGCCAAGCCCCAAACCCCCTATAGAGACGACTGCTGGCATGATGCCTTGAACTGACACCCCGGCATCACCCTGGACTGCTTGTCAAGGCTTCCACCACCGTAGAACGAATCGCAAGAGCAAGTATACCTTTGGGGCTCGCACTCCTTACACACCTGTACACTACCATCCACCCACACACACATACACACACACACACACCCACTACACCTAGAAGGGAACCCCCCAAATACACCCAAGATGAACCCAGACACCCTCACTACCTAACCAAACCGCAGGCACACACACAGACCATACCTGCAACACAGGCAACCCGGCAACACACACACCTCTGAGCAGGGCCGTCTTTAGCGTGGGGCAAATGGGGCAGCTGCCCCGGGCCCAGTTGCTCCTGGGGGGGCCCCAGAGCAGCTGCCCCGTGGGCCCCGCGATTTCAGCAGCCCCCGTGTACCCGGCGGTGCAGCCGCACCGGCCCGCCAACTAAGGAGGCCCCCGGGTGGCCCATGCACTAAGGGCCACCCTGTGGGCATGTGGCAGAAGGGGCCCGGTCGGGCGCTGTGACGCTTAAACAGCGCGACCGGGCCCCTTCCTGTTCCGGCTGGGAGGAAGTGAGTGCCGCGCGTCACTTCCTCCCACCGGAGATAGCCGCGCGGGAGGAGGAAGGCAGGGAGGAGGGGAGTTTCAGAGAAGAACTCCCATCTGCCTCAGCCTGCCACTGGACCCCAGGGAAACCACCCTCCATAAAAAGGTAAGAACCTGGAGGGTGGCTAAATGTATGTCAGTATGTGTGTGTATTAGTATGTCTGTGTGTGTTAGTATGTCTGTGTTTGTGTGTGTTAGTATGTCTGTGTGTGTGTGTTAGTATGTCTGTGTGTGTGTGTGTGTTAGTATGTGTTTGTGTGTTAGTATGTCTGTGTCAGTATGTCTGTTTGTGTATGTATGTCAGTATGTCTGTGTGTGTCTATAACAGACATACTGACATACACACACAGACACACTGACATACACACACACAGACATACTGACACATACACACACACAGACATACACACACATACTGACATACACACACACAGACATGTACACACACAAACATACTGACATACACACACAGACATACTAACACACACAGACATACTGACATACACACACAGACATGCTGACATACACAGACATACTGACATACACACACAGACATACTAACACACCACACAGACATACTAACACACACAGACATACTGTGTGTATGTCTGTGTGTTTGTATGTCAGTATGTCTGTGTGTGTATGTCAGTATGTCTCACTGTGTTCCAGTGTGTGTGTGTGTATGTTAGTATGTCTGTGTATGTCAATACGCCTGTCAGTGTATGTGTCTGTGTGTGTCTTTGTCAATATATCTGTCAGTGTATGTATCTGTGAGTATGTATGTGTCTGTGTGTGTATCAGTATGTCTGAATGTGTGTCAATGTTTGCCAGTATATATTTTTGTGTCAGTGTATGTGTGTGTCAGTATGTATCTGCAAATGTTTTAATGTGTCTGTCTGTGTGTGTATGTGTCAGTATGTCTGTCAGTGTGATTGCGGGTTGGGCGTAATGGGGAGGGAGGGTGCAGTGACAGGGCCCAGGGGGCCCAAGAAAAGGCTTTGCCCGGGGTCCTATTCATATTATAGACAGCCCTGCCTCTGAGGCATCCACCAGAGACCACACCTCAGACACCACAAACACACCAGAAGGCGGGGACACACCACTCACCAACCACTGAATACCGCAGGATGAATGCTCAGTGTTCCTCAAACAGAATTACAGTTGTGAACACCCGAATTACAGTTGAGAGCAACTCTGCCTCGCCCCCTGTGAGTGCCCGAGGGGCGATGGCGGCACCTACACTCACTGGTTCCAACAAAGTGTATTGTTTTCTACCAATAATTGTTTGCTGACTTCACTAACTACCCCCCCCCCCCCCTTTTTTTCTTCTTTTTTTTTTCTCTTCTCTCTCTCCCCTTCTGTACCCCCCACCACCCCCCTAACTTTCTGTCCTCCTCCTCCTACCTTGCTATATGAAATATGTAAGGTGAAAGCGCACCACGGGGCGCAAACATCATTCTATTTTATGAGGGGCCCCCTGTGCTGCGCGAACATGCTCAAACTATCTCTAAATATTCATAAAAGTTTCTGATGTTCTCCCTGATACTGGGGACATAATCTGTGTAACCATGTTTTTATGCTGTTATTATGTTGTTCTCACGAATACTGTTCTTATGTTCTTATGCACGCTCTCGACACAATTGCGTAATGAACGATAACAGGATAGCGCCACGGGGCGACCATCATGGCCACTCACCTCATTGTAAACTGACCTGCTAGAACGGTACTACCCCTCTGGATGCCAGACACCACCACTACTGGGCAGCAGGAGACGGATGCTGACAGAAAGTGATACGTCACCAGACGACACCCCAAAGTAGGTGACCTACCTAACCATCGACGCCACCTGCCCCACGGGTTTACTGCCAAGAGACTGTGAGGTGGCCATGAGGGACACGGTCCCCGGACACCCACCTACCAGTGGCACATTACCCCTCACAACAGTCGCCTCTGCGACTCGACATAACCGCCACACACCACACCACTTGAACTACCCCCCCGTCTAACCTCCCCTTCGATCCCCCCCTCTTCTTCCCTTTTTCCTCCCCCTCTCCACACCCCCCTACCCCGCTACCCGGATACGATGGGCCCACTGCCCCCCCACCCCCCACGCCCCGGGCGCGCGAGGACAGGAATTAACCTCTACATGATCAACGCGAAGGGCCTGAACTCCCCACAAAAACGAGCAAGAGCGCTGCGAGAAATTCGAGCACTTAAGATATCAATAGCTTTCTTCCAAGAAACACACTTTCTAGCAACAAAAGCCTCCAAATTCTCAGACAAATACTTCCCAACCGGCTACTATGCGCATAACCCCTCCACCAAATCCAAGGGAGTGGCCATATTATTCTCGGCGGACACCCAGTTCCGCCTGGAAGCAGAAGAGAAAGACCGAGAAGGTAGATACCTTTTTCTCAAAGGACATATAGGTGACGCTCAAGTCACACTCGCAAACCTTTACCTCCCAAACAAAGGCCAAAAACCATTCCTAGCCTCAGCCCTGAGAAACCTGGAGGAGTTCAGTGCAGGAACTGTCATAATAGGAGGGGACCTCAACGCCCCTCTAGACCCCAAGATGGACACATCTAAAGGGAGCTCCACGATCCCGGACCATGTCCTCAGAGGACTGCGGACCCTTTTGGCAGCTCACCAACTCGTAGACTGCTGGCGCATCCTACACCACGCAGAGAAAGATTACACCTATTACTCAGCGCCACATAAATCCTACTCAAGGATTGACTACTTCTTCATCCAACACAGAGATTTAGACACAAAGCGCTCAGCTCACATCGCCCCCATGACCTGGTCGGACCACGCACCAGTAATACTCACCATCGACAACCCTAGAACCTTCCGATCCCAATGGACATGGAAACTTAATGAATCACTCTTAGAGGACCCACTGATCCAAACAGAAATTAGAAACACTCTAGACCACTTCTTCCTCACCAATCAAACAACAGACAGCGCACCAACAACCATCTGGGAAGCACACAAATGCGCTATCCGAGGGATCCTCATTAAACACGGCACTCGCCTGAAAAAACAACGCACACAAGAAATAGCGCGCCTCGCTGCCCAACTGGCGCGTCTAGAAAAGCTTCACAAACAAGACCTCCGAGACGAAACCTACAAACAACTCCTAGAGACCAGAGCGAAACTCAACTCCTGCCTAACGTCAAAAATACAATTCTAGTTCCAACTCACACAAAAAACGTTCTACAAATACGGAAACAAAAGTGGTAAACTGCTCGCTAGGGCACTAAAGGCCCGGAGACAGAAAAACCATGTTCAAAGGATCTCCCTGGCAGGAAACACACTGCAGACCCCGAAGGCTTTAGCAGAGGGCTTCAGACAATACTACTCCTCCCTATACTGCCTATCTCCCAACACTACACTTACACACGAAGGAGAGGAGGCTTACACAGCACGGCAAAAAACATATATCGAACAGAATATCACTACAACGCTGACACCCCAAGATATATCTACACTAGAAGAAGATATCACTGAAGCGGAGATACGCCTAGCCATCAAACTGGCCAAACTGGGGAAAAGCCAGATGGATACACGGCAAAGTACTACAAAATGTTCGCAGATAACCTCGTCCCACACCTACTTACACCTCAATACACTGCGGAGGCCCCTTAGACCCCAACATGCTCCTAGCACACGTCGTGGTAATCCCGAAAGAGGGAAAAGACCCCTCCTCATATGCCAGTTACAGACCAATTTCCCTGTTGAACGCCAACCTCAAACTGTTTGCCAAAATACTGTCCCTGCGCCTCCAACCCCTGCTACCGAGCCTTATCCACCCTGACCAGGTGGGCTTTGTGGAGGCCCGGGAAGACACTCAATCTTCTCCACGCGTCCCGAGAAAGACACTCCCCCGCCCTGATAGTCTCGACCGACGCGGAGAAGGCGTTCGACAGGGTCGATTGGTCTTTCCTGAGGTCCACCCTGGAACACCTGGGACTGGGACCCCACATGATGGTGCGCATCTTGGCCCTATATACCGCTCCAGCAGCCCGAGTGCAGGTTAATGGGATTCTCTCTGACCCATTTGAGATCAGAAACGGCACTAGACAAGGGTGCCCCCTATCACCCCTACGCTTTGCCATCAGCCTGGAACCGTTCATCAATGCAGTTCGAGCCCAACCCCGCATAACTGGAATCGAGGGCAGCTGGGGAGACACCAAGGTCTCCGCATACGCGGACAACCTCCTCTTCACAATCACCAACCCGGCAACCTCCCTTAGGGAGCTCACGCACCAATTCGACCTATACGGCACCCTCTCCAACTTGAAAATTAACTTTATGAAATCTGAAATTCTCAACGTAAACTGCCCCCTAGCACTGACAACTGCACTGCAAACAGAGTTCCCTTTTCACTGGTGCAAAGAAAGGATTAAATACTTAGGGATTTGGTTGACAGCTGATGTGTAAGACACCTACCGCATCAACTTCCCACCCCTCCTTGAACGAATACAGAAGGACCTCGACTCGTGGCAGCTCCCGCACATTACGTGGCTGGGAAGGATCAGTGTCCTTAAAATGAATATCCTCCCCCAAATCCTGTACCTCCTACAAACCCTACCAATCTATATCCCCAAAACCTTCCTAACACAAACCCGTAAAACACTGATGGCCTACGTCTGGGCCCGCAAAACGCCGAGGCTGAATTTCGCCACCCTCACCAGACCCAAACTACAGGGAGGCTTGGGACTACCCGATATCACGAAATACAGACACGCTATACACCTTCAGCGAGTGATCGAATGGACACAAGACCCGAAAGACAAGCTATGGATCTCCATAGAGGCCAGCTTCTCACAGATACCCCTGACGCTGCTACCCTGGCTGCCGAAATCAATGGCCGGGGAACTACCACGGAACCACCCAACCCTAAATGCTACAATGGCAGTCTGGAGGAGACTGGCGACCCACACAGACGTAGCCCCGGAGCTCTCACCACTATGCCCATATCTCACAACCCGAAATTTATCCCTGCATCAGACCCCCACTACACGGCTGCCCTGGGCCTACCGACCCCCTGCAGACTGAAGGACGTCTATGACCAAGGCACAATCACGCCCCTGACCACCCTGGTCCCAAATACTCCACACAATATGCTCCTACGCTTCAGATATCACCAACTGACGAGGTTTCTGAGAAGCATACCGACCCTAGACTCGGCAACGCGAACGCTCTCCGTATTCGAGACCATCTGCATGAACCCCCCCCACACGCAATATCGATACTGTACCGCATGCAAACCACCACCACCACTAACGCACCCCCCCCTTACTTCACAAAGTACTGGGAAAGGGATCTAGGACACTCAATCTCAGCGGAACAATGGACAACGGTGTTTACACTCACACACAAAGCCTCCATCTCCACCAAATTCCAAGAAACAGGATATAAAATGCTCTCCCACTGGTACAGGACACCGGAAAAACTTAGCATGATGAAAACCACGAATGACCCGGAATGCTGGAGATGCGGGAGAGAACTGGGATCCCTCTTCCACCTATGGTGGTCCTGCCCCCTTATCCAGCCCTTTTGGGCAGAGATCCACAAGATACTCACAACCATAACAGAAGCAAACCTGCCCCTCTCACCAGAAACATACCTGCTCCAACTTACACAGATCCCCATCAACAGGTTTAAAAAAACAGCACTCCCACACCTAATGAACGCAGCCCGCAGCCTCATCCCGGGGCACTGGAAACAACGCACGGCCCCGACTATCAGGGAATGGATGACGAGGGTGGAAGACATCAGACGCATCGAGGAGCTCATCCACTCCGCAACGGGATGCATACAACGTTACCACGATGCGTGGTACCACTGGCTCCAATGGCTCGCCTCCACCGCACCAATTACGGGGGCCACACAACACCTGGCAGTAGAGGCAGATGGGACGGTCCTGACGGAACCGACTGGCGATAATACGGAAGCTGGACCAACGACCCAACCAAACGAAGACGACCACGCGGAGCTGGAGATGCCCCGAGCCCCGGGGACGGGGGGGGGGTTGGGGTGGGGACCCGGGACCTGACACCCCCCCTACCCTCCTGCACCCTCCCCCCCACCCGCAATATCCTCACCCCATTAACCTACATCCCCATCCCCCCGCCCCCCCATAACACACATTAAAACACATGAGAACACAACCTACACACACAGAGACGCCCCCTCACTTGCGAGACAGACTACACACCACAGCACTCACAAAAGACCCACCACGACCAGCACACGCCGGATAAGGGATGAACCAACCCAACAAGATTGCCCAAGCGCCCAATACCCAAGAACACTATACCGCGATACCAGACACCACTCAACCCTCACAACCCGGAACAGTACCTGCTCGACCGATACACCCCCGACGCTAACCGGAGCCTTAAACAGACACAGACGGACACCAGACACAGAAGTGACACCCCAACAAGACAACACCCTGACGCATGACACACACACAACCACCGCCTACACACATTAAAGAACAGCGACTAGCACAGAGGGGACACCCGCAGCAAACACACACACAGGACAAAACTACCTGACGGACCCTCGACTTCCAAACGCCCCACTCCTCGAGAACTGCTCCCCGCCCTCCACCCCAACGGATCTTGAACAGGCCTACCTGACAGAGATCCCAGAACCGTGTCTCCCTGCTGCCCACACACCCCCTCCACCCACCTCCGCACGCCGTACTCGGCTTGCCAAATCAGAAAACCTGCCCAACACACCACCAACAACCCAGGAACCACTGAAAACACGACGAGTGGTTGCCATCTAATACCTACCCCATCCAGCAGGCTAGCTGTACTAAGAGAATGCACCACATACAGTGGCGTACACATGACCCATGGGGCCCCGGTGCGAAAATTGATCCGTGGGCCCCCCCCTCCCCCCGCGCACGCGGGCCGGGCCGCAACACATGGCGGTGGGCACCTGGTCGCAGGGGTTACAGGGCTGCGACCGCGGTATGTACGCCAGTGCATGCAGATGCACACACACTTAAAGGACCACTCTAGGCACCCAGACCACTTCAGCTTAATGAAGTGATCTGGGTGCCAGGTCCAGCTAGGGTTAACCCATTTTTTCATAAACATAGCAGTTTCAGAGAAACTGCTGTGTTTATCAATGGGTTAAGCCTTCCCCTATTTCCTCTAGTGGCTGTCCCATTGACAGCCGCTAGAGGCGCTTGCGTGCTTCTCATTGTGATTTTCACAGTGAGAGCACGCCAGCGTCCATAGGAAAGCATTATGAATGCTTTCCTATGTGACCGGCTGAATGCGCGCGCAGCTCTTGTCGTGCGTGCGCATACAGCCGACGGGGAGGAGAAGAGGAGGACTGAGGAGGATATTTCTCTACTTCCAGCTGGAAAAGGTGTGCCTTTCCCCTTTCCAGAGCCGGGCGGGAGGGGGTCCCTGAGGGTGGGGGCACCCTCAGGGCACTATAGTGCCAGGAAACGAGTATGTTTTCCTGGCACTATAGTGGTCCTTTAAAGGACCACTACAGACACCCAGATCACATCAGCTCAATGAAGTTGTCTGGGTGTCAGGTCCTTCTAGTTTTAACCCTGCAGCTGAAAACATAGCAGTTTCAGAGAAACTGCTATGTTTCACTGAGGGTTAATCCAGCCTCTAGTGGCTGTCTCACTGACAGCCGCTAGAGGAGCACACTGAACATCCATAGGAAAGCATTGAGTACGCTTTCCTATACAAGGTTTGGAATGCATGGTCGTGACTGAGCTTGAGAGGCTGAGGGATCCTCAAGGAGTCCAGCGCCTGAGTAGGAAAGGTAAGTGCTACACACACACACACACACACACACACACTTACAGACGACACACACTCTAGCTAACAGACACTCCATTTACTGACAGAGACACAGTCAGCCACAGACATACATACACACTACCTCTACAAAACATACACCTCATTGACAAACACACACCTTCCAAGACACACACAGTAACACTCAATACTCAACACTCACCAGCAGACACACACACACTAACACCTACCAGCAAGACACACACTAACACTCTCACTCTACCACACACCAACACTCACTCTAACACTCACACACCTAACACTCTCTATACACTCCCCAATACTGAATACACTAACACTCTCACACACTAACACTAACACACACATACATGCACAAACACTAACACACATACACACACACTAACATACACATACACTAACACACACACTTTTTTTTTTTTTTAAATGTAATCCCCCCAGCCTCCTTACCTTTTGGAGGGCTGGGGGGATTCCCTGGGGTCCAGTGGTGCTGCTGGGCTCCTGGGCTGGTGGCCGGTCGGGCAGGAAGGCGGGCGCGCGAGGGAGCACTCACTGCTTCCTCTTCAGCTCCCTCGCGCACCTCACTGATGCCGGAGCCGGAAGATGACGTCATCTTCCGGCGCCGGCATCCCTACGCGGCGCGCGAGGGAGCTGAAGAGGAAGCACCGAGTGCTCCCTCGCGCGCCCGCCTGCCTGCCCCACTCCCACTCACCCGGGGTCAGCAGGGCCAGCCTCAGGGGGGCCCTGGGGTGGCCGGCTCCTGGGCCCCCCAGGGGAAGAGGCTGGGCGTACATACCGGGTCGCAGGGGCGGCCGGGCCCCCTGGTGGGCCCGGCCCGGTCGCAGCCGCGACCCCTGCGACCCTGGTATGTACGCCACTGACCACATAGCTCAAAATTCCTACTGTATAATCTACAATGCAACCTATGTCCTTACATAGACCACAACAAAGCTGTACACTTTACTGACCTGTCTAACAAGGCTAGGTGACGTGCCATGAATGCTATTGTATTGCCGTTAGATGCTTATCATATATTAACAACAATATCTGCCTTTACAACTCAACCCCCGAACTGGCCTTCACCTGCTGACGGGTGACATTCCAACATGAAAAAATTGTTAACCAAATGTCTGAACTATCTGACTGCTAGCAGCAGCAGAAGCAAACAGCCAAATAGGTGAAAAACCTCTGTGTCACTGTCCTATGACAATGAGACCTGCGAATCTCCTGTACACCTTCACTGTAATAATGTTCTACTGTAACTGTAATTACAACTCTATGCCTTAATAAAGCCTTGAAATAAAAAAAATAAAAAAAATAAAAAATGGATATGTGCACCTGCCAAATGTGGCCTTTTAGCCCCCAAACAATCCAACAAGCCTATGCATGGGTGGTATCACTGTACTCAGGAGATGTTGCTGAACACATATTGGCATGTTGTTTGGCAGTGACACATAACACGATCTGTTAATTCATGCCTAAAGTACAATGTGTGTGAAAAAAAACACAAAAAATGACTACCTAAATGTTTGACAAAGTCTGATGGTAGAATTAGTGCATGGAAAGTGTTAAAAAAAAAACACCATTTGAAATACCCTAGGGTGTCTACTTTCCAAAAATATATGGTTTGGTGGGGGTAAAATACATTGGCCGGCCTTACAAATGTCCCAAATAGGACATGTGCGCAGGTTGACTACATGTCAAAATTCCAAGTTGAAAAATGGATATGCGCACCTGCCAAATGTGGCCTTTTAGCCCCCAAACAATCCAACAAGCCTATGCATGGGTGGTATCACTGTACTCAGGGGATGTTGCTGAACACATATTGGCATGTTGTTTGGCAGTGACACATAACACGATCTGTTAATTCATGCCTAAAGTACAATGTGTGTGAAAAAAAACACACAAAAAATGACTACCTAAATGTTTGACAAAGTCTGATGGTAGAGTTAGTGCATGGAAAGTGTTAAAAAACCACCATTTGAAATACCCTAGGGTGTCTACTTTCCAAAAATATATGGTTTGGTGGGGGTAAAATACATTGGCCTGCCTTACAAAAGTCCCAAATAGGATGTGCGCAGGTTGACTACATGTCAAAATTCCAAGTTGAAAAATGGGTATGCGCACCTGCCAAATGTGGCCTTATAGCCCCCAAACAACCCGACTACTCGGGAGATGTTGCTGAACATATATTAATGTGTTTTTTGGCAGCAAGACATAACAGGATCTGTAAGTTTATACCTGAATTGTAATGTATGTGAAAAAAAAAAACAACAAAAAAACTACCTATGCAAAGTTTGGCAAAGAGTAGTGGTAAAATGACTGCATAGAAAGTGTCAAAATATCCTTAGATGAATACACTGGGTTGTCTACTTTAAAAAAAATATATACATGTGGAGTGTTTTCCAGAGATTTATGACAGATAATAGTGTTACAATGTCACTATTGATACATTTTAAAAATGTTTGTTTTGAAACTGCCATATCCTACTTGTGCCTATAGTCCTATAACTTGCAAAAAAGCACGTAAACACTGGGTATTTTTAAACTCAGGACAAAATTTTGAATCTATTTAGCAGTTTTTTTCATTTGCTTTTGTAGATGAGTAAAAGATTTTTCAAGTAAAAGTCAAAAAACATGTATTTTTTTCAATTTTTCATCATATTTTTTCTTTTTTTTTTTTAATTAAATTACATGAGATTATATAAATAATGGTATGTAAAGAAAGCCCCTTTTGTCCTGAAAACAACAATATATAATTTGTATGGGAACAGTAAATGAGAAAGCGGTAAATTACAGCTAAACACAAACACCAGAAAAGTGTAAAAAGAGGCCTGGTCGCAAATGAACAACATCACAAAAACAGTCCAGTTCTTAAGGGGTTAATATTGTGAAAAAACACACTTATATACACTTATAGGAAGCCAGTTTTGATTCGGCGAAAAGTTTCATCTGACATCTTCATGCTTAGCCCCGCCTCCCGGAAGTAGCCGATCAAGAACGGAGCTGACACAGGAATCTGCAGTAACTTTTGTGCCGGTGTTCTATCAAATTTCCCTACCCTGTTAGAAAACCCTACCCTCGTCACTTCCGGTGACGAAGCCGCACCGGAAGTGACGTTGGGATGGGGGGGTGCGCCACCGCGCAGGCGCACACCACCTAGGTAGGGATTTATCACAGCGAGGAGGCGAATAATGGCATAGTGCGCACGCGGACTCTTATCGATGAGTAAAGCCTCTCCCTGCTCCCAACACTCTCAGCCATCCGAGGGGAGGGTGTACTATATTAGGGGGGTTTCAGTGCATTATATTGGGGAGTGGGGGGGTTTTAGTACATTATTATATTGGGGTCTGCGCTGCATATGGGGGGTCTGCGCAGTATATGGGGGGTCTGCGCTGCATATGGGGGTCTGCGCTGTATAGGGGGGTCTGTGCTGCGGCGCATGCGAGTATATGGGGGGGGTCTGCATGGGGGCGCTGCATAGGGGTCTGTGCTGTATAGGGGTCGCAGTATATGGGGGGTCTGCGCTGCATATGAGGGTCTGTCCTCTATAGGGGGTCTGCAGTATATGGGGGTCGCGCATATGAGGGGTCCGCGGGTCTGTGCTGTATGGGGGTGCGCAGTATATGGGGGTCTGCACTGGATATGGGGCTCTGTATGGGGGTCTGCGCTGTATGGGGGTCCGCGCCATGGGGTCTGGCGCTGTATAGGGGGTCGCGCTTGTATGGGGGCGCTGTATGGGGGTTCTGGCGGAGTCTGCGCTGTATGGGGATCTGCACTGCATATGGGGGTCTGGTATAGGGTCTCGCTGTATGGGGGTCTGGCGCTGTATGGGGGTCTTCTATAGGGGTATGGGGGGCGAGTATATGGGGGCGCTGCATATGGGGGTCTGGCGCCATAGGGGAAGCTGCATATGCATGGGGGTCTGGCGCAGCTGTATATGGGGGTCCCGCCTGCATATGGGGGTCTGCGAGTATATGGGGGTCTGGGGGTCTGGCGCTGTATGGGGGTCTGCGCCTATGGGGGGGCAGTATATGGGGGTCTGGCGCTGTATGGGGGCTGCATAGGGGTTCTGCACAGTATATGGGGGTCTGGCGCTGTATGGGGGTCTGCACTGCATATGGGGTGTCTGCGCATATGGGGAGTCTGCACTGTATAGGGGGTCGCATATGGGGGTCTGCACTGCATGAGATGGGGGTCTGGCGCTTGGCTGGTATGGGGGGTCTGCGCTGTATAGGGGTGGTCTCGCAGTATATGGGGGTCTGCCCTGCATATGGGGGGCGCTGGGGGTCTGCACTGTATGGGTGTCTCGCTGTATAGGGAGTTTTGCGCAGTATATGGGGGTCTTCGCTGTATGGGGGTCTGCGCTGTATATGGGGAGTCTGCGCAGTATATGCGGGGGTCTGCGCTGCATATGGGGGATCTGCGCTGCATATGGGGGTCTGCGCTGTATGGGGGGGTCTGTGCTGCATATGGGGGATCTGCGCTGTATAGGGGGGCAGCCATTATAAACATATTAGGAGGCATATCATAAGGTTTAAAAATAATAATAAGAGAAGAGCCAGTGATCAAAACTATGCAAACGAAAAATACATAAATACCGTCAGGGTTCTTTCTTGGTGTTATTGCAGCGCCTCCATATGAAGTTAGAGGTGTACGAAAGTGTTCATTCAGGTTGTCAGTCCCGTATTATATTGTTCTGCATTATGGGAGAATGTCCTGGTGTGAGTGCCCGGCCCTCCCGGGGTCGCTGCCGCGCACTCCAGTTTTCCCATACCCTGTGGGAAGAAGGGGATCGTCTTCGCTGGATCCCATCTCGGAACCGTTACTGTTGGTTCCGGTGCAGTGGTGGGCGGCAGCCCCTCCAGAGGTAAGCCCAGCACTCGCAGCAAGGTGGGTGCTTCTTGGATGTCCGAAATGGAGTAGGCCTTGTTGTATGTGTAGAGTGCACGGCGTGCGCCAGCGGTAGGTGATCTGTTTGTCTCGGAGCAGTTTGATGACAGGTAGTAGGGACCTGCGCCATTGTAGGGTTTCCCCTGACAGGTCTGCAAAGAAGGACAGGGTCATTGATTCAAAGCTGTAGGTGGCTGCTCCCTTCAGGGCTGCAAGTATCGCCATTTTGTCGGGCGTGCTTCTGTATTTCACCACCAGGTCTCTGGGGCCGCCTCAGGGGCTCTCCGGGGTCGGAAGGCCGCGTCAAAGCCGATGTTCCTGGCTTGCTTAGGCGTCAGTAGGGCTCCCGTGAGCCTCCGTAGCAAGTGTGGGATTTCCTCATCGGGTATGTCCTCCGGGATCCCGCGTATCTTGAGATTAGTGCAGCGCCGGTTGTCTTCTATTGTAGCAAAGCGTTGGTCAGTTTTGGCCTGCTTTTGTTTTAAAGCTTGCAATTCCTGTCTGAGCTCTGAAATTTCCTGTGCTTGCCGCTTGGAGGTGACTTCGGCCGCTTGAACACGGCCCACTAGGCCCGTGAGGTCTGCGCGTAGCTGAGCGACATCTGCGTGGAGGGTTTTCTGTAAGTCTCCCAGGAGAGTCTTCAACAGCGTCGCCATCACTGGTTCTGCCACCTCTGGACTTGGTGCCTGCTGTTGAGGCCTCCCCAGAGGTAATGGCTTCCTCAGGGTAGAAATCCCTCGAGGAGCCAGAGAATTCCTCGAGTTCGGCGGCCATCTTGGGGCCGTATGCACCTTGTGCCTGGTTGAAGAGGTCTCTTATGTTGGCCCCCTGTTTGGGTCGGTCTGGTTTTTGCCTCTTGGTTTTCCTTCTCATTGTCGTTTCGGGTTGTTTGGGCATTGTTATCAGCAGTTTGGTGGCTGAAAATTGTTAGTTTGCTCTGGATATACACGGAGCCCATCTACCCTGCGTCCGTTCGGATCGGCTGCCAAGCTCCGCCCCCCCGTCTAATTTCTTGTCTGCCACGAACTGCGACTCTTCAAGTGTGCTCAGTATGCATAGATGTTAGCATGAACACTTCCTTCTTATCTTTGAATTTGAGAGCCAGCAGTTCGTCCTGGCAGAGAGCAGCCGTTTCCCCCATCTTGAGCATTTGTGCCAGGGCTTTTGGGAAACCGACACGTGTCTTTCAGAGAGTGCCGCAGGCCACAGTTTCAAAGCAATAAAGCATCCTAAGAAGAGGGATGCTATTATAGTAATTGTCTATAAATAAATGATACCCCTTATTTAGCAATGGGCTAATTAAATCCCATACGATGTTTCCACTCGTCCCAATGATATCTGGGCAACCTGGGAGATCCAAGTGGCTGTCTTTACCTTCGTAAACACGGAAGGTGTACACATAACCACTGGCACTTTCACAAAGTTTATACAACTTTTCCCATACTGGGATCTTTTGGCCAGGATATATTGTTTAAACCCCAGTCTGCCCTTGTATTTCATTAGAGACTCATCTACACACATATATTTTTTGTGGGGTGTACATTGAGCCAAACTGTCTGTTGAAGTGGGAAATAAGGGGGCGAATCTTATAGAGATTATCGTATTGAGGATTATCTCTTGGGGGGCACTTCGAATTGTCGTTGAAGTATAAAAAGTGAAGCATTGCTTCATATCTGGACCTGTTCATGGTCTGGGAGTAAATAGGGGCGCTGCATACAGGATTTTTGGACCAGTACATCTTGATGCTGGGTTTTTTAATAATGCCCATTAGCATTGTTAGTGCCCCAATTTTTTTAAATTCTGGCACACTGGTGGGGTACCAACTCTCTTGCCTGGCGATGAGGCTCTGATCATTAATTGTCAGGCACTGCGCAGCATAAAGGTTGGTCTGGGTGACTATATCCCCTAAAATATCATCCCCCCAGAATAGCTGCATGAAATCCAGTGTACTGTAGTTAGTGACGTTCAACGGAATTCCAGGACTGCCAGTAAACACTGGGATGTCAGGCATGAAATCATTTAAGGGTTCCCAGCTGGGGCGGGTTGGGCCGGGGGGCAGGGAGGCAATTGCCCCCCAGTCCGCCCTAAATAATTAAAAAAACGGCCGCTGCACCCTCGCGCGCCCTCTCTGGTGATGCCGGGAGCCGGAATATGACGTAATTCCGGCCCCGCATCACTAAACTGCGTGAGGGAGCAGAGAGGAGCATGAAGTCACTGGACCCTGGGGCAAGGACCCAGAGGACTCCTAAAGGTAGGAGCAACAAGGAATTTGTGTGTGTGTCTGGAAATGTGAGTGTGTGTGTGTGTCTGGAAGTGTGTGTGTGTGTGTGTGTGTGTCTGGAAGTGAGTGTGTGTGTGTGTCTGGAAGTGAGTGAGTGTGTGTGTGTGTGTGTGTGTGTGTGTCTGGAAGTGAGTGTGTGTCTGTCAGTAAGTGTGTGTATCTGGAAGTGTGTGTGTCTGGAAGTGAGTGTATGTGTGTCTGGAAGTGTGTGTGTGTCTGGAATTGAGTGTGTGTGTGTGTGAGTGTGTGTTGGAAGTGAGTGTGTGTGTGTGTGTGTCTGGAAGTGAGTGTGTGTGTGTGTCTGGAAGTGTGTGTGTGTGTGTGTCTGGAAGTGAGTGTGTGTCTGTCAGTAAGTGTGTGTATCTGGAAGTGTGTGTGTGTGTGTGTATATGTGTCTGTGTCTGCCTGTCAGTGAGTGTTTGTCTGTCAGGGTTTGTGTGTGCGTGTGCTATTGAGAGTGTGAGTGCGTGTGTCTGTCAGCAAAGCCAGCCTTTGAGGTGTGCAAGCTGTGGGGTCACGTAGAGTGCCATGACAACAGAGGCGCCCGGTGGCCAACACAGCTCACAAGTTTGGGACACCAGCACATTAAAGGGACACTCCAGGCACCCAGACCACTTCTGCCCATTGGAGTGGTCTGGGTGCCAACTCCCACTACCCTCAACCCTTCAACTGTAAATACTGCAGTTTTCATAACCTGCAATAATTACATTGCAGGGTTAACTCCTCCTCTAGTGGCTGTCTACTAGACAGCTACTAGAGGGCACTTCCTGGTTTATAGCACAGGTTTTCTGTGCTATAGCGTCGCTGGACGTCCTCACGCTATGTGAGGACCTCTAGTGTCGCTAAAACCCCCACAGGAAAGCATTTTCAGTGCTTTCCTATGGAGAGATCTAATGCGCGTGCGCAGCATGCGCATTAGGTCTCCCCCGCCAGCGGCCGCGCATGTGCAATCGGTCTCCCCCGCTGGATGACGTCAACAGGGGAGGAGCGTGGGCGGAGGTCTCAGGTATGTCACTGAAGGGGTTCTAACCCCGTCAGCAACATTGGATGGGGGTTGGGAGGGAGAGGGGACCTGATGTGCCAGGAAAATAATTTGTTTTCCTGGGACTGGAGTGTCCCTTTAATTGAAATGATTCCCTAGTGGTCTACTGGTGCACACCAACAGTAGGTGCCTTAGATCATATCCTCTCCCTTTTGGTTAGTTAGTGAGTCAGAGCACAGACTCAGAGATTCTCAGCCTGCTCTCTAACAACATTGAAAGTCGGAGCCACAAAGGAGTGGGTATGGCAAAGAGCTACTGATTAGCATAACATCAATATCCGTTATAAAACCAGGAAAAGGTGGGCATGGATGGTGAGCTGGTTCGGGGGTGCAATGGGCCACTTGACTGGATTTGCCCCCCCTGGTCTGAGGCTGCCAGCCCTCCCCTGGTTCCCAGTCACCAGCGTCATGAGCCAGGTCAGGGGACTTGGCGCTTACAACAGAGGGCCATGCAGTATCTGGCACAGTCTCATTACCACTCTCAGAGGCAGTGTCTGTGGCGTCAGAGTCGGCTGCTAGTATATCATACGCCTCCTCAGCAGTGTACCTTCTAGACGTTATGAAGGTGTAACTTTACCAAACTTTTTTTTAAACTTTTTTTTTACTTTATTCTATTTTTATCCTTTTTTCTTTTTTATATAGTTTTTTTAACTTTTAAAAACTTTTCAGAATTTTTTTAAACTTTTCGTCTATAACTAGCCTAACACTCAATTTCCCAAATTTCCACTAAAGTCCACCCACTCCAGCTAACTAAGGAATTAACGTTAAATTAATTAAATAACAAATTAAATTAAAAAAAATAATAATTAACCCTTGAGGGTACAAAAAAATTAGATCACAGTTAAATACTGTGATCATTATACTGATCACTGCAGGCAGTGATCAAAAGGTCAAGGAAAGGGTTAACACTGTTTTAAAAGTATTAAAATGACTTTTATAACAGAGATACACTTTAAGCTAAAATAGCACACAATGTTGCAGCACTGATCAGTCTCTCTCCACTTCTCAAACCACACAGAGGTGGAGGGAGGAGGATCAGGAATCCCAGCAGCACTGTGATCGCTGTGACTGGCTGTCACAGCGATCACATGTGCTGGGACAGCTCTATTGGCGGTTGCTGGTCTGCCTCTGACATCGAGGTACTCAGCAACAGCATTAACCCCACGATTGTAGTGATATGGCGTTAACGTTAGTAAATGACAGAGATTTTCCATCAACGGTTCTTAACGCACGGACAAGCTTGACGGAAAATCTCCGTCTTTGGTCGGTAAGGGGTTAAAGCCCTTGCGGCGGCATAGAACGACATAACAGCTTTGAGCCCTGGAACCTCAGAAATACTTACCTGAGGACTGCCTCAATTTGAAAATGGAACGTTCTATATTTGACCCTGTAACTTTCCAAAACACCATAAAACCTGTTAATGGGGGAGGGGGGACATCGCTGATTACAAATATGTGCATTTTTGTGCAGTAAAACCTAACAGTATTATGACATTCACAGCTAAAATGTCAGATGGAAATCCAAATTTAAAAAAATAAAATCTTATTTTCTCACTTTTTAACATTTTATTCATAATAAATTATGTTCCATATATGAATAGTTAATGATAAATTAAAGCCCTGTTTCTCCTGAACAAAATGATATATAATGTGTGGGTGCATTTAATATGAAAGAGGTGAATTAGGGTTGAACAGACATATTCCAGTTTTTGTTTACGTTTTGTTTTGATCAGAACGTGCACTATTGACTCCGTCCTGAAGGGGTTAACATTTTGGCTATTTTAGCGTGAATTGTGCCAGTCATTTTTTTTTAAATTTGGAGCAGTTTTGCTGCGTTTATTCCTTAACAGCAAATTGAAATCCGAATAACAAATTTAGGTTAAAATAGCATGACTCTATTTCAGCCATAGAAACAGGGTGGGAAATGTATACCGAATATTCTATAAACCCCAGGGTTTCACTAAATAACCCAGCCCGACCACTTCCGTCCTTTCAAGACACCAATCTAATTAGTGATCTTCCAGTTCCCTTTCATTGCGCGGAAGTGACGTGTAAATGTGCCGACGGTGAGCCCGTGCTGATTGTGTGCTCGGTGCAACACGGGATAAATACAGGGATTGCGGTAAGTGTTTGCATGTGGAGTGTATACGGTATAGCGCGGTACCTGGGGAATACACAGGATGCATTTTTTTTTTATTAGAGCTTTGATAAAACGTGAAATTCGAACATTCCGTTTATCTCGGGGTTCTGTAGGAACCATTTAACCTCCTCCCCTTACACACATTGCCATGGCAGTAATTTGGAATGCAGTGCAATTCTGATTACATTGCGTCAACTATCACGTTATGTGCGCAAATCAGATACGTAAATGGGAGTAGGGTGTAACATAACAATTTTATATCACATTGTCTTCAAATATGTGGAATGCGAGTTCAAAACTACTACCAATGGGTTTAAAACGCACAGAAATTAAACTAATCGAAACCTTACAGAGGTTTTCAAACATAACATTCCTTGGAACCTGTTTTTTTTGTTTTCGTCTAAATTTGTTTATTTTATTAAAAGAAATTATCCTCTATCCACACTCTACAATGTGCTTTTGAGAGATTCCACATACAATTTTCCTATATCCACTTCTGTCTACAAGTTTAGAAGCAAAGCATGACCCAGGCCTGATAAAATGGCATGTATTGTACATGCATGAAATTCTATAATTTTAGGAATAAAATATGTGATGTATGCTAGACTTGTCGAGTTATGGGAATTAATAACAAAACAAAAAGACTTGGGAATTTTATTTTAGATGTCATACATGTAAAGTATCTCTATTGGGGCATTGATAGATGAAGTGGAACATTAATGTGAGTAAAATGTAATACTGCGGCTTTAAAAAAACTAAAACTGCAGTTCCAGGGCCCCAGTCAAGCTATCATGCATGTCTGGACTCAGCCTTGTATCAACCAATTTAATACACTGCCCCACTCCCTCCCCAAATTAATACACAAATAAATAATCTTTCCTTCCAATTTCACACTGCCCCCTCCATCACTACTCTAATACACTTGTCGAGTAAAGGGAATTAAAAACAAAACAAAAAGACTTGGGAATTTTTTTATTTTAGATGTCATACATGTAAAGTATCTCAATTGGGGCATTGATAGATGAAGTGGAACATTAAAGGACCACTCTAGGCACCCAGACCACTTCAGCTTTATGAAGTGGTCTGGGTGCCAGGTACCTCTAGGATTAACCCTTTTTTTTATAAACATAGCAGCTTCAGAGAAACTGCTATGTTTATACTGAAGGTTAATCCTGCCGCTAGAGGCTCTTGCGTGCTTCTCACTGAAAATCACAGTGAGAGCACGCAAGCGTCCATAGCGACCGGATGAATGCGCGCGCGGCTCCTGCCGCGCATGCGCATTCAGCCGATGACGTCGCGAGCAAGGAGGAGAGAAGTAGTACAGCTCCCCGCCCGGCGCTGGAGAAAGGTAAGTGTTTAACCCCTTCCTCTCTCCAGAGCCCGCGGGAGTGGGACCCTGAGGGTGGGGGCACCCTCAGGGCACTATAGTGCCAGGAAAACGAGTATGTTTTCCTGGCACTATAGTGGTCCTTTAATGTGAGTAAAATGTAACACTGCAGCTTTAAAAAAACTCTAATACACTGCCCCCCGCCCCCCATCACCACTCTAATACACTGCCCCCCATCACCACTCTAATACACTGCCCCCCCATCACCACTCTAATACACTGCCCCCCCATCACCACTCTAATACACTGCCCCCATCCTGCACTCACTGCCCCATCACCACATGCACTGCTTCCATCACCACCCTCTAATACACTGCCCCCATCACCACTCTAATACCCACTTTCCTGCCCCATCACCACTCTAATACACCTTTTAATCACCACTCTAATACACTGCCCAATACCACTCTAATACACTGCCCCATCACCACTCTCTAATACACCCTTACCCCATCACCACTCTAATACACTCCCATCACCACTCTAATACACACTTGCTCCCCCACCACTCTAATACCTGCCCCATCACTTTCACTCTAATACCGCCTTTAATCACCACTCCTATCACTGCCCCATCACCACTCTAATACGCTGCCCCCATCACCCTCCTAATGCCCGCTGCCCCCCATCACCACTCTAATACACTGCCCCTATCCACCACTCCTAATACCACTGCCCCCATCACCACTCTAATACACTGCCCCCATCACCACTCCATGCACTGCCCCATCACCACTCTAATACCTGCCCCCATCCACCACTCCTGGCCTGCTGCCCCCCATCACCACTCTAATGCCTGCCCCATCACCACTCCTATTACACTGCTTGTCACCACTCTAATGCCTTGGCCCCCATCAGCACTCCTAATACACTTCCCAATCACCACTCTAATACACTTCCCCCATCACCACTCTAATACACTTTCCCCATCACCACTCTATTACACTTTTCCCCATCACCACTCTAATACACTTTCCCCATCACCACTCTAATACCTTCCCCATCACACCACTCTAATACACTTCCCCCCATCTGCCTCCTAATACACTGCCCCATCACCACTCCTAATACCTTTCCCTCCCCCATCACCACTCTAATACACTGCCTCCCCCATCACTTGCACTCCTAATACACTGCCTCCCCATCACCACTCTAATACACTGCCTCCCCATCCACCACTCTAATACACTGCTTCCCCTATCACCACTCTAATACACTGCCTCCCCCCATCACCACTCTAATACACTGCCTCCTCCCCATCACCACTCTAATACACTGCCTCCTCCTTCCCCTAATTTAATACATTGCCCTCCCCCAAATAATGCACTGCCCCCTGCCTTCTTCAAATTAATACGCTGCCACCCCCCCGCTCCGTAATTTAACACACTACACAAGAAAATCTCCCAAGCCCATCTTCCCCTACCTTAAGATGAGTCGCCCCATCCTCCAGTTACAGCTCTTCTCTGCTTAAGCAGGCCAGATGCTCCTCTTAACCCCTTAAGGACTGAGCCAAATGTACACGTTGTGAACGAAACAAAATGTAAACAAAACCTGGCATTTGCGCTACATGTCTGTCCAACCGTAATTCACCTCTTTCATATTAAATGCACACACCCTTATTATATATCATTTTATTCAGGGGAAACAGGGCTTTTATTTAATATCAAATATTTAGCTGTGAAACGTAATTTAATATGAAAAAAATGGGAGAAAATAAGTTGTGTTTTTTAGTTCTACATGACATTTTAACTGTCAATGTCATACTGTTTGTTTTTTACTGCAATAAAATACACATATTTGTATTCAGCAAAGTCTCACGTGTAAAACAGTACCCCCTATGTACAGGTTTTATGGTGTTTTTGGGAAGTTACAGGGTCAAATATAGCACGTTGCCTTTGGGACTTTATAGTAGCCCAGGTATGAAATTTACACCCATAATGGCATACCATTTGCAATAGTAGACAACCCAAGGTATTGCAAATGGGGTATGTCCAGTCTTTTTTAGTAGCCATTTGGTCACAAACACTGGCCAAAGTTAGCGTTAGTATTTGTTTGTGTGAAAAATGCAAAAAACGCCAATTTTGGCTAGTGTTTGTGACTAAGTGGCTACTAAAAAAGACTGGACATACCCCGTTTGCAATACCTTGGGTTGTCTACTATTGCAAATGGTATGCCATCATAGGGGTAATTTTTATTCTTGGGCTACCATAGGGTCTCAAAGGCAACGTACCCAATCTGGAAATTTTAATGTGAAAAAAATGAAACGCAAGCCTTATATTTGACACTGTAACTTTTGAAAACACCATAAAACCTGTACATGAGGGGTGCTGTTGTACTCGGGAGACTTCGCTGAACACATACTTTTTGCTGTTTTGAAACACAAATATCACAGCAATAATATCGTCCGTGTAAGTGCTGTTTGTGCATGCAATAATATGCCATGTAAGTGCTGTTTGTGCGTGAAAAATGCAAAAAACTTCACTTTTACTGGCGATATCATCATTGTAATACATTTTACTGTTTTGAAACACTAATATTTGTGTTCAGCGAAGTCTCCCGAGTAGAACAGTACCCCCATGTACAGGTTTTATGGTGTCTTGGAAAGTTATAGGGTTAAATATAGTGCTAGCAAATTAAATTCCCTTTACTTTCGGCATGGGTTGTCAGGCAGGTCCTGCTAATTGTAATTAATTAAGATACCTAATTATGTAAAAATATTACATATATATTTATGTAGAATTAGTGTGTGTGTGTGTGTATATATATATATATATATATATATATATATATATATATATTCTCTATCTCCCGGCCATGTGATTGTGAGGTCCTCGCTGGGACCGCCGGCGACCGGGTAAGTAAACAAAAACCGGAGGGTGTACAATTACGCCCGGCGGCGTTTAGAGCCGCCTAAAATAGGGCGTAATTGTACGCCCTCCGGTCTTAAGAGGTTAAACTGGGAGCAGAGAGGAATGGCTGGCCTGCTCGACAGACAGACACTCTGCCTTCTTGTGGTCATTGGAGGAAAGTGAAGAATCAGACAGGATCTTTCCTGTCTTGCGGCTGTCACAACCACAGTATAAAGCGGCCCCAGGGCAGGTGGGGTGCAAATATATTCACTGTGGGCTGCATGTAGCCTGGGGGCCGCAAGTTTGACATGCTTGATATACAGTATGTATATACACTTTGTTATTCAGATAAATAAGGAAAAATATCTCTGCTTGAGAGTTTTTGAATTTGTAATTGATAAAATGGCATAATTTTCCAGTTTTCTAAGATATCTGTAATATTTTGGATATTCTTTTGTCTTCCATAGTCAAATTTAAATCCACTATGTCACATGAAAGTGTCTTAATGGGTTGCATAGGATATCTTGTTACTTAAATAGTATTTATTTTTTCCTTCAATATAGAGGGCTTTGTATCATAAATAATTGGCTTTGGAGCTGAGAAATAAAAAAAAAATTAGACCAAAAAATATTGAAAAAACTAATTTTTCGAAGTAGATCCAATCTGAAGTTTGTGTTTTTAAATCTAAACAAGATATAAAATGGGATAACAAAGCTGCTTCATGTAATTGATGTATGTCCGGATACAATACGCCTCCAAGTTTTTTTAGGTTTTATTAATACATTATATGCTATCCTAGGCTTCTTACCCTTCCAAATGAAATCCTTAAAGAGCCTTTTACAATTATGTAAGATCTTAAGATTTACTCTAAGTGGAATGGTCCTGAATAAATATGTAATTTGTGGAAGTCCATATGCATTAAATAAATTAATTTGGCATAGCCACAAAATCTCCAATACTTTTTATGAGAAATAAGATAGGGTATTAAACATTTCCATATAATTAAATTCATATTTATTTTTAGTTAAAGTAATATAAAGATCTAATAAGGAGCTCTCTTCTTCCTTTTTTTTTGGGATCCTAGTTTTTTTTAGCAATCCTCAGATATAACACTTAAGTGTGCACCTTAGAACAGGTAACTCCATTATCATTAATTTCAAGGAATTCCTTAATTTTAGTATGTAAGTATGCAAGGTCATATTCAGAATTAAGTAGAGTCTTGTTAAGTCCCCACCTAGCTCTATACTTATAATTTCTATTATTGATTTCAAGAAAAACTGGAGTGTGATCAGTCCATGTTATTGAACCAATATCAGTTCTCAATACATATTTTAAACAATTAGAGGTAGTTAAATAAATCTATACGTGAATATGATTCGTGAATCGCTTGAATGCATCACTCGCCAACAATCATAAAGAGAGCTGGTTATTAAGAAATGTTGCATCTCTTTATCTGATAATTTCCCTCTAATTTTGAGTTAATTACACAATTAAAGTCCCCTCCCATAAATAATCTGCCGCTAGATATTGTTTCAATTTTACTGTATATTGAGGTTAAAATTTTTGATTTGGGGCATAGATGTTAACGGATCTGTTCATTATCATTGAGCTTTAATTATTAAAATTTGGTATCGTCCATTGTCATCTGAAATATGATGAATCATTTCTGTTTTAATTTCATCTGATATAAGTATTGCTACTCCTCCTTATTTATATAGTGCCAGCAAATTCTGTAGTGCTGTACAATGGGTGGACTAAAACACTTAATTGTAACTGTAATTGTTAAGATGTCAGCCTCGAGGGACCAGTATCCAGGTCAGTCAGGCTAGGGAGCGGCCGTCTCCCCGATTCTCAATCTCCGTTACAGGCTTGTTTTTGGTGTTGGGTGAGTCCCCTGGGTGTCCCTGTCATGATGGCTTCCTTCCAGTGGGCGATTGTGCCGTTTTTGTTGGGGGTTTACCCCCAGAAAGTGTAGATTAGAGCGGGAGCTGAGGTTCAGCACAACCGCTCAGTCTGGATGCCAGGCTCCTCCCCTTCTTATATTCTTAAGTTTAAAAAGTTAGTTATGTAGAAAAAAAAAAGTTCTCTATCTTTTTATTTTCATTTTGTTATATACTTCTCTTGGGTATTCTTTCTTGCTATCTTTTCTCTTCTATTTTCATAACTATGTTCCATAGGGCCAGTTTCTATTGTAGTTCCTTTGGATCAGAGAAGGAATATGTCCCTTCATTATGGGAAAGTTGCAACACTGTAGGGAACAGCTATTTGTATCTCAGACCATAAGACCTCAAAATTCAAGTTTGATAGATGAATTTAATTCTTGTAGATCTTGTTGCATAGGAGATGTTATGAAAGATTTTTATTTCTTTATAATTATAACCAAATGTTTTCTTCTGTTTTGTTGCTTGAGAAATCTTTTCTTTAGTGTAATAGTGTGAGAAATGTAATAGAATATCTGTTGTGTTTTTTTTTTTATTTTATTTTTTTTTATCTGTAGCTTTATAATGTGTAAGCCAATGTAATCTCTCGAATGGATGTGTTTCCAATTTTTCTGGAGCTATTTCACATAAATATTGTTCAAGTTGATTATGGGCGACTGATTCACTAACTCTTTGAATTCTTAAGTTGTTTCTTCTCCCTCTGTCTTCTAAGTCTGTAACTTTATTTTATAGGTATTTTATTATTTTGTCCATCTGTAAGTTTTCTGTTTGAAGTACTTTGTAGTCGGATTAGATCTTGTCAAGAGTATCTGCTGGTGAAGACAGTGTAGTAGTGAGATGTATAATTTATTTTTTTCACATCTTGAATATTATGTTTAAAATCTTGCTTGATTTTTTTTTTATAAATTATCCAACATTTCTAAGATACTTTGATGGGCAATAGCAGTGTCACATAATATTGAATCCTCTACTACTGAATGAAAAGCATGTTGATCACCTATTACTGGGAGTGCGCTTTGTTCAGCAGTTAGAGATCACCTTTTAATTTCTGGATTAGATTTAGGTGAATAGTAAATGCTGATTTGTTTGGTAGGATTGGAGGATTTTTTTTTTCTTTTTCCTTCTCGTTTGTAAGAGCCTTAATAATTTAAGAAAAAAACCCAGTGATTTTACGTTAATAAAGGGTCTGTTTAAAATTGAGAATACAGCTTTAATTATTTAACAGTAAGGTTTGCAGTTGAACTTACCCTCTTTTTCCTTATTTGTTCCCGTTTATTACGGTTGTCGATATTTAATCTTATATACAGATAGATTCTACGAAATACACGTAGCTTGTTGTTCACCTTTTAATAAAGGACCACAAGAGTCACTTAGAAATTCAGTTAGTCTTAAAGGAGCACTATAGGATCAGAAACACAAACATATATTCCTGACCTTATAGTGTTAAAACCACTATCTACCAACCCCTCCCCCCATTTGGCCCCCTTTGACTCCCTAAAGACAGTAAAATCTTGCTTGCATTCTCTGACATCATCAACAGTGGTGGCCTGATCCAATCACAGTGCTTCCCCATAGGATTGGCTGATCAGGGCAGAGCCAGCACAATTCAAACATAGCCCTGGCCAATCAGCATCTCCTCATAGAGATTCATTGAATCAATGAATCTCTATGAGGAAAGTTCAGTGTTTGCACGCAGAGGGAAGAGATACTGAATGTTTGGATGCATTTTAGGCAGCCATGACCCAGGAAGGAATTCTCAAACAGCCATCTGAGGAGTGGCCAGTGAAGTTATCACTAGGCTGTAATGTAAACACTGCTTTTTCTCTGAATACACTGTGTTTACAGCAGAAAGCCTGAAGGTAAGGATTCTACTCACCAGAACAAATTCAATAAGCTGTAGTTCTGGTGACTATAGTGTCCCTTTAATTCCTGAAAAATGAATCGATATAAATTTATATGCTAAAACATAGCATTCATCTCACTATATTAATTTGTCATGCAGGTTAAAAATGTTGTAAATTTTTTTTTTCCAAGCTGTGAAGGACTAAGGCTCCATTGGTATAAGCTGGAAGTCTTTTGAACGAGATTTGTGCAGGTATTTTATGCTGGTGTTCCTTTTACGGGGGGTGTCCTGGTATTAAAATCACGTGGAGTGCCGCGTTTCTGAGGTCGATTCTACTCCTTAAACGGAGCGTCTAGTATTGCCAGCTCAATAATGTTTGCAGCTTCAATCCCCCTCGCACTTTGTACCTCTCTTATAGTTTTCCTGGTGCCAACTTCTGGATCTGGTTGTGGCATTCGCTGTTCCTTCCCTCTAGCTCTTACCTCCACTCTACCTCTTGGCGCACAATCTCCGAGCGGTTCGTCCGTCCGTTACACTCCCTCTTCAAAAAAGATCTTCATTTAATAGTTCGGATTGTATTCAGCAGGTTTCATTCATGAAACAATATTAGAGTAAGTCTATAGTAGTAATTATAAATGTATACTACAGTGTTTACGACTAAAAAAAAAACCCCAAAAACACCCCACTAAAGGCACCCAGCCCATTTCATCGCAATGGAGTGATCTGGGTGCAGTTCCCCTTTAATTTTAACCCTGCAATGTTTCCATTGCAGGGTTAAACACACCTCTAGTGGCAGTCTTCCTGACAGCGGTTCCCCTGTTAGAACCTAGTCAGATTGACAGATGTTCTCTGACAAATGCTGCTCTTAGAGAGCATGTGATTGACGCAGCATGGAGAATTGCCGTGCTTTTGCACTATCCTGCCAATGCTTCCCTATGGGTAGACATTGCATTGAGTGAGATTATCAATCTTGATGATCTCACCAAGGGAGGCCGAACTGAATGTAAAAACCCTGACAAAAAGGCGGGCGGTGGACACCCAAATAGAGAGATTAAAACTTTACTGTTAAGAATGCATGTTTGTATTCCTAACACTATAGTGTTCCTTTAAATGGGACTCTGCAACCACCATAACAGCTTCCACTGTCTGTAAGTCTGTATTCTGATTTCTATAAGATGATACACCGTTAATAACATATTTTTGCACCTCAACAAATCAGATTTTTTTTTTTTTTTTTCATCCAGAATAATTTATTCAAGATGAGTGTGGAAAATGAAGAAAAACTTTCCATGAATGTGGAAAATGAAGAAAAACCTTCCACGAGTGTGGAAAATGAAGAAAATTCTTCCACACCTAAAAAGAAATCTCTCTATTGTGAGGTAACTGTTTAGTAAGGGGGAGTTTTTGTTGGCATATCTTTCATTTGATTCATACCAAGTGCACATATGTATATGTTGTTTGCAGGATGACTGAACACCATTGTAAGATGCTCATAAAAATTTATTTTAATCCGTCAAATATGTATTCCTAACACTATAGAGCCCTAGTCACCTAAACAGTGACTATGGCTCCATTCTGCTTTGAATAAATGGTTAATTAACGATTTATTTGCTTACCTTAATCCAACGCTGGGCTCCCTCGGCACTGGTGACAAGAGATCAAACGATTGTCGGTCTGGCCGATATTATCGACCGATATTCCGTATTTTCAGCAATATTGGTATCGGCCGATAAAGATAATGCAGACCAGGGCCGTCATCAGTGTCCTGGGGGGCACAGCACACTCTTACTTACCTTCCCAGCAGCTCCCCTGTCTAACTCTTGCGAGTCCTGTGGTCGTCAGAGCATTGCCACTGGTTACCAGAGCAATGCTCCGCACGGCACACAGGCCACGAGAGTTAGACACGGGAGCTGTTGGGAAGGTAAGTAAGAGTATGCTGGGCCCCACAGGGAATGCCATATCTCCCCTCCCTGGCTAGGTAAGGGGGGGTCTAAAACAAGATTGATTTTAAAAAAAATTTTTTTTTTTAAAAGGTTATGAAAAATGCATGCCACCCTCCTCCCCAATTTTATACAAATTACATACCTACACAAACACACACTCTGCATTCATTATATACATACACTACACACTGCATTCATTATATACACACTACACAAACAAACACTGCCTTCACTATATACACACTGCACAAACACACACAGTCTACAAACACACACTGCATTCATTATATACAGACACTACACAAACACACACTGCATTCACTAATCAAATACTCTCACTGCATCCACTACACACACATATATATTCTTGAAAACAAAAATTCTGACTGGCATGTATATTTTGTGCATTTACCTTAATAAAAAAAAAAAAAAAAGATTTGCAAAAAAATAAGCAAACATGTTCAGTTAACAATAGATTTGTGTAGAAATAGGTTATTTAAAAAAAAAAAAAAAAAGGTAAATGTACAGAATATTGGTATCTGTAAGTTATCTGCTATCGGCCTGAAGGTTCACAGATTATTTGTATCGTAATTGGCTCTAAAAAATAAATATTGGTCGATCCCTACTGGTGACCTCTCCTCTTCCATCAACGTCTGTTCTCCAGAGTCGAGCCGAATGCGAAGTAAAGAGATGCACGTCAGCCTTTGTGTAGTATAATACAATCTGTATCACTCTATTGGTACTACTACCCAAAACCATGTAAGTATGCCTAATACTGGGCAGAGGAATATTTACCTGCCTCTAATTAATGGAAAACTCTAATCCACTTTCAATTTGAGTGTAGCATGCAAGATAACCTAAGTTGTGAGTAACAGAGTCATTCTGCTTTGCCTGGTAGCATGTTCTGAGGATGTACTGCAGTGTGTACATGTTGCTGGGCAAAGCAGAATGGTCTTTAATCCAGTAAGTGCAGCTCCTAACCAACTATCATTTAAATGCTATAACTCAGGGAGGGAACAAGAGTTGATCATTTCCCTGATGTTGTTTACTTAAAATGTTTATGTACAAATGTACTCACATAAAACCTAATAAAGATTGTCAAAAAAAGAGGTGATCATTTTCGTTTAAACTGGTTATCTTTTAATATAATACAGATGACTAGGTCTTGACAAGGCTTGGAAGCCAATAAGCTATTTGTTTTAGCTTCTGGTACTTACCCCCCTCTGCCCCCCATTGATATTTTGCAACAACTGACGACATGATACTTTATCAGCAAAGAGAACAATTATACCAACAAAAACAATTACTCCTACCTATCTGAATCTTTTACATTGTCTTCTAAACAGCTAGATATATGTGGCTTCTTACTTGTACAAATGTTAATAAAACGTCATGTTTTAGAATATAATTTGGGAACATGAATCTAGTACATACACAGATACTTTCCTGTATGTAACAATTAAGTGAATAGGGAGTGAATTGTATTAAGTTGTTACTTCTGTGTCTGCAGATCTGTCAAGTTGCATGTGTGACTGAAGAAACCCTCAAGTTACATGTTGAAGACGAACATCATAAATGGGTAAATTTATTATGTTTAAAGACAACTTTATTTAAAAAACTAAATTTGCCTTTCAAACCTCTGTCAGCATGTAATTATTGTACAGTACACAAAAATAATGAAAAATATATATCTATGAGCTGTAGTGACAATTATGCCAGATCCATATTTAAGTGTTTAATTTTCTCTACAAGATCTGTAGTGGTTGTGTAACTGCAATTATATGATTTATTTTTATATTGTTAAAAATGACCAGATTTAGATTTTTTAGCACCGGTATTTACAAATGTCAATTGTATACACCTATATGCCAGGAACATTTGTGATCAGAAGAGCATTAGTTGTGTGGACATGTGCCTAGATTTGGCTTCACTCAACTGACTGATCCATTTGCTGTCTTTACTAAAAGTGTGCAGTAAGTTTCAGAAAAACACTGCATATAACTTTAAATGAATGTGTATGTCAATATATCACACTCTACGTACCCGTCAAACTTTAAGGGAGTTTTAATACTAAATAAAATATTGTACCTGGCTGTAACACACTTTCTTCTTCTTGTGTGAAAAAGATCTGATGAGATTGAATGGGTAGTAGTTACCAGGTATAGCCTTTCTGTAGAAATAGCACTGGCTAATACTGGAAAGTAATTTAGAATGCTTGGGAAAATGCATAAGGATATTCTGAAGACAAAAGGCCATACAAAAGTATCCTAAGATTTAAATCTGATTAGATGAGCCCTATAGGAGAAAAAGTGAGATGTCAATAAATGGCATCTTTGAAAACATTGGGCCATTCCCTTCCAGGATTATAAAGACTGTGTTTACATAGGTATCCTTTAAATACATCTTATGTTTATTTTTCCTCCAAGAAATTATTTTATTTTGTATATTGGAGTGTTTTTCTTTTAAATATACTCTGCTAGCTTCCTAAATACTGGCATTTGTTGTGGTTCAAGGAGTTCCCATTCATACTGTTAGTTATAACTATGGATCTCCCATGATTGAACATGGTCTTGTCCATGCAAAATTGTTGGCATGCTGTATAGTGTCTATAACTCACCAAGAAAGACCTTTTTACAGCAGCTACATGCATACACAGCCCTGAGCATCTTTATTCCTGAAAAGCAAACACACGAATAAAGTTAAAAGCTGTGCATCATGAATAAAAGCGCTGGTGGCTGCCGAGAAGGGATTTAAGGGTTATCTACAGCATCACCGATGAAAATATTGGGATTACAAGCTGTACCATTCCTGCTATATCATCCACATTTCACAACCACGGATAAATAAATGGTCATTTATAATGATGAAGCATGGAATTATCGCCTGGATTTCTGTAACCGCTTTGGTTTATGGTTTATGCAAGTGTACCAGTTTACTTAGGAACTACCATGCTCTTGTGGCTTTGTATGAGGGAAAAAAAAGGGTTGTCTTCAACCATAACACATGTTTTACTATTTGTGGTCTGTGCATATGACAATAGCCAGTATACCCCTGTATTTTACCAGTGGACAAACACATTCTGTGCTGCCAAAATGTATCTCTGTACAAAACTGCCATTGAGCCACATGTCCCACGATAAAGTGGTTTTGCCGCTCAATAACTTGAAGTACTGCTGGAGCATGTGCCACAAAGCCAAATGCCTCTGAATGAAAATGCTGGCATATTCCATACCTTTGTTTACAGCGCTCTAGTGAGTGCATACTAGGTAAACAAAGCCAGGAAATGTATGACGAACCAATGTAATAAATCCAGAGGGTTCATTAATCATTTTGCAATACTCCTGACATCATGTCAGGCATTGGTGTATATTGGCAATGATGAGGAAAAATTTACCTCAAATTAGTTAATTTTTTTTTCTTCATTTGGTTCACTGAATGTACAGTAGATAGTCAAAAGTTAAATTACCTGGGAATCATGCAACACATTTAGCCTTTTACCATCAGATCTTTTAATGGAAAATCTATGCAAATGGTTGTAAGCATAAACTGTAGAAGTTAATTCAAATTGTCTATGAAACATGTTATTGGAAATGTTATATGGTGATAGTAATATTAATGTAATTTATTATTTTGTCAAGCTTTCTTAACTTGTGTGTGTGTTTTATTTTCGGTATAACTTGGATCATTAAGATGGAAGAATATGCTGATGGTAAGCTTTGTTGTAGTGTGTTCTAGTTTGTATATGTTTATAGTTTGCTATATGAAAACAAATAAATTGTATGTGATATGCTCACGTTTCCTGCTACAATTTCGCTTGAACTTCTTATTTTCATATAGGTATATCTAAAAGAATCTTGTTACTGAATTATCACATCTGCGTCTGTTGTCACAGGCTGTAGAGGCAGCAGTCCACTATTACTTTCCAGGCTGCAGAAGGCTTGATCAGATATGATCACAAAGTTTGATTATACAATTTATAAAATAGAGATCCTTAAGGGGATCAGTGTGGACCGTAGGATGCCATTTCAGGCATCATTGGAAAGGCATTGGGGACGTCAGAAGAATTGATGTACATTTTGTCAAGCTGCTACTTGGATCGTAAGACTTCCTTCATGATCTCCCCTCTCATAAAAATGGCATGTGGGAACTTGTGATATCTGCTTCTGATCACAACACTGTCATTGCGTATACCAGTGAGAGAGAGAAGGGAATAAACAGGAGAATATTATACCTACTCCCCAAGGATCCCGTGTTGACTTTCTTAATATAGGCATTGTACAGCAAACCTAAGTTTTCCAGTGGTAATACCATAAAAGCAACATTGAACACGTAAACTGTGTTACCACATAACTGTTTATCTTTGAAAGGTAACAGATTGATTATATTTTGTCATTAGGATCATTGATCAGAAAACTTGTTGGGTGACCCTCCATATGATCCTGCATATTGATGTTTATGTATAAAACTGTCTGAATCGCTTTTAGGAAATTGGTGTGCCAATTTGTAATGTATAAATGAAATCGTTACATTTTATACATTTGCGCCTGCCACAATAATCCCACCGATATGAATGCGACTGAAAATGTGGTCAGAAGTAAACAGGGATGTTTTTTGCATCTCTTTTTCTTCATATACCGAGTGCCAAACGTCTGAACCAAAAAGCCAAAAGTGCAATGAAACGGAGAAATAAATGGCCGTACAGGCACGGAGGGGAATTAGGTGCATAGACCTTCTTACATAGGCACAAACAACCGATGTGCAACAATAGATGCATTAAAAGCATGTTGACAGTTTTATACATAATTCCCAATGTTCAATCTGATATATTTTTCCTGATATCCTTTTTTAGTCACATATATAGCACTATAAGCAAGATTCAAACCTGATCTCCTATTTCAGTTATTCATAGTAATGTATACATGATTTTCATTCTACATATATGTTTCACCTAAAATGCAAACAGAACAAGGATTTTGAGATATGAATAATATTGAGCATTGTTTACTGTTCTATATGTAGAGATGGCTTACAAGAAACTTTTTAATGTTTAAATGGCATAGGTAAATAAAAAAGGATCAAGTGCACAAGTAATTTCCATTTCACTTGCAAATGTGCCTGTGCGTGATTTCTATAATATTTTTGGATAATCTTGTCAAATAATATACAGGCTAGTTTGACAAACTGAGATTTAAAAGTGAATTTCACATTTTAGTCCAGTGATAGTTGAACTGAAAGCATAGCAATTTTGACCTTAAATTTGAAATGCACTTTAAACTCTCACTTTGCTGAATAACCCTGTAAATATTTTCGGCTAAACTTTAAAATGAGTGAGATTTTGTTATCCAAAAATATTAAATTGACCAGTGTTGGTGTGTGCTTTATGACTTGATTTAAGTTGCCAGATTTAGTTTCGCTATTTTGATAAATTTGTCAATAATTATGTTTCAGGTGAAAAAATGTATGAAAGCCTGGAAGCGTTTATTGCAAGTCCTAATAGATCAGAACCAGTTATTGGTAAGTAGATGGAAAAAGAATGCTAAATGGGTTGAAAACAAGTTATATAAGAGCTGTTTTCGGGCAACATTCTAGAAATATAGCATCTGTAACATTCTGTTGATTTCTATTGTCACTGCACAGTTTTCAGGTTGGCGCTCCTACAATTGTTCTTTATATAGAGGAGCTCTTAATTATATCTTGTCTTTTGTTCACTACTGACTTTTTATTTTTCTTAAAATCGATTTGTGTAGTTATACATTCATGCTCTAGAACACCATTTCATTTTTTGTTTATGTAATTCACATTGAATCATGTACCCATGTAGCAGAACATTTTTGTCACATTCAGAGTCCTCAAAGGAACACTTCAAGCACTTTAGCTACTACAGTCCCCTGTAGTGGTTGTGGTGCCAGGAGAGCTGTCCTAGAGTAATCTGTCAGACCATTTTAAGAAATCTCTGACTTACTTTGGTTCCCCAGGATGCTAATGGCCGCATTGCGTGTTTCTGGATTCTCCTGCAACTAGAACCTGGTTAGCTTGGTTAATCTAAGGAGGGCTTTGTAGGCCATTCTCAATGGCTGAGAGCATCTACTAAGCACGGCAATGTATCAGAACTGCTTAGCTCAGGAGAGACATCCAACTTCTCCTGCAGAGTGACCCAGGCAAATTGTCAAACTGCTTCTCATCGGTGGGATAATTTACTCTGAGAGGACACAAAGGCTCTCCTGACAACATAACCGGCAACATCAATAACAAGGAAAGATAAAAGAATTTGTAAAATATATAAATTGGTGCTACAATCACCTATGTGAGCAACTCCAACACACATACAATGTGAAAAACAATAAATAAATAGTAGTGAGAGCACACAAACAGAATGGTTACCACAGTCTGTAAATAAATAGATTTTCCAAATAGAGATTGATAGCTGCTTCTCAGTCTGCTTTAGGGAAAAGATTGTCTAATAAACACAATTAATAACATTCAGTCTATTAAGCATCCAGGAGTTATTGATCACAAGTCACATATTACACATGTTCAATCTTTGCTGATACACACATCCACCTTACATGGCTGAACTCCAACATACAGAGGGCTGTAGGGGTTATGGTGCTTGGAGTGTTACTTTAGATCAAGGGTATGTAACCTTTGGCACTCCAGATGTTGTGGACTACATCCCCAATACTGCTTTTACGGTCATAATGCTGGCAAAGCATCATGGGTAATGTAGTCCACAGCATTTGGAGTGCTAAAGGTTGCCTAACACTGCTTTTAATAATTGAGGCTCCTTCGTGTTTTACTTCATGGCTAAGAGTAGTACAGTTTGGCCAAGTCAGAAATAGTTTTTAAATGAATAGATTTATGAGAAATAAACATGGCATTTTTCACAACCATTGTTTTTTATAACCAGGTTTAAGAAATCTGACACAACTGCATATTAAAGAAAATGTTTCTATGAGTTTATATTGCTTTCTTATATAGTGCAATTATCCAGGATAATACATGGATTAGGTTGCAAACAGTACTGGAAGCTACATCTTGATATTTTAATCTAACATGTTGTAGTACTTTTATATGAAACGCCTAGAAAGGTGACTTAGACACTTTTTTATTTTGAAGATGATCTTGGAAGCTAAGAATAAGTGAAAAGTTATGCTAAGTAAAATGGACAAGTGGTTACAGAGTGGGGATCAATTGCAGAAGGCATATGGTTTTGACAATAGAGGTTGGATGAGAATGTCTTAATGTTAAGTTAAATGTATTACAAAGGAGATCACTTGTATATGTTCCTCCTAGTTCTATAGTGTTTTATATATAGGTTTGTTTTCTGATTAACTGTAAGAAACAATACTTCTACTGTTAGTGCTATGAATAAAGGTGTTTGGTTTTTAATTTTTAAAAAACATTTGTATTCTTTTTTTTAGAATACATATAACAAAGAAACTCACCACACCACCACTAGTGAGCATATTTAAAGGGACACTATAGTCACCAAAACAACTTAAGCTTAATGAAGCAATTTTTGTGTATAGATCATGCCTCTGAAGTTTCAGTGCTCAATTCACTGACCGTGACTGACACAGTCTGCATGAAACCAAAATGGTTTAATTTTTAATCAGATGTTAACAAAACTTTGTATCGCCTGATCTGTAAATTGAACTTTACTTACACACAGGAGTCACCTGCAGGTTCTAGCAAGCTATTAACAGAGCAGGAGATAAGAAATTCTAAATTAAACAGAATTTACAATAAAGGAAGTGTAAGCATTAGATGGCTCTTTACAGGAAGTGTTTAGGAAGGCTGTTTAAGTCACATGTAGGGAGGTGTGATTAGGACTGCATAAACAAAATTATTTAACTCCTAAATGGCAGAGAATTGAGCAGTGAGACTGCAGGGACATGATGTATACACCAAAACTGCTTCATTGAACTAAAGTTGCTTGGTGACTATAGTGTCCCTTTAAAACAATGAATGACAAAGCAGTTGTAAAAATCATCACATTTTCCTTTTAAACTCAGCAGTTTGTTTTATTTTGAATTGTTTATTTTTTTTCCTTCTTTGTCTAGGTTTACAATACATAGCACAGAGGAACATGGATATTTCGCATCCAAGAGCTTATAAGTGCTGCATTTGTGAGCATAATGGAAGCCTACCTTCTATGATAAAGCACATAACTGGATATAAGCACAGAGTTTCTTATTTGGTAGGTTCAGTTTTTCTTTGTTTTCATAAGCACCTTTTCTTTTGAAGAAAACTGACACTTTCCTAATTTGTACATAGTGGAGTTCAATGTATTTAACCTATGTAGTGGTATGCAAATATTAGGGATCAACCAATATTGAATTTTTAGAGCGGATACCGATAATCTGTGAACTTTCAGGCAGATAATATACAGATTTTTCTGTACATTGACCATTTTGAAAAAATAAACTATTTCTAAAGGTAAATGCACAAAATATACATACCACGTGTAGTGGATACAGTGTGTTTAGACAGGGGAGATGTGTGTGTTTGTGTAATGGATGCAGTGTGTAGTGTATATATAATGAATGCAGAGTGTGTTTGTGTAGTGTGTATAGTGAACACAGTGAGTGTTTGTGTAGGGTGTATAGTGAACGCAGTGAGTGTTTGTGTAGGGTGTATAGTGAACGCAGTGAGTGTTTGTGTAGGGTGTATAGTGAACGCAGTGAGTGTTGGTGTAGGGTGTATAGTGAATGCAGTGAGTGTTTTTGTAGTGTGTGTGTGTGTGTGTGTGTGTGTGTATATATAGTGAATGCAGAATGTGTGTGTAAAGTAAATGTAGTGTGTGTTTCTGTAGGTATGTAATTTGTGTAAAATTTTATTTTATTTTTTTTAAATGTTTTTTTTTTTTTGGTCCCCCACTCCCTGCTTCTTACTTGGCTAGGGACAGGGGATAAAATATTCCTTGGTGGTACCTTCCCAACAGCTCCCTTCAGCTCCCCTGTCTAAATCTTGCGTCCGGTGTGCCACGGTAATCCATGGCAACACTCTGACAGTTGCGAGATTTACACAGGAAGCTGAACGGAGCTGCTGGGAAGGTAAGTAAGAGCTTGCTGCGGGCCCCCCATGACCGCCGGGGTTGTATTGGGCCCCGGCGGTCCTGGTATGTATTATCGGCAATATTGGTATCTTTATTGGCCAATACCGATATTCCTGAAAATACCAAATATCGGCCAGACTGATAATCAGTCGATCCCTAGCAAATATGTAATTTTATCTGTATCCCAGTGAGAGACATCATACCTATTGCAGAATTCCTTTGACACTGTATCATAGTAGTCATCGGATTTCCCAATTAACATGATCCTCTTCATTAACATTCTCCACTCCTTTCGACATGATGGGGGAAGGAGTTTGATTATTTAGATTTTTGCTCCACTTCTCTACATTCTGATTCTCACAGCCATTGAGCCAATGAATGCTTTAATTCGGTGCTTGATGCAAGTTTAAGGTTCTACATGATTTTGGCAGTTGCCATTTTCTTTTCTTTTTTTTTATTTCTTTTTTTATGCCATGCAACTTGATGATATTGCTATTGTTTTTATCATCTTGAGTTTTATTTTTTATTCTTCTAGCGTGGTATAGTGACAAAGCGATGACACTAGCTCCAGTTATCTTCACGAGTTAACCTGTTACTTGGCACCTCTTATTATATCGCACTCACCATGTCTTACCTTACTGTTCAGACTGAATGTTTTAACTATGTTCTACATGTAGACCTGCTTGCCTAGCCTAACTTTCATCTTATTCTATAAAATTGTGCTGAACCTCTGTGTGGCCAACCAATGATATGTTGAGTATATGAAGCATCTCTGTATGGCCAGCCATTCGTTTTTTCAGTGTATTCTGGCGCACGTGTAATCGCTGTTGTGGTATTGCAAGACTCTTTGTATTTCTTTGATCAAAAAAACAATTTGCACTTTTTTCTAGTTTAATACTTCGTTAATATATTGAAATTCATTTTATTTTGCAGGCTAAATGTTACAGTTACATGTTTCCCTTATTTAAAAGCTACCAGCCTTTTCGTGTTCGGAATTTCCGTGTCTGTAAACATGCCAAGATTATTGAGCGCAAAGAAGCATTCTCTAAGAAGCGAGTAAGTGCTCTTTTATTGCTGCATGGCCTGCTATGTGTTTGTGAAGGAACTCATTAGATGTATTCTTATTAAAATATTCATATACTTTATAGTGTTTATAAATAGTGCATTTCTGGCCTGAACTACTTTACCATTCAAACCTTTTTTTGGAGTGTTGTTATAATACTGCGCACCTGTATCGTTTTTTTTTTTTTTTTCTTTAGGTTCCAGAAAAAGATCCAGAGAAAGGAGTTTTAAAAAATGGTATGTTGTGATGTGGTGGTCTATATATTGTATGTATGTAACTAATTGTGCAGTTGGATTATTTTGTGATCAGCTGGTTTATCCAACCTTTTCATGAAGCTGCTTATTTGATATCTGTGACGGACCGCCTGGCACCCCTGTCCGGGTACCTGCGTCAATCACTGCTCCCTAGTAATCCTTGAGTACCATAAGCACCGCACTGGAACACCATAACCACCGTAAACCCCACAAGCCGCCATAGCTTGGTTGGGTTCTCTCTGTCCTCCACCCACCCAGGACCCTAGACTAGGATCCAGCTTCAAGTGGGTAGACTTCTCCTAGTCCAGAGAGCGAAGCAGGCTGCTCTTACAAGAGCAATAGTTGTGATCCAATGGAGTATAGTGATTATCGCAATCCCCAGAGTGAATATAGCTCTCCAATCCCCCAAACATGAGCCTAGACTTCATGAAGGGTAAAACGAATGGCAGCCACAACTGGCCTTATATGCAGGTCCCCATGCAAGAGGCACTCCCCCCTGGACCAGAGAGTAGACTACAGTAAAAACATATCCACAATTACATTGGCTCTCAGGTTCAGGACACTCCCATACAAAATAGGTCAATCCCTCCCATATGCCTGGGAGATAATTGAGTCAAGCACTGTATTAAACTCAATTATCTCCAGGCACAAAAAGCACATTTTTACAACACCCCAAAAATACCATAAAACACAGAACATCCCCACAAAAGTTACATCTCCCGATATCCCAGATCTGGGTGACCAACATATCCAAAAATCACCCAGATCAGTTCAGGGTATCAGGAATTTCCTGGAAGTCATAATTTGACCGACCGACCGCCCACCCGCATGGTCCGATGCCCAAAACAGTTCCAGAGAATTGGGGCTTGCGGTTGGTCTAGTTCATTAGTTTAAAAATGAGCAAACTACCAAACAGAGTCAATGGTCTTACTCTGTGGAGCTTGATCCCCTTATTCGTGGGAACGTTTTCACCGAACAGCGCCTTTCTTAGTGTTGTAGAACCGAACGCAGGTGTTCATGGAAGTCCAGTGGTGTTCAGGAGTTTGTGTCTGAAAATAGTTCCATGAACTCGACGACAAAACACAGTTGCCTGGTTTCATGTGAACAAGATGGTCGCCACCTTGTGGTCGTCCATAGGAATTGCGGCCACCCAGACGAACACTGCAGTGGAAATTGCTACAAAGTAGCAATTAGGCTTAACAAGCTCCAGGATGGTCTCTGGTTCGCGTGGCTGTTCGGTTCCTGAACCAAATATAAAATCCCACGAACCAAGTCTGTTCATGTGGATTTTTAAAGGGCCCATAATCTTTTGGTAAGAGGCTGGCCAGCAGGCCCCTCCAAGAGCATGTGACAAGGTTCAGTTCGTCACAGTATCCTAATGAGAAAAGCTCTTGTACTATTTGTTTGACAACGAACACTTAACGTTTCACTGCCTTCCAAATATGAAGTAAAAGTGTTGTGTATAATTGTTACTTCTGCATTATCTATATGGCAAGCCAGAGAGCAGGCTAAGGTTGCTTGGGGGATTCACAGTTTTAGTCCATCTTATGCCCTTAGCATAGTGGTGCCATAGCCACTACAACATGATGGTAGTTATTATGGTGTCTAGACTAACCTTAACCCCTTAAGGACCAAACTTCTGGAATAGAAGGGAATCATGACATGTCATGTGTCCTTAAGGGGTTAAACTGTGTTGGCCTTTTTACAATTATTTTTATTGTGTCAACATATTCCGCAGCATTCTTCTGGAAAAGCATAAGGGATATAGTGACAAAGGTCTTACGGAGACCGATTTGATCTTTCTTCTTGGACCTTCCTCTTGTCTTGCCCAATTGAGGAAATTCCCAAACATGATTGAAAACTTTTGAACGTAATCACACTAGCGACCTGTAGGGTCTTTGCAGCCGTATGGTTTCAAACAAACTACCTGACATTGCAAGATTATTTTACAAAAAGACAACGTGGTAATGAAATAATTTACCTCAAAGGTGAGGTGTTCACACGCATCATTTTCTAGTATGGGATCCCTGGGAAGAATATACCTCCAATAACTTTTAAAATAGCTGTAACAAACTCTCTGGGTAAATTGCGCATAGCGGCACCATTTTTCATTCTCTTCTTCATCTCCTTTTCCTTCTCGTAATTTTTTTTTTCTCCTACATTTTTTCTAATAATTATGAGAACAATACACGGATCTTGTACATATTGTTTCAGTAATAGACAAAGTAAGGAAAAGTAATAGGTTTCATACTTAAAGTATTCTAAACTCAACTTCAGAACATATCATATTTTATTGTTAGCATAACATTTAATTACTCTCTTCTTTTTGATATATTCGTTAATTTAACATGTTATGTGTCTAATCCAAGACTTTTTATTCTGTATAATTTGTACTCTGTATTTTGACGTCCGCCTCTTGAATAAAGAATTTAGAAAAAAAATATGCAGTGCTTTTTTCCACTAAAAGTATGTTCAAAAAGGCGTCTGCAATTTAATGATTATGAAATGCTTTTTCTGTGTTATATAGATTTTGAGAAATATACCGTGGAATTGCATAAAAGGTAAGTTTATTTTTATATATTTGCTTATTTACCAAAAAATATATATATCTTTACAATATATATATATATATATATATATATATCTCTTTTACTGTAATGTGTTTTTATTTATATGTGTAATGTTATATAAAAACCACACTACAGGGGGGCAGAGCTTGGCAGCCGACCTTAACGGACGCAAGGTAGATGGGCTCCGTGTTTACCCAGAGCAAACTGACGATTTTCAGCCACCTAATTGCTGATAATAACACCCAAACAACCCAGAACGACAATGGGAAGGAAAACCAAGAAACAAAAACCGGACCGACCCAAACAGGGGGCCAGCATAAGGGATCTCTTCACCCAAGCGCAAGGTGCATACAGCCCCAAGATGGCCACCGACCTCGAGGAATTCTCGGACTCCTCAGGGGATTTCTACCCAGAGGAAGACACTACATTACCTCCAGGGAGACCCCAACAACCAGCACCAAGCATCGCGGCTGCAGAACCGGTGACGGCGATGCTGCTGAAGACTCTCCTAGGAGATTTGCAGAAAACCCTCCAGGCTGATGTCGCACAGCTACGCACAGACCTCACGGGCCTGGTGGGCCGTATTGACGCGGTCAAAGTAGCCTCCACGCGGCAAGCACAAGAAATAACGGAGCTCGGGCAGGAATTGCAGGCACGAAAGCAAAAGCAGGCCAAAACTGACCAACGCTTCGCGGCATCAGAAGATGACAAGCGCCGCAATAATCTAAAGATCCGCGGGATCCTGGAGGACATACCTGCGGAGGAAATCCCACACCTCCTACAGAGGCTCACAGGAGCCCTATTGACGCCTAAGCAAGCCAGGAACACCGGCTTTGAAGTGGCCTTCCGGGTCCCGAAACCCCGGAGAGCCCCTGAGGCAGCCCCCCGAGACCTGGTGGTGAAGTACAGAAGCGCGGCTGAGAAAATGGCAGTACTCGCGGCCCTGAAGGGAGCAGCCACCTACAGCTTTGAATCGATGGTCCTGTCTTTCTTCACGGACCTGTCAGGGGAAACTCTGCAGTGGCGCAGGTCCATGCTACCCGTCACCAAACTGCTCCGAGAGAAGCAGATTACCTACCGCTGGCGCACGCCACACACTCTACACATACAAGATAACAAGGCCTACTCCATTTCGGACATCCAAGAAGCACCCGCTTTGCTGCGCCTGCTGGGCCTACCTCTGGAGGGGTTACCGCCCATCACTGCACAGGAAGCATCAGCAACGGTTCCGAGATGGGATCCAACGAAGACAATCCCTTTCATCCCACAGGGAACAGGGAAACCCGAGTATGCAACAGTGACCACATGAGGGCCCAGCACCCGCACCGGGATGTTCTTCCTCATTCCAGGACTGAAACTACGGGACTGACACCCTGGCTGAACGGTCTTGCACACCAATGATCTCATGAGGAGGCGCCGCAAAACCACCCAGACAGATCTCTGCCGTTTTTTGGTTTTTTTTGTATTTCTTGTTTCCATAGTTTTTATTATTATTAGCATTTCTCTTTTCAGTTTTGACTTTTCTGATATGCTCTCACATTTGCCTTAATTGCTGCCCAAGACACCCCATGATAGGCCTTAAGGGGACAGACCTCGGGACACTATTACTCTCCCAAACCCGAGCAAGAAGCTCACTAAGCAGTCTCACTGCTACATTAACCTCCGCACCCACGTAGCTCACCGACAGAGACCAGGCCACAAGGAGCAGGTTTATCCCTTGGTCCCCACACCTGCACCCCCCCCCCACACCCCAGGGTCACAGGGGACACTAACCCACTTGGCAGACCGCAAGCCTCTAGACACCCCCCAATGGACGATCTCCACGTACGGTACCCAGGTAGACCTCACATATCAGATATGCGGACATGTACTATGTCGCCACACTAGACGATTTCCCTGCATACCTTCAGAACCAACGTTTAATTAATAAAAATGTGCAGCCGACAAACCACCATATCTCTGACCAATATTGATTGTTACTATTGCACTTGTTACAGCTAATATGGCATTTTCCAGCATGTAAGCTATCTCGTGCACATGAAAAATAAAGAATTAAAAAAAAAAAAAAACACACTACACTAAAATATATATTGTAAAATATGTGTGTGTGTGTATATATTTATTTTAATATCTCATATTCAGTGACACTATGTATAATCTCTATTTTTTTAAGGGGTAAAGAACATGTATTCTCATTATTTTTCTTTTTGTATTTGTCCAGTGTCTTAGTTTACTCTATTAATTCTTGGAGTGTAATTGTAGGAAACAAAAATCAAATTTTAATCAAACAGGGTTTCTCTCCAAGAAGTAATAAAGCAAAATGAGACACTGTCTGTCTGTCTATCTTCTTGTGTCTGTTATGGCAATATATTGTGCTTGACTTATCCAGCACAACCATTTGTGAAAGGTTAAACACTGAATGATAGTCTTAAAGTGTCCACATCATGGCCCCCACTGAAGATATGACTAAGGCACAGATTACACTCTTCCTTATCCATACCAAGTCAATCAAGCAGTGGACGGCTGTGAACCTCCTATGTAACTAATGCTTCCTCATTAGCCCAAGCAGCACAGAGGGGCTGCTGGGGCGCTTGCTTAGCATTAAACCATTAAAGGGACACTCTAGAACCCTAATGCACAGTTTGCTGAAGTGCTCTATGTGTGAAGTGTGTGCCTTTTTTTTTTTTTTTTCTATTTTACAAAGAAAGTGCAAAGTTTAACAGAAATCATCACTTTTATAAAAATGACCTTGTTATTCCTGGTTGCTTAGCTTATTGGAGCAAAATGTTAAGAGGCAGACAATTGTCTAGAGAGCACCTGCATTGGGAAGTCTGTATTTGGGACAGCTACAGAAAGTCTAGGCTGGGTTTTAAGGGAACAGCTTACAAAAGGCTGAAGATGAGATCTGCAGCATTTGCAAGCTGTTGCTAGAATATCTTAATACATGTTTTAATTTGAAAATATATCTGCTAAACAGTGATTATTTAGTTTGGACAGTGGAGTGTCCATGTAAAATAAAAAAAAACACCCAATGGAAGAACATTGCCAGGGGACCCCAAACACTATAAACACTTTAAAAAGATACATGTCTAGTGTAGTGTAAAAGCAACCCTTTCATGGTGGCATAAGACTAATTTTATAAGTAATTTTGTTTGTTTCCATAAATTTATGAATTTGTCCTAAAAAGTTCTAATTTATATTCTTTTATTTTGTAGATTAACTGCAAGGAATAAGAAGGTATGCTTTTAAAAAAAAAAAATTTTTCTTTCTTTATGTAAACTACTGCCAAATACACTGTCCGACTCTAACGAGTTTGTTTATTAAAAAAGTTAAATGAAAATTCTCAATTTAGGCTGGAATAGTCAAGCTGTGACTACAATAGACTTCGAGAAATTTTCCAAATCTTCTTGTGCGTATAGTTACATTTGAATCGTATTAAAGGGAATCTAACCACTTCTTGCTTGTCTCTTTTAGTTCTTGAAACAATATATTATAATTTCTGGCCACCCAAGATTTGAATCAAAGTTAATCTCTAATCCCAAATATTTTATTGAAATATTAGTCCAATTAATCTTTTAATTTGGTTTTAAAGTTTCAGTTTGAATAGGTGTGAGATTACAAAATAAAGTCTGTGTTTTTTGTAAATATTTTTTTATTTATTTATTCTGGTGAGGATTTAACACACAGGATTGATATAAGAACACCGGTATAACATTACCAATCCAGGGAGATAGTGTATACAATTGTTCAGTGAAAAGACCATATCATAAAAACATCCTTATTTTAATACTCAATTTTATAAATTTTTCGTAAATATTCCTGACCAGTAATTGGTTGTCTGTTTGATTTTCTTTTGGCTAGACGTTTGGGCGTTAAACCACCTTAATTAGGTCTGGTCACACACAGAATAATAGTGTAAAATCTTATTGGTGTATGAGATCCCATACCATTTAAGACACCATTTTTGTTGTTTTAAAAGTATTTCCCAGCGCCAGACTGGATTAGAAGAATATAGTGAGAAAGAAGTAGAAAAAGGAACAAAGGGCGAGATAGAAGAGGATGATTAACCAATGTGGAGATCGTGAGCGGTGGTGTTGCGATCAGTCCCTATGGGCTCATCTGGTAGGCAGGCGGGGAAGGGAAAGGGGTCAGACCCTGCCCTTTATTTTTGTAATGCATACAAGCTTAAAATTAAATTTTTGTGAAAGAATGGACAATATGATAAGGTATAGCAGCTAGGCACAAAACATCATGAAACACTGCACCATTTTTGTAATTTATAAAGTGAAATCTATGCATATATGTCGTGGCTAAAGAGACTAATAGATCGTAGAGAGGAGGTACAGATCAACATGCAGTACAAGGGTACCCTTCAGGCCACGAGCATCGGCGCGTGGTCACATCCGTTTGAACGCTCCTTGAGCACAGGATGACGTGCAAGCCTCTGCCTGGGAATCGTGAACACTGCAAACTCCTGCAGTTGGATCTACATTATTCTGTAGACAGTCCTACAGAGCCGTGGGTATAAGATCCCTTTCATCCCCTCTAACTAAAGGGGGACTAACAACTGAAATTACTAGTACCGAATCTACAACTCTCCCTCTAGACATACTTACTAACCAGAGCATAAGCAAATTAATGGTTGATCTATGGGAAAATTAAAAATTATCTCAAGCAAACATGTCTGAATTGATCAAAGAAATCTATATTAAAGGACCACTATAGTGCCTGGAAAACACCAGCCTCAGGGACCCCCTCCCGCCCGGCTCTGGGGAGAGGAAAGGGGTTAAAACTTACCTTTTTCCAGCGCTGGGTGGGGAGCTCTCCTCCTCCGATCCTCCTCCTCTGCCCCTTCGGCTGAATGCGCACACGCGGCAAGAGCTGCACGCGCATTCAGCCGGTCACATAGGAAAGCCTTTAGAGTGCTTTCCTATGGACGCTTGCGTGCTCTCACTGTGATTTTCACAGTGAGAATCACTCAAGCGCCTCTAGTGGCTGTCAATGAGACAGCCTCTAGAGGAATTGGAGGAAGGATTAACCCTATTATAAACATAGCAGTTTCTCTGAAACTGCTATGTTTATTAAAAAATGGGTTAACCCTAGCTGAACCTGGCACCCAGACCACTTCATTAAGCTGAAGTGGTCTGGGTGCCTAGAGTGGTCCTTTAAACTCAAAGATGGTAGAGCAAGTTAACGAACTTGAGAAAATACAAACAGAAGTTTCTCTGCTACAAACACAATCTCACATTGGAAAACCAGTTAAAAGAAATTGACCAATGGGGTGGGGCCTGACTAACATGGAGGAGAGACATGTTTTCTCAATTAACTATCTCTTCAACCCCATACTACTTCTAAACGTAAAATTTCACCAGAAATTATTTTCATGCTTTGTTTGAGGAGCTCACACTATGCATATCTGTACTCCATGATGGCCAGAGCCTGCTTTCCCTCCCCCCCCCACATTGCTCCTTTAATGATATACTCTCCTTTGGCCAGGGTGGGAGGAATTCTCATCCTTGGGGTTGATGCTTGACATGCTGCATTCACCCTGCAACACAGATCAGGGCAGCCCCACAGGCATAATTTTACTTCCTGCAGAACCAGCCACACGGAGATGCCTCGATCAGCGCCACAGGGAGACGACAGGCACACTCAGACCCTGCCTTTATATGCGTCTTACTGTGCGTCGACTGAACCTGGGTCTGCATTCATGTGGATTCGGCTTGACATCCCACCCATTCTTCCCACCTCTCCCATAAAGCTATCTTTTTATTCAAATGGGCTATCTTTTCGTACCGAGCATTAAGAGATACTTGTTGCACCACTTCCTTTTTATCGAGAGCTTTAGAGGATTTCCAACCTCTAGCTATCTGTAAGTTCGCAGCTACTAATTGTAAGGCTATGTGAAAGGCTAAGATTCCTTGTTGTTTCGTGAGATTGTCTGGGCATATGAATAGGAGAAAAGGCCCACCTGACATCTTTTATTGGTTTGTTTAAGACTTCAGAGATCAGGGTTGCTATCATCTCGCAAAAGGGAACATTCTCTGTGGCGCATCTCCAACATCTGTCGGATGCATTTGAGAACATGTGGGCTAAGCGTGCCGGCACCAAGTGCCATCTTGCTTATTAGTTCTACATGTGAGGTACACAGATTGTATGGTTTTGACCAGGTGGCATTGGGTATCTCATGACCCAAATCTCTTTCCTACTCTTTCGTGTACCTGGGTGTAGGATGTTCAGCGTCCCACAGTAATGTGTCATTGCAAGCTAATATAACTCCTTTTTTGGTGTTATTTCTGTGCTGATTTTCTCTATGATCAACATAGTTGGCACTATGGACAGGGAGGGGAATTTGTCCTTGTGGTCATCCCATGCCTTTAGCATCACAGATGTAGTGTGCAGCATGTTTTGCATTTTTCAACGTAATGGTTTGGGTACCCAAAATAAATAGTGAATCTCCTCTGTCAAGGACCAGTGTGATTCAATGTCCAGGGAGTTTAGTCTTGATGTCCTATGCCCTCATGGCATGATTGAGAAGTGTAGCAAGGTAGTAGGCGTGTAGGTGAAGTCAACCCACTCCCCCGTCATCTAGTTTTCTAGTGGCAGTGGACTTTGGAATACGAGAGTTTCGGCGGCCGGTAATGAATCTGTCAATGTGTCGTTGTAGTGTTTTGGTTTTTTTTTTGTCAATCTGTTTTTATTGAAGGCATATAAGATGGGGTACATAAGAGAAAGCCGGGGAAATATACGGGTGGTTTTCAATACATGGTTGATACATCATTCAGCAAGAGTATGTTTCCTTTCCAGAATAACGAAGCCTCATTTTTAAAAAAAAGTTTATCGTTGTAGTTGAGTAAAATAGGATCTTGGGACAGCTACAGGCAAAGAACAGAATAGAAATTGGAGTTTAGGGAGTAGCATCATCCTTAACCCCTTAAGGACCAAACTTCTGGAATAAAAGGGAATCATGACCTGTCACACATGTCCTTAAGTGGTTAAGGCTGCATTTCGGCCTAATTTAAAGTAGTTGGCCCCAATGATGTCGTCTAGATTTTTATTCATTCATTTATTATTATTATTATTGACCTTAATATTGCGCCAACAGATTCCGTAGCGATTTACAATACTATTATTATTAGGACAATTACAAGACAACTACAGGGATGATAGGTTGAAGAGGACCCTGCTCAGACGAGCTTACAATCTATAGTAGGTAGGGTGTAAAACACAGTAGGACAGAATTTTGCAATCAAATAAGGGGAGAGTGAGTGCTGCCCTTTAGGAGAGAGCAAGTGACCGGTATGTAAGGTAGAGGATACTCTGGGAGGCCATAAGCTTTCCTAAAGAGATAGGTTTTAAGGCATTTCTTAAAAGATGCAAGACTAGAGGAGAGTCCATAGGAAGGGAGCTGCAAGCATGAGTTGGCCGTACGGGTGCGAACAACAGACAGGAGAAGGTCTTGGGCAGAACGGAGAGACCGAGAAGGGACATACCTATAAAAGGGGCTAGAATTGTTCAGTGCTTTATAGGTGTGAATTAGTACCTTGAATTGATTCCTGAAGGATACAGGAAGCCAATGTAAGGACTAGCAGAGGGGTGAGTTGTGAGAGAACCATCAGGAAAATCAGTCTGGTGGCAGCATTCAATATGGACTGTAGCGGTGCAGTACGGCTTTTGGGAAGATTAATTAGGAGAGGGTTACAATATTCCATGCGCTAAATTACTAAAGCATGGACAAGCTCCTTGGTAGCATCTTGTGTGAGAAAGGGGTGGATGCGGGCTATGTTTTTAAGATGGAATCTACAGGATTTGGATGTGAGGCTCAAAGGTGAGGCCAGAATCCAGTATGACAGCGCGCTTTCAAAGATGGACTTATGTGAATACCACTAACGTGAAGGAAGAGCGAAAGAGGAGGATCAGTATTAGGAGGAGGAAAGACGAGGAGCTCAGTTTTAGAGAGATTGAGTTTTAGAAAGTGGAAGGACATACAGTCAGAGATGACATGTTGCAGGACGGCAGTGACACGTTGCAAGATGGCAGGAGAGAGATCCGGGGTGTCTTCAGCGTACAGTTGATAGTGGAATCCAAAAGAGGTAATAAGTTTGCTAAGAGAGACAGTATGAAACAAAAATAGAAGGGGACCAAGGACAGAGCCTTGGGGAACTCCAACCGAGACAGGATGAGGGGAGGAGGTATCATTAGAAAAGGAGACAGTGAATGAGTGTTGGGAGAGATAAGATTCCAGGTAAACTATGTGATCGTCTCTTTAGTCGAAGTCGTGGTGTATTTTGAGGCATTGTATTGTTGTGTGTTGTAGATTGATTGATTGGCATTGCCTGTGTTTTGGTCGTGTTTAGCTTGTAATATGAGAATTTGCTGTATTCCCTCTAAATGTCTGTGATTGCAGGTTGGGGTGTTTCAGGTCAAGTGATGGTGAGGAGGACATTGTCCGCAAATGACTGAGTTTGTGTTCTTTCTGCCCTATGTGGACCCATAATACTGCCGTGTTCTATTCTTTTTGGGTCGCCAAGGGCTAGAGTGCCAAAACATAAAGAAGAGGGGAGAGGAGGCAAACCTGTCGCATCCTGTTTATGTCAAAGGACTCTGAGACAAAGCCTCCATAAAGCACTTTGGCTGTAGACATGTTGTAGAGCACTCGAACCGCAGAGAGGAAGGGGTCAGAAAATTTATACTTATTTAATATCGCTTCAAGGAAATTCCAGCTCAGGCTGTCAGACGCCTTTTCCGCGTCTAGGGAAAGCATGAGCCCCTTTGTCCCTTGTTTGTTCATGGAATGTATAATGTCCAGTACCCTCGGACATCCTATTTGCTATGATCTTTGCAAATAGTTTAGCATCTAAATTTAGCACGGAAATGGGTCTGAAGTTTTTGCAATGTGTTGGGGGTTTGCCTGGTTTTGAGAGGGTAACCACTGTTGCCGCAATCATGTTTTGTGGCAGTTTAGAGGGATCGCATTGTTAAATAAGCAGAGTAGGTAAGGGGCTAGGATTTTGCTAATTTTTTTATAATAAATGTTTGGTAGACCGTCTGGGCCTGGTAATTTGTTGGCTGGAAGGCTTTGAATTGCTGCCTCGATTTCTTCTATTCTGAAGGTAGCTTTCTTGAAGCAGAGGTGAGTGTAGGTGTATGTGTATGTTCTAGATATGTTGTGGATTCATTTACAGTATTGTGGTGTTGCTTTTCTTCCCTTTGTATGTCCCATAGAAGGTAGCAAACTCTTTGCCAATGGCTTCTGGGGAAATGACCTTAGCGTTAGTGTCTGTCTTAATATATGGGATTCTGGATCTAGCTTGGATATCTTTCAGCACGGTAACTAATCTTTTCCCAGCTCTCTTTCCCTGTGTGTAGTGAGAAAGCTTTATTTTTTTTAATTAGGAAACTGGTACGTTGCAAATGTGCCTCCTGGATCTTATTTTGGGTCTACTAAGGCGCTTAGTGAGTTTTATTTGGTTCTTTTTGTTCAGGTTTCGTAACCGCTCTTCCCATTCTACCAATTTGGTTTGGGATGCTCTTTTGATATGTGCTGCTTGTTTAATACACAGTCCCCTCGTGACCGCTTTGTGAGCTAGCTAAACTGTCTATAGTCACATCAGGTGTGACATTTACGGAGAAATACTAGTTGATCTGTCATCACGTTTTGAGAATATTGGGGGTTCTGGAAAGTTGACTCCGTTGCCAAGGGGCTTGTTTTTAAAAGAAAATTTATCTGACAACATGAGAATAACAGTGGCATGGTCTGACCATTCAATATTCCCTATCTCACTGTCTATGACTTGTTCAAGTTGTATGCCTTTAATGTAGTATCGCTCTATCCTAGTATAGCAGATATGTACAGAGGAGTAGTAAGTGTAAGCTTTGTCTGTTTGGTTATTTGAACGCAAGACGTCGTAGAGGTTGTAGACATTTAAAAATGAGGCCATTTTTGTCAGCTTTATTACTTGTGGGTGTTTTGTCTGAAGTGGAATCAACTAAGGGGTCTTGAATGTAGTTGAAGTCCCCCCCAAGGATAAGCAAACCTTGTTGTATTTGATCAATTTTGGATAGGACTGTGGTTAAAGTCTTTCTGATTGTCGTTGGGGGCATACATGTTAGCTATTGTATAGGTGATCTCATTGATTAGAGCTATTATAATCAAGAACCATCCCTTTGGGTGCTCTGCTTTCTTTGTTTTTTTTTTCTTTTTTTTTTTTTTTTTTTCGGTGCACAAAGTTTATACAGGCAGGCCCGGGGTGCCCCAACGGCAATCCCCAAGCTTTTCTCGCTTAACATGCGGATCAGATGAACAGTATGCACATTTTTATATATTATGAACAGGCTTAACAATAGTCATGTACAGCGACATTCTTATGAGACAGTGACATGGAAGCTTTGCATAATGTTATTTCAAAAGAAGGCTTAGACATCTATTGTGTCCCAGAAAAAAGAGATTACGTGTGTGTAGGTTTGAGTGGGTGAGTGTGTAGCATGACTATATAATAGTGTTACAAAAGCAGGCTGGAACACCCAATGTGTAAGAGTACGTTTAAGATTAAGTTACAGACCTAGATAAACATGCGTGTGTATAGGTTGAGTAGGTAAGTGTTTGACATGGCTATCTGTGATGAGTAAAGTATCGGTCAAACAGGTACAGAACTATATTCCTAGACTATGAACATATGACCGGAACAACATTTGTAGTCTATGCCTATTTCACTGCTTAACACGCTAAGTGGTCATGAGAAGTGTGATGCTCAGTGTTTGGTATGTCTGTCAGGCATAGTGTATGCTGAACATTCTAGTGTATGCAGGTTTCAACTTTTTTAACGCTTACTATACACAGCATGACCATTAAGAGAGTTACGGTTATGAGTCCAGCGGTTTTGCCCTAGGAGGTAGTTTACGGGTCGGATAGTCCAGCGGCTTCACGCTTAATTATCCACCAATAGTCCTCAGACAGATAGGAAAACAGTAAGTCCAGGAGAGCATGCATGACAGGTAGGGGGGTTTCGTGTGGCGTCTTCTTGGGCCCTTCTGGTCACGTCCCAGTCGGTTCTCAGGCAGTGGTGAGTGGGACTTTGGGGCAACGAGATCGTGGTCAATCGATGCCTCTACTGGGGAGGGCAGCTGTGTGGGCTGGAATAGTCCATTGGGCAGAGGGTTGCGGGTTGGTATAGGCTGCCGGCCAGCCCCAGGTCGGTGTGAAGGCCAGTACCTGCAGTCCACAGACTCGGTGTCTCTGCGAGGCCGGGTCTACCCTTTGTCGGGCGTCATGGGAGGCCTGGGTGTTACGTCGCCGCCAGCGGCGGTTAGGCCTCCTGCGATGTGGTCGGTACCGTGCAAAACCTTTGGCCTGGGAAGGCTTTTAGTGTGGTCTATGTGGCTGGTTCCGTGGGGTTCGCCACGTGGTGACCCTCCCCCATCCCTCTTCTGACAACTTGTGCTGCTGCTTCATGTTGGGACTGCTCGTACCTGCTGCGGTCCTCCAGGCATCTCCAGAACCTCTGGAAGAGTTTGTCAAGCTGTGTCATAAAGTGGGACACATGGTTAGTGCCCTGTTGATTGTACTGTGTGTACGCTGGGTGCTGTTGCTCGGGTGCCATTTTGTGAGGCCTTCTGGCCGTGTCGCTCTGGTTGCAGAGTGGCCTGGCAGCGTGCTGAGCTGTGGGTCTGGGGCTGGTAGGGACCGGGATAACCCCCACCGGTCCAAAGGGGGGAGGGATTTGCAGGGGCCCTTGCTGGAGTGTAAGTGATCGTCCAGGTTAAGTATGGGGTTGTCGGCCAGTTGCGGATTATTAATAGCCAGGTAGGGAATCCTCATCTACACGGGATTTGATGCTTCAGGGCAGTTGTTACCGTGTTGAGGAGTCTTCTTGCGGCTAAGGTGGCTGGAGAGATATCTGCAAAATGTTTTTGTGTTTCTGCTGGCTTTCATGATTTAATGTGATGGTAGTGGGCTTGGAGCAGCACATCTCTGGATGCGGATGCCGGTGCTGCACGCGCTTTTGCCACTCTATAGATTCGATCCAAGACGGGTATGTGGGGCATAGATTTTGAAATAGGCCTCTTGTGAATGACTGTAGATCCCCCTGAGCCTCAAATTGTTCTGATGGGAACGGTCCTCCAGATCTGCCACTTTGGTGTCATGGGTGGTCAGACGTGACTCTCTAGTTGTTGAATTTTAATCACTAGGGAGTTGTGTGTGGTTGTTTTATCTTCCACGTTGGTCTCTAATTGCGTGGTTTTGTCACCGATGTCTTGTATTTCTCTTTTTAGCTCGGATATAGACGCTCGAAATTGGGTTAGAAGTTGTTTGGATTGAGCATCCAGTATCTTTTGCAAAATGGATGGTGTTATTTGGCCTTCTGTGTCTTGTGAGGGAGGCAAAAGTGAGCAGGAGTCTTGGCTGTCTCCAGACTCGTGGTCCCCATCTTGGAGGCCTTCCAGGAGGGTCAGCGGTTTTTGGGGGTTTTTTTTGCCGTGAAGAATGAGGCTCTGTCTCCCTTACTTTTGCTTTTATGGCATCTTTCCCTGTATGTCTCGTCTGCTTTTTATCTCGTGGTGTGGAGCTGGGCACACCTTAGTCGTCCACCACGCACGGATCTCATGTCTTATGTGGCCATCTCGTTTAACTTTGGCTCCGCCCCACTTGTAAATTAATTTTATAGTTTGGAAATCGGCTAAAATTATCAATGCAGGTCATGATTGCAGGGAGGTAAATTTCTGGTTGAGAGATGGTCAAAATGATATCCGTGTATAGTGTTATTTTTTGTTCCAAATTACCTAGTAGAATACCTGAGATGTTGGTTGATTGTCTTATGTGAGACGCTAAGGGTTCAATTGAGAGAACGCACAGCAGGGGTGCTAAACGGCATCCCTGCCATGTGCCATTTTTAATATAAAACCATTGAATTTGAACCGTAAATGTTTGTCTTTGGAGAGGTGTAAAGTGACATTGCCAAATCTTTAAAACTCCCTCAATTCCGAAAGCTGATTAAGTTTCTGGCAGTTAGATCCAATTGACTCTGTAGAATGCTTTTTCAGCATCGACGGAGATAAAAACTGATGGATGTTGTTCTTCCTTTATTTTCAGAATCAAATTAGAAATTTTCTGTATGTTCTCACCTCCCCATCTTAAAACCAGATTGGTCAGTATGAATCATGTCTGGAATTATCAAACTTAGTCTATCGGCTAGAATTTTAGAAATAATTTTTATATCCAGCTTTACGAGGTTGGGCGGTATTTATTTTATTTATGGTCTTTTCGTGGCTTGAGGATGGGCGAAATAGTGGCACTTAACAAGTCTTGAGATCTTGAGTCTTTTTAGACAATTTTAGTACAGTTTAGTACAGTTTGCCTAACAGAAGAGTGATAATTGATTCAAAAATATTTGATTTTCTTCATTTTTTAAAAATATTTTTGGTTTAAGTCTATTTGATAGAAATTTCTCTGCCTTATTTTTGCTACTATACCACTTTTGGTTAAATATCATACTTATCTTTTTAACTCTATCTTCAAGTAATTGATCGATCTGTACTTGTATTGTTCTAATTTGATTAACAATCAAAGTTAAAGGGTTCCTTTTATTGCACTGCTCCTGTTGTGCTAGCTGTATGGGTAAATCTGTTAGGTCTGCACTTTTTTGTTCTCTAGCCTCCAAATGAATCAAATTTCTTCTCATCACAGATTTCAAAGTTGACCAAAGAGTTTCAGTTGAAACATTCCCTATATCGTTTAAAGAAAGAAACTCTTTTTGGCCATGAGATCAAGTTGATCTCTATTTTCTTTTAACAGAATAGATTCGTCCATCCTCCATTGAAGTCTAAATTTGTACTCTGTTATTTTCAATCACAACCTAAATAGGAGCATGATTGCTCCATGTAATGGAACCTATTTGAGAAGTGGCAAAATTCCTCAGATTTATTGAATCCGTTCATAAGCAATCTTTTCTTGAGTAACTGTTATAGATTTTAGAGAAAAAAGTAAAGTCTTTTACTCTGGTGTGTTGCACCCTCCATATATCGAAAAGATTATGTGTGCATAAGTTGTCTTGTATCCATTCACATCTTCTCCTATGGACTTTCTTCAATATATTTGATCTTTCTCCTTCCCTGTCCCAATTATCTAGTACAGTATTCCAGTCACCCCCAATAAGTAAAATTCCATTTTTAATTGTATCTATTTTTTTTTCTCAAAGTCTTTTGTAAAAACCCTGTGTTTATACGTTTGGGGCTTGTACGTTGGCAAATGTGCAAATAGATATCGACCCTATAGGTCCCTTTCTATGTGAATTAGTTCGAATTTAATCTTAGAGGAACATATAATAGCGACACCTCTTCTAGTAGCATTCTATATAATAGGCTCCTTTTTATTAGGGAATTTAAACCCTTAGCATTAATTCACATGCTTAGTTCTATTGTTTGAATTATCTAGGTTGATCCTGTTAGTTTTAACATCTGATAAAATAGCTCTGTCCCTCCAAGGTGTCTCCATTACAAGAATCGTAAAATAAATAAATACAAAACAGAAATGAATCCCAAATAAAAACAAACATATATAAATATAAATCGTACAAAACGCCACCTTTAGTGCATTACCTATTAGGCGGTTGTCCTGAAATTATCACCCAATCACAAAAAAGAAATCCAAATTCTGGAAGAAGCTATCGCTGGACAATATATTAAGGACAAGAAAAGATACCTTATCCTAGTTAGTAAGTAATATAACAAAAAAACTTGATTTTGACTAAAGTAACCGGTATCTTCAAACTTGAAAAACAGCATAATTATTGCGAGTTAGTTGACTTCAGACGATGATTTTAAAGGACCACTATAGGCACCCAGACCACTTCAGCTTAATGAAGTGGTCTGGGTGCCAGGTCAACCTAGGATTAACCCTTTCTGCTTTAAACATAGCAGTTTCAGAGAAACTGCTATGTTTACAAATGGGTTAACCCAGCCTCTAATGGCTGTCTCTTTGACAGCCACTAGAGGCACTTCTCACTGTGATTTTCATAGGAAACAATGCTTTCCTATGAGACTGGCTGGCTGCACGCGCGGCTCTTGCCGCGCATGCACATTCAGCTGATAACGGGAAAGGCGGAGGAGAGTCTCCTGCACCGAGGGAGCCCGGCGCTGGAGAAAGGAAAGTGTTTAACCCCTTCCTCTCCATCCAGCCCCGCGGGAGTGGGACCCTGAGGGTGAGGGCACTATAGTGCCAGGAAAAAGAGTATGTTTTCCTGGCACTATAGTGGTCCTTTAAAGATTAGAAGTAAGTTATAATTAAAGTGAACCACCCTTTAAGTTTGAAACAAATTGAGATTAGAATTAGCCTTAGTGAAAATAGTGCTTAAAGTGTAATCAAACAAATTATATTAACAAAGAATATTTTCAAACTTAAGTAACATATTTTCTATACACATTCATAGAGACAAGTTTAATAATACAACTAAACTTTTGAAGAGATCTCTTAGTAATAGTTTGCAGCAATATCAAATTGATACATTAAGGCCTTCTATCTTTAATTCCTTGCATTTAAATAAACGTGAGTGTACTATATGAGGCTTACCGTATATACTCAAGTATAAGACGAGTTTTTCGGCACATTTTTTGTGCTGAAAAAGCCCCACTCGTCCTATACTCGAGTCAGTGTCTGTATTATGGCAACTTACACTGCCACAATACAGACCAGGACCGCAGGGCTCATCCCAAGCCTGGCGGTCCTGTTGGGGGCCGGAGCAAGCTGTTACTTATCTTTACAGCAGCTCCATTCAGTTCCCTTCTCCTCCGTGCCGTTCAGCTCCAGTGTTAATCTCGCGAGAGCCGCGGCGCCAGAGCGTTGCCACTGGTTACCGTGGCAACGCTCCACGCAGACCGCGAGATTTGTACAGGAGCTGAATGTCACGGAGGAGAAGGGAGCTGAACGAAGCTGCTGTAAAGGTAAGTAACCGCTTGCTCCCAGCCCCCCTCCTGCACAGCCCATCCACTGGACCACCAGGGAATTGTATAGCCCCTCTCCCTGGTCATGTATCAAGCAGGGAGGGGGGACAAAAAAATAAAAAATTTTTTTTAATAATATTATAATAAAATTAAAATTTAATAATATTAAAAAAATAAAAATATTATTATTTTAATAAAAATGCCCTGCCCCCACCAAGGTTACACACTCTGCATCACATACACACACTACATTCATACAAACACACACTCTGCATTATATACACACACTGCATACATTATAAACACACACACACACACTCTACATTCATTATATACACACACTGTAAATAAATATTCAATTAATATAATTTTGGGGGGATCTCATTTTATTTAGAAATTTACCAGTAGCTGCTGCATTTCCCACCCTAGGCTTATACCAGAGTCAATAAGTTTTCCCAGTTTTTTGGGGTAAAATTAGGGGCCTCCACTTATATTCGGGTCGACTTATACTCAAGTATATACGGGTATATTGTATTAAAAGGAAAGTTTGTATATTATTATAATCCTAATGTGATTTTAATGTGACTTAATTAATAAATCCGCTAAATTTGTCCCAGCATAATTATTGTGCCTAAAGACAATACTGTTAAAGATTAAAATAAGTTATAATTAAGATGAACCACCCTTTGAATTTTGGATTATTAAAATTAGCTTCAATGAAAATAGTGTTTAAAGTGTAATAAAAAAAAAGAGTACATTCTATAAGGCTTACTTATTTTTATTCAAGAATACCAAGCTTTCTCATTTAAAAAAAAATCTTTTTGGGGGTCGTTCATAGTAACTGTTTTCAATTGTGAAATATTAACAGTTTAGCAGGAAAGCCTCATCTAGAAACTATATTTGTATCACAAAGTTGTTTGGTCATTTCTTTGAAACAAGTCCTACTTATCCTCGTGGCCAAGGAGAGATCTGGAAATATCAGTACTCCCTCAAATTTTCTATTTCTCAAAAACATGTTTTTTATTGATCCGTTTAAGAATCTGACCATAACATCTCTCGTGCTATTGTCAGTTGTTTACCGGCTCTGTAAATTCTATGGGATCGGTCTATAAAAAGAGGACCCCAAATGTTGTGGATTTACATATTGAGAAATTAATTATTTTATTTATTCTTCTAGTTTATCTTGTTTTATCTCTTCTGGGATGCCTTCAAACCTCAAATTATTGCGGTGGAATCTATCCCCAATCTTTGTTACTTTTTGGTCAAGGTTTAAAAAAAAAAAAAAAAAAATTAAATTAAAATGAATTCTTTATTTTTGTTGTGCTAGTAATAACATCACGCTTGTAAAGCCATGACACAAGCCTCAGAAAAACAATGGTAAACATCAGCATGGCATACAGATTTACAGCACAATTTTAGTGAAAGTGAGAATAAGGGTCAGGCTAGAATATCACATTTTGATAAAATACGAGAGTCAGAGGAGAAACTGAACTAATTAGACTTAGCTTAGTACCTGACGGCACATGCATTTGTACACTAGGGCCATGAGATAGGCTATGTTATGTGAAAGGAGTAAACTACGATTAAACAAAGTCCCCTAGGAGGCTTTCACTAGCTTGTGTGCTAAATGTAAGAGTGATCAAGGGTAAGCAATATTAAAAGGCATTTGGTTTGCCAGACTGGGACTAGCAACTTGCGGTGTCTGTCCACTCTTGCACAGTCCGGGAGCTCAGTCAGCTGATGCCTGCCAAGGGTACAAGATAGTCTTGCAGCATGTTGAGGCATTGCAAGCCTCGAGGCTCAGATGCCTTCAGATGTGATAAGTCTGCCTGCAGGGCCAGGATCCGGATCAGGATGAGCTGTAGCAGACCGCTGGTAGCTGTGCGGAGCTTGCTATCTCCGGTTGCGTCTTGTAGGAAGCCCAGGCTCTTTCTGTATCTGCAGCGATTTGTGCTGAGATGGAGCACTCTTCTCGGTACCCCGTCAGGATGAGGCCTACTTCATAGGCAAGGTTAGTGTTACCATGCCTGGTTTTGGAGGCTGCCTCCTGGGTGACTGGCTGCATGGTGGCTGTGAGGGAGGTTTAAACATTCTGCTCTCCAATTTGCACCAGAAGAGGGGAATCCAGCTTGGTCAGCACACCGGGTTCAGTAGGAAGGTGGGAACACGTGGCGTCCGCCATGTTTGGTATGTCGCTGAGTTGTAGGCTTGTTGACATGGCTTCGTCCTGTGCCCCTTCTAGTTCAGGTTTTCGGGGGAGAGGGGTGTGTAACGGGGCTCTCGCATGTTGTAAGTTGTTGCCCCACTGCACTGGGTCAGAGGATCGGCCACCTCTCCCGCCCAGCACACACTAGGCCTTGTGTTGCTGAGGGTACCACTTGTAGGTTCCAGTTGGGTCACAGACCGCTGTATTAGTTCCCAGCTAGATCGTGGGTCAGGTAGGTCATTTACTGTCGCCTAGTTTGAGATGTATGGGGTTGAAGAGATAGTTAATTGAGAAAATGTCTCTCCTCCATGTTAGACAGGCCCCACCTCTTGGTCAATTTCTTTTAACCGGTTTTTCAATATGAGATTTTGTGTTTGTAGCAGAGAAACTTCTGTTTGAATTTTCTCTAGTTCGTTAACGTGCTCTGCCATCTTTGAGTTTAATGTAGATTTCTTTGATCAATTCAGATATGTTTGCTTGAGATCATTTTTAATTCTCCCATAGATCAACCATTCGTTTGCTTATGCTCTGGTTAGTAAGTACGTCTAGAGGGAGAGTTGTAGATTCGGTACTAGTAATTTCAGTTGTTAGTCCTCCTTTAAATAGAACGGAGGAAAGGGATCTTCTTTGTGTTAGTGGTTTTTTATATCAGATTTAGGTGATTAATAGACAATTATGGATTTATTCTTTTCAGGCTTTTCAGTTAGGGGCACTTTTTTAGGAGCCATATTAAAGATTCCAACTAAACACTCAAGAAAAGTTTCTAGTTTGGGGCTTCTCTTTCAATGACTCTCTCTGTCTGCTCTTTCTATCCCTATTTCTCTCAACTATACCAACCGTGTACGTAAATAGTGTTTAAAAAAAAAAAAAAAGAGAAATAAAATGGTTACTTCCAAAGTTAGACACCATGCATCAAATATACATCCAAAATGGATTTAATAAATATAGAACAGTAGTATTATAACCAATTATAAATTGCCCTGAAAACGTTTGGGATATGTACTATTTGTTAGTATTTATGTTTAAATTTAAAAATACTGTTTTCCTTCTATACTGTAATATTATACAAACAACTGGTAAACCCCTCCTTTTCAGTTAAAAACTTTTACTTACAACTTTGTCTGATATAATAGAGTTTACATTTACTATATATATAATTCACCGCAAATGCCTGAACCTTTACTTTTGTATAGATGTAAAAAACAATAAAAATTGAATATGACGTATCAATTGAAACTAGGGCCAACTAGAGTTTTTTGTTATTGTTTTTTTTTTTTTACCCCTTATTTTAACTATAATAAGTAAAATACAATAGTAGTCTTACAATAGTAGTATAGGTAAAAAAAAAAAAAAAAAATGAATTTAAAAAAAAAAAATTTTTCAACAGTAAAACTAGTGTCACTAAATGTATTTTTTTTTCCCCTAAATAGTGTAAAATGAGCATTAGAAGTAACTGTTTTTATCTTTACTTTGTTCTTATTCTCTGCACCTCTTCTGATTTCATGTCATATCTCCCTGCTTTCTGTATTTCTGCCAGACTGTCCACCAATGGCCATGCTCCAGTGATTCTCTGACATTGGGAATCAGTAATGACGCACCTTACTGGGAGTGCTTGAGCTTCACTTGGCTCAACACACGCCCCCAAAATGTCTGCCCAAGCCTCCTCAGAGTCTTTAGTGGGCTTTTTCACTGTACTTTATATATCTGATAACATAGTGTAATGGTGAACATATGGTAGGTAAATGTAGTGTACATCTTGGTTAATTGTCACTTTTGTTTGTTTTTTTCTCCTTAAACAGCTGAATCTATGGTTCGAGCAGAAAACACAAGTTTTGGAGTTTTTGGTAAGTTTTTAATCTTTGGTTTTATTTATTTCGTTATTCTGTTAACATTGTTTCTTGCATAGCAGGCATGTTCAAAACGGGTCCTAGCAAAGGTATACTTGTGACCCTAATCATGTTCCAAATTCTTGCCTTTGTAATCACACCAGACTAACTGACTTTCTCGAATCCAAGTCTCTGCTTGACCCCCTTCAGTCTGGATTCCGTGCTGGTCATTCTGTCGAAACGGCTGTGACCAAAGTATCCAATGATTTAATTGCTGCTAAATCTCGCAGCCATTACTCTATCCTAATTCACCTTGATCTTTCTGCTGCCTTTGACACTGTTGATCATCAACATCTTCTTCGCATTCTCCGTAATTTTGGTCTACGGGATATTGCTCTCTCCTCGTGCTCCTCCGACCTCTCCCAGCGCTCTTTCAGTGTTTCTTTCTCTGACTCTGCCTCTTCCCTCCCAACCACTCTCTGTCGGCGTACCCCAAGGTTCTGTCCTTGGTCCCCTACTGTTCTCTATCTATACAGCCTCCCTTGGTAAACTCATAAACGCACATTATTTCTATGTGGATGACACTCTCCTGATCTCTCTCCGCCCATGTTGACTAGTGTCTCTGACTGCCTCTCTTCGATTTCCAACTGGATGGCTGCTCACTTCCTTAAACTCAACCTGTCCAAAACAGAACTTCTGGTCTTTCCTCCCTCAAGTGTTACTACTCCCGTGTCGGTCTCCCTCCAAGTCAACGGCACTACCATCACCTCTACCTCAAAGGCTCGCTGCCTGGGTGTTCTTTTTGACTCCAACCTCTCCTTCGCCCATCATGTCCAATCAATCGCCAAATCCTGTCGCTTCCATCTCAAACATAGCGTGCATTCGCCCCTATTTAACCCCAGATGTGGCTAATACCCTTCTCAGTGATCTTAAGTGTTCCCAGATTGCACCACTGCAATCTATAATGAATGCTCATTTTCCTGGCCGCTCGTACATCCCACGCCTCCCTGCTCTGTCAGTCCCTGCATTGGCTTCCAGTTAGATATAGGGCTCAATTTAAAATTCTGGTGCTTGCTTACGATTCCCTAAATAATGCTGCTCCAACCTACCTAGCCTCCCTAATACACAAGTATGTCCCGCTGAGCCTCCTACACTTTGCCAAAGACCTACGTATATCCTCTGTCCGCACACCCACCTCTAATGCTCGCCTCCACGATTTCTCCAGGGTTGCACCTCTCCTGTGGAACTCCCTTCCCTTCTCCGTAAGACTTTCACCCAGTCTCCACTCATTCAAAAAAATCATTGAAATCTCACTTCAAGAAAGCATATCAGTTAAACTGTTTGCAGGTTTTTATCCCCCATCCTCCATGACTCCTCTCCTGCAACTGTCAAAAATTACCTACTGAGTCCTCAATGAATACTTTTCCAACAACCTACTTCGTACCCCTACTTTAACCCTTTGTGTCACTATATCCCAATGCCTCTAGAATGTAAGCTCATTGAGCAGAGCCCTCCACCTCCTGTAGATCCAGTTGTCTGGTTACAATTACATGTGTGTTAGTCCATCCATTGTACAGCGCTACAGAATGTGATGGCACTATATAAATAATAAAATAAATAATAATGCAATGGCATTTCTGTGCCCACTCTATTAATTGCAGGGTGTATGGGGCTAACCGTGCAAAATACTCAGGACCTTTCATGCTGGCAAAATGTCTTTAAGAACAACATTGTCATTGTAGCAAAGTCAAAAATGGATTCCTTAAAACGTTAAACCAGTATTCTTATTCAAACCTGTCTTGAGGCCAGATTAAACTTTCAAGATGTCACAATTTGAGTTGTGCCAATGACTGACTGAGCCACCTGTATATTAATAGTTCAAAAGTTGCCAACCCAGCAGCAACTGTGATTTTATTCTAACAGTATTTTGATATGAATATATATTTATTTCAAAATACACTTAGAATGTAATGATATATATGTATAAATAAATAAAAATAATACGAAATATACATATGTCCATATAAATAATTACATAAATAATTTCATAAATATGGAGAGAGCATTGGAAAGCATGGGATATATTTAGGGATGCCTATAGGGGAATGCAAAGAGCATGAAAGAGTGAAAACAAAGAAATCAACAGTTGCATGGGAGATTGGGGAAACTTGGTACTGAGCAGATCTGGAATTGGCTAGTAAGATACCTCAGTGCAAAGCATAAAATATCTGAAGTTTGGACGCCTGGACATTCTGCTTATACATTTTTAGCAGAAAGTGAAATAAGAAAACAAAATACCTAACTGAATGAGTAGGGACATTTCTAATAAAGTGTGCATAACCTTGTAACATCTCACAGTAAATATTGTCTGCTCAGATTATGCAGTGTAAATCTCAACCTACATTTTTAGTAAACAGTTTGACTCTTTGTATTGATATTGCAGTTCAAATATATTTGACTATCATCAAGACTCTTCCTACAAATTTAATTTTCTACTTGCTATTAATTCTATCAGGGTTATTCACTAAAGTAAGAATTCAAAGTGAATTTTAAATTAAAGGTAAAAATAGACAAATTGGACACTTTCTTGAAGTCCGCTATCCTTCCAGTTTGGCTACTTGGTCTCAAATTTGAAATTCACTTAAAATTCTCTTTGATTTCTCACTTTAGTTAATAACCCTGTAAATGTCAGACACAATTTACTAATGAATAATCAATAACTAAAAGTATTATTAGTATTAGTAGTAGAGTTCCTAAATGCCAACTTTGATAAGCTTTTGGGCTCTGGGGCTTTTAAATCATCTTGTTTGCACACTTACAGAAAACATTTGTGATCGAATCAGAAGAAGATGAAGCACTAGTGCAGAAACTTAAAGAGGATCTGCAGGAAGCAAACCGTGTATATCGCAAGTACAATGAAGTAAGAGAAAAATATGCTTCAACTAATTGTGGGAATAAAGGGATGGGAAAGGGCTCTTTAATACAAGCATGTCGGTGCAATTTTTTAATTTATTTTTTTAAATTCATTTTTTTTAATTTAACATTTTCTTTTTTGTTAAAGGAACATATACTCATAGTTAAAAGAAACAGCAAGTATACAGGATCTAAGGAAGAAAAATTGCCAGGTAAATTTTTTTTTTTTTTATAACTAACCGTTTCATTAGATAGCCCCTCCTACCATTTATAATTGATTGAAAACAGCTAGTAATATTTGATTCTCATCATATTAATCTAATCTCATATATATATATATATATATCTCTATCTATATCTCCTGAAACTGGAATACAGATGAAATGTTTAGTGAAATAAAGCCTAGTTTTTATTTGTGTTTCAGTCCTGCCTCTCCATTCTGTATTCTCCTTTCCTTTCCTTATCTTAGAGTGATAGATGTTTATCTTCTTCTCATCTGTGTGTTTACTGCAGAGTTTAAATATCCCTCTCCTTCGCCATTTGGCAGAAAGTCCTCATTGATTTTATTTTTTTCCTCATCAAAATGTGTTTGAGTTTTGGCACTGGTGTTTGGAGTGTGCTTTTAATGTAAACTAACCCGGGTCCAAATTACAAATGCAAAGTTTATATGTTGAAAATAGTGTCACTAAAATGTGGGACCTCAAAAACTGTTTTTAGTTTAGTTTTTGGAAGTATGCACTTTAATTCCATTTTATCCGAAGAACTAACACAAATTTTCAAGAGGGTATCAGTGCTATCCACAATTAATGTGCTTGTGTATTATATGTATTTTTATTTTAGGTAAAAGGAAATCCATATGGGATGAAGAGCCTAGTAAAACTCCATGTGATAAGTTTACTGAAAGCAAAGACAAAAAAACAGGAACATTTAGTTTTCCTAAAGGTACCTTACACTTTTGTTTTTGTAAATGGCAAAGTGGTATTATATTGGAAGGAATTATATTATTATAAAATGCTGTAACTTACCATTTCCCTCCCATTTTTGATTTATGTATCCTCTCCCATTTTACAGGTTTTATGTTTTACTGCTGTATAAAAATCAATAAAAGGTTTGTTACAAAAAGAAAGAAAAGGTGTAAAGATTTTCACATTTTAAAGATTCTTAAACTGCTGCAGTTTACAATCAAGCCTTTAATTCTGGTTTGTGTCCAGCGAATGTATATGTGATATACATATGTAGTTTATTTGCAGCCACAGTTCCACTGATCAAATGGATGAGTAACTACTATCAGTTCCAATAGGACTTAAGAACTAGAGTGGCACAAACTGCTTTAGACTCTGTACTAAACTCTCTGCAATATAACTACGCTGACTAAAAGGAACACTCCATTGACCTAGGAAGATAGAATGTGACGACAGATAAGGACCATTTGGCCCATCTACTGTGCCCAATTTTCTAAACACTTGCATTAGTCCCTGGCCTTATCTTATAGCTGGGATAGCTTTATGCCTATTCCAAGAATGCTGAAACTCCCTCACTGTGTTAACCTCTACAACTTCAACTGGAAGGCTATTCCATGCATCCACTACCCTCTCAGTAAAGTAATACTTCCTGATATTATTTTTAAACCATTGCCCCTCTAATTTAAGACTGTCCTCTTATTGTTGACCTTGTTTTAACAATTTAGCAGCTATACTCCTAGAGAAACAGGAAGTATATTTTTCCTGTATGTTTTCTTTGGGGCTGTCTGCAGCCTATTTAAGCCCTTCCATTTATCCTACGCGCACATTTTCAGTCTGTGTTGGGTAATTCTCTAATCAGAAGCTTTTTAAATTAATACTAATATGCTGGAGTCTTGAGCTTGCACACATGGTTTAACTTTTCTTCTCCATGACCTGTAATACAATATAGTGCAAATAAAATGAAAGAATTATGGAAGACAATGTTTTTGTACGATATAGTGGTTTGTGAAGTATGGCATGTTTTTTTGCACTTTACAAGTTGCTTGTTTGTATTTATTTTATGAACTTTGTATGCTTTGATATAGGACATTTATCTGTGCCTCTTTTTGTGGTTTGGGGTATCTGCTTTTATTATCTTTATTTATCATGTAATCACTGCTATAGAAATGTGAATGTGTTTTTTGTGCATAGATAAACTCCCTTATTAACGCAATAGCAGCAGATAGACCAAGCGTTAAAGGAGCACTATAGTGCTAGGAAAACAAACTTGTTTTCCGGGCACTATAGGGTTATTAGGGACCCCCCTTCCCGCTGGGCTGAAGGGGTTCAAACCCCTGCACATTCAAACCGTCCATTGGAAAGCATTACTCAATGCTTTCCTATGGACGTCCAGCATGTCCTCAATGCGATTTTTTTGCATTGAGGATTGCGGAAGCGGCCTCTAGTGGCTGTCAGGGAGAAAGCCATTAGAGGCTGGATTAACCCTCAATATAAACATAGCAGTTTCTGTGTACAGCTGCAGGGTTAAAACTAGGGGGACCTGGCACCCAGGCCACTTCATTGAGCTGAAGTGGTCTGGATGCCTATAGTGGTCGTTTAAGCATCAGAAAAGGATAAAAAATAATTTTTCATTGAACTGCAGAGACTATACCCAGAGAATAAACTGTAGTGATTATGGTGCTAAGAATGCATATGATTATAGCCAGAAAAGTATTTAACTGCCTTAACACGACTTTTTGGGGCATGCAATAATACATTGTGGGAAAAAATTGCCATTTTAGAAAGGTATTCTTCATAATTATTTTATTTGTTTTGACATGTAAGGTTTGTGGGGTGAAGAGAATAAATTAAGTGATAAAGAGCATTCTATGCCATCCACATCAACTTCTGTTGTCACTGATGTAACGCCTGCCTGCGATGATTTAGCTGAAGTGCCTGGAAAGGAGGCTCAGACTACTGAAAAAAAGAAGCCATCAAATGCAAATCCTCTGAAACGGTCCTGGGTTACACGAAGGAAATGTACAGGTAGGACTGAAACAATCAAACACAGCATGAGGATTAGTTGATTAAAAATAGTGGTGATTTAATATGTCATTACATTTAATAATCGACACATGCAGTAGGAGAAATACTTATTTGTAAGGAAAGCCTCTTCTTTGTTATTAACCACTGATGTTGTTATAACATTACTCGCCGTCATGGCAATACAAAATTGTAAAGTTCATCTTTATGGCATAGTATGTAAAGCAGTTTTCATTTTAGATGGGCTAGATCCCCACTTACACGAAAAGACTCAGGTAACAATCCATAGGGGTTTGCCTCTGTCAGCTTAAAATTTAGAATCTCCATGTGCCAAGTGCTCAAAGTAATTACTGTCACATCAAAACTGAGTGGCCAGACTTTTACAATTGGCTATACCAAATGGAATATCATTGATAAGAGGTCCACAGGGTCTGAAAAGATCCCACTCACCTAGTATCCCCACTCATTGAGATCAGACATACAGAAGGCATTAATATCTCTGTGAGTATCTGCCCAACTGAACAGTAGAAAAACAAATTTCTCTGATGCTCATATTTGTAAGTGTGTAGCTCTGTTTATACAGCACAGTCTGGTAATCCCATACGGATAAGAGATCCATGGAGTATGAAAAAAGTTTGCTTTAAACACCATATTTTTTTTATTTTTTTTTAAAGTAATAGGATAGAATAATTCTTCCTTTAAGAGAAAACTGCCACCAAATATCATCCATCTTATTTCCATGCCATATAGGTAATACATTAAAAATAATACCAAAAAAAAAAGATACATACATTGTAAGATTTTCTCCTCTTTTTTTCTTTCTCATCTCATCTTTACCTTTCAGTTGTTTGTTTGTTTGTTTTTTGTTTTTTATTTATTTATTTAGAACTTTAAAGGAACACTATAGCGTCAGGAAAACAGACATGTTTCTGACCATATAGTGTTAAGAGCACCATCTTGCCTCTCTAAATATAGCAACATGTTACTTTTGTTTCTGTCTGCTGCTGCTGGCTCAGCCCCTGATCTAAAGGAGAATACAAGTGGGGCGCTTCCAAAATGTCAGTATATGGAAGGGTGAAATAGGTGTTTCCCCAACACCTTATTAAAGACAATAACAACATCACCAGCAACAAAGTGTATAAAGACACAGAGTAGAAGTGCACACTTCCAAAAGAATGCAGATATATAATAAATAAGTTAATACTTATATGTATGTATAAATGGCAAGAAGGTTTTCACAATGCCTACAAAACAGTAACATAAAACAGTGTGTACTGTATAAACATAAGTGAGTATAAGATGATAAATGGTTAAACTCACGAATTCTAGAGCAGTGCCAGGCACTGTATAATAAGCCCAAGGGTGCCTATACAGGCTAGTTATGAATATCCATGGACAACTGGTGACAGATGGATCACGGAAATACTGATGGAGTAGCAGTAAAGGATGAAAGTATCAAAACTTGAATTGAATAAAACATAATAAAACCTTCTTGATAAAAATGACGCGTTTCGACAATAAGTCTTTTTCAATGTCTCTGATGGTTTCCCGGTATCCTGCTGCTTAAATATCTTCTGCGTTACAGTGATTTTCTTCACCTGTAGACTTTCCGGTCGGGTATGTGACATCACTTCCAGTCCGCGAAGTAAACATGTCACTTTCGGTCAGCAAGATAAGACGTCATATCCTCTAATGTGATGGACATCTTCCACTCATGCAATGTGGCAGCCATTTTTATTGAGGGCAATATGCCCTGATAGTCTTTTTATTACTATTCAGATACTATTCAGATAAAGAATGTGTTATATCACAAAATACATTTATATATACAAAAATATGCCATATAATTAAAAACAGAAATGTGATCATATATACTCTGTAAAAAACAGAACTGTTAAAAATAAGATAGGGATAAAAACAAGTGGAAATAATACATGTATATAATTGCACATAAGGATGATATTGATGCAATATAAATGTAATTTAAAGGTGTATAGTTCTTACTCAACTGATGACAATTTAGTCAACATTAACATCATAATGACAAGATTAAACTAATAAAAAATAGCAAATACATAATATTGTATATAGATGTTTTAATGTCATCTACACAAAAAACAGTTATGACAAATCTGAACAAAACTTCTTACCAACAAGGAGAAGAATGAACGCAAAGAAAAACAAAAAAGCTGCAATGTATATGTAAAGAATAAAAAAAATGAGAACACGCCCGACCAGAACATCTACAGGTGAAGAAAATCACTATAATGCAGAAGATACTTAAGCAGCAGGATACCGGGAAACCATCAGAGACATTGAAAAAGACTTATCGTCGAAACGCGTCTGTTTCTGTATCATTTTTATCAAGAAGGTTTTTATTTACTATTATGTTTTATTCGATAAATTTTTTATACTTTCATCCTTTGCTGCTACTCCATCCATCAGTATTTCCATGATCCATCTGTCACTAGTGGTCCATGGATATTCATCACTAGCCTGTATAGGCACCCTTGGGCTTATTTTACAGAGCCTGGCATGGCTCTAGAATTCGTGAGTTTATCCATTTATCATCTTATACTCACTTGTGTTTGTACAGTACACACTATGTTTTATGCTACTGTTTTGTAGGCATTGTGAAGACCTTCTTGCCATTTATACATAATATAAGTATTAACTTATTTATTATATATCTGCATTCTTTTCGAAAGTGTGCACTTCGACTCTGTGTCTTTATACACTTTGTTGTTGGTGTTGTTTTTGTCAACCCCTGATCTGCCTGCTTGGCTGGCATCATCAGAAGTGGTGTTCTGAGCCAATCACAACGCTTTTCCATAGAATTGGCTGAGCTTGTCAAGGAGGCAGATCAGGGGCTGAGCCAGCACTAGCCAGCCCTGGCCAATCAGCATCGCCTCATAGCAATACACTAAATCAATGCATTAGGAAATGTCTGTGTTTCCATGCAGAGGGTGGAGACACTGAATGGAAATGCGGCATACTGTGCACCTCTAGAAGCCCCTTTAGTAGCCATATGAGAGGGGCCAGTGGAGGTATCACTAGGCTGTAATGTAAGCATTGCATTTTCTCTGAAAAGACCGGGTTTACTGCAAAAAACCTGAAGGGAATGATTCTACTCACCAGCAGGGACGTTTTAGCTACGAGGCAAACTAGGCATTTGCCTTAGGCGGCATTTTCCGGGGGCAGCAAAAAAAGCCGCTCCCAAATGCCCAGGGCAAATGTCTTGTTAGCCTTGCGCTGGCGAGGGAGCACTTTCCTCTGAGGGCTCTGCTCAGCTCCCTCGAGCTCCGCAGAGTGATGCCGGGAGCCGAAATATGATGTCATATTCCGGCTCCAGGCATCACTCTGCAGCATGCGAGGGAGCTGAGCAGAGAGCTCAGTGGAAAGTGCTCCCTCGCCAGCACCAACCGACCGACCAGCAGCCCCACTAGATCCCAGGGAGAGGGAGAACCCTCCCCCAGCATTCCCAAAGATAGGAAAATTAAAAATAAACATAATATGAACAGAGAATACAAGATTCATCTACACATTTTAGCAGGCAGCCGACCCAGAAGCCATGAAAGTCCTACATTCTAAAATAACTATAAGTAAGAGTACAGATTTGCACACAAGCGAAACCTAAAAGATCCCAAATATACTTTCAGTTCAAACAAACAAGGAAATATCCTCTGCATATGAGAGGACACAAAAGTAAAAAAAAAAAATAAACTAGCAAAGCAGATCTAAGGGGGGAAAAAAACTAAAAGTAAAATCCTTTACACAAGGAAGGAAGTAAGCAAAGGGTTTAACAAAAAAAAGTGGGGGATAAGTAAGAAGGGGGGAAAAGTAGAGAGAGGGGGCAAAGGAGAAGTTTGGACCAAGGAGAGAAAAAGTCTTGAGTACAGGAGACAACTTCTCAGCTAACTGAGACTCAAGGTCCTTGGATTTAGTGAATACAAATCTGTGTCCAAATCACAGTTTATCTTTCTTAACATCCAGAAGACATGGCCAGCATCAATCATGCGCAGCTCCTCAACTTTTCTATTCCAATCACTAAACGTTTGCGCTGAAAGAATCAAATGGCAGGCTATAGTGTCTAAAGCTTCCTGCAGGAGCAGAGAACATTCAACAAAATTAAAACAGAGACCCTCATCATAAACCTCTCAAAATGTGTCATGTACTATCTTCAAAAAGCCTGTCAAACAGGCTCTAGGTCCCCATCAGGTTGGGTTGGCTGTAGAGCGCAATGCAAGGCAGGGTTCTGTACCAGAAAGTCAGTAGCATGCATAATGTTTCCTAGAAAGTATTTATGATTCAGAGAAACTGAGTGGTTTACCTGTACATCTTATCTTTTAAAGATGAAAATCGATTTATTACATTGAAATGTTAATAATGCTGCTGTCAAACTGATTGCCAAATAGGATGCTTACACTGATCAGCCACAACAATAAAACCACTGAATAACGTTACAATGTCACCTGTTAAGGGGTGGAGATTTATTAGGCAGCAATTGAACAGTCAACCAAAAGTGTAGGAAGTAGAGAAACTGAGTTTTTAAAACAAAATTTAATAGACTAAATCACCCCTATGCCGAGAATGTTCCGGATGCGGGTTGGTTAGTGGGAGTGGTACCAATTCCACCCAGAGCTTAACCCTTATTATTGAGATATAGATCAACGGAAACCTCACACAAGAATCCCTGGTTTGGTATTTGATAAAAGTAAGTAACTGATTGAAATGTTTTCAACAGTAAACAATGGTTGAGAAGATTGCAACAATTAAGCAAAAGATAACCATTTAACCGTCTATTCAATGATAGAACAGGCTTTATTTACCATTGCCAAAAATAGACATCAAACTGACAGTTGTATCTATATGCTAATTGGATATAGTGATCATAAAAGTCAAGACCGTAGGTGATATACTGTGTGTCTATAAATTCCCTACCTGAATTTTTACTTACCGTAAATAATTATTTTCCTTAATATAGTGGTAGTATAGAAAAAAGAGGGATGTACTTTCTCACTTTGGACAAAATATTCTGAAAATTAAACGTAATCAAAGTTAAACCCCTCCTACTCAACCTATATAAAATCATGTCTCCCTCCTAACACCTCAGTAATAGCAAGAAAACCCAGATATCAAATCTATGCAAAATATTCCTTTCAGCCCAGGAAGTCGCTATCATCCTCCTGGAGTGTGCCTTAACAGGAAAAGTTAACTTAAGACCACTGACTTCATACGTAAACTTAATAGTATCTGTAAGTCATCTGGCAATGGTAGGTTTAGAGCAGTGATGGCGAACCTTTTTGAGCCCGAGTGCCCAAACCGCAATACATGCCAACTTTTTTCTCATCAAAGTGCCAACACAGCAATTAAACCCGAATACTGAGGTTTAAGTTTAGAAAAAACTCAGTTGTCCGAACTAATTCTCCTCTTCTTTCCCCCCAGCATCTTCCCTTATCTACCTACAGCATATCCCCCTCTTCCCCAGCATCTCCTCTTCTCTCCTTCTCCCCCCAGCACCTCCTTCTCCTCTCCCCAGATTCTCCTCTCCCCTTTCCCCTTTCCCCTCCAGAATCTCCTCCTCTCCCCTTTCCCCCAGATTCTCCTCTTCCTCACCCTATCTCCCCCCAGCATCTCCTCTTCCTCTTCTCTCCCCGCAGCATCTCCTCTTCTCTCTCTTAGGCATCTTCCCCTCACTACCCCAGCATATCCCCCTCTCCCTACCAGCACACAAATAATGTGTTTGATTTTTTTTGGTGCGGGTGGGAGTTTGAAGTCCTCCCAGGCTCCCTACCTCCTTCCCGCTGCTGTAAGGGGCTGTGGGCGCGAGGGAGCACTGACTTACGTGCTGTTCCAGCACTGCTCCCTCTGCTGATGCTGCCGGCAAAACAGGAATTTACGTAAATCAGGTGGTGGCGCCTGATTGACGCCATTTCATGTCTCCCGGCGGCATCAATGGAGGGAGCAGTGCTGTAACAGCATGTAAGTCAGTGCTCCCTCGCAGCCCTCCATCCCACCCACCCACCTGTGCCACCTTAACATTATTATGGGCCCCTGGGCAAAGTAGTGTACTGGGGCCCTGTCTACACACAACTCACAGGAATAAAAATAAAAAGTCTTATATTTATTAGTATCTCCAACAAATGCAATACATACACCCAGACTGCTGAATACATACACACCGACACACACACAGTCCGCTGAATACATGCACACAGTCTGCTGCATACACACACTCTCAAACATACACACAGACTGCTCAATACATAAAGACTGCTGAATACACACTCACACACACAGACTGCTGAGTAGACAGACAGACTGCGGAGTACACACAAACTGCTGAGTACATACACACAAACACACATACATGCTGCATTGAGGGGGGCTGTGTATGAGGGGTGCTGTATGTGTGCGAGAGGGGGTGCTGTGGGTGTGAGTGAGGGGTGTTGTGGGTGGGGGGTGTTGTGTATGTGTGGGGGTTGCTGGGTGCTCTATGTGAGAAGGTTGCTGTTGTGTGGGGGGAGTGCTGGGTGCTCTGTGTGAGAAGGGTGCTGGGTGTGGGGGGGGGGTTGCTGGGTGCTATGTATGAGAGCTGTGTGTGAAAGGGGTGCTGTGTGGGGGAGGGCTGCAAATATAGTATTACAATCTGAATCCCCCCTCCCTTCTGCTTACCTTATGTGAAGGGGGTACGACACACATAAATCCCTAGTGGTCCGGTGGTGGTAAGAGGGACAGGTCCTGCAGCTCTTCCGTCCTCCCGTGCGATGCTGTGTGAAGCGTTGCCATGGTAATATCTATCTTCCTTTATTCATGCTTGTACAATTTTCATTCCCAAGCTTCGTAGAGTTGCAACCCTCTTTTCTTCCTATCCCCAATCTTTGTTTAATCTCAACATCAAATTTCTTAAAAATAAAAATATCCTGGCCCTTAGACTATAGTCTCTTTTGCCACATATTGTGTCTACTAATTAATTGGGTTTTGTTGAAAACAGACCGAAAATAGGAATTTGATGCGACTTGACAGTAGTGGCTGAGGTTGCCTCTAATATGTCCCACTATTCCACCCTACCCTTCTATTCCAAGATGCTAACAAGACATGCAACTGCGTCCCATACAATTAGGACCCTTAAACTATGATATTTTGGATGCAGAAATCCATCCTTCTGGGATTCTCTTCAGTTCAAAGTTAAATAGGGCCCTGGAATGAGGCACATATGACAGGGAGGGGTGAAAAACCATATATAATATTATGTTATTGGTAATTTAAAGTATGTTATAACTGGAGTTTAACGTACATGGCAGGGTAAATTTTATGACCATAATATATGAGTAAAATAAAGTTTTTGTTAAAGGTTTTCTCTTGATTGATTTGTAACGTGTTATATGTAGTCACATGGATGACTCAACATGTGCATCAGGTAAATACATATATATTGTGCTTTAGTGTGTTTTATGATTTTATCCCCTTTTGGGTGTAATTTGTTTCCTTTCAAATTGCATTTCAGGTTATGGAAGTGGATTATGGACTTCAATTACAAATAACTCAGATCAAAAAGCATCATGGGGTTCAAAAATCCCAACACCAAGCTCCCCTTCAATATTTGACAGTTTGAATGCCAGTCCTGAAAAGCACGAAAAAGACATTGAGATAGCAAAAAAACGGAGAGCCTCTGCTGATATTCTTTCCACTTTCACTTTATTTTCTCAAAGTGGAAATGAACAAAGTTCTTGTTTGTCAAATCCCTTACTCCTTAAAGAACAGAGCAGTGATCAAGTCAAGACTATGGATCATGACTTGCAAGAGCTTCCTTCCTCAAGTTCATCTGATCTTAATATGAACAGTAGCAAGACTCCTGTTATAGACGACATTCCACAAATAATACAAAAATCTAGTCCTGGCCACCAAGATGATTGCTTGGAAACTTATCCTGAAGAACTTGACTTGGATTCAGATTTAAAATACAATCCATTTAATTTGGATCTTGAAAGTAATCCTGATGATCACATTATACTTGATGAATATACAGATGAAAGTGCTGAGGTTGATGTTGGAAATGTACAAGAAAAATCCATGTTGGATTTAGATCTTAACAGCAGTTTACCCGAGGAGTCTGATTTGAAAGACACCCCAGGTGAGAAATGTGATGGCAATGACCATGCTCAGCCTCCACATAATGTGGACTCTCCTTCACATGACATGGAGCTGTCAAATATCCTGCATCTTAAACATGGCAAAAAAATTACCCCAGAGCTTCTCCAGCATTTTAAAGGAAAAGATGTTGATGTGGTAGTCAGCATCCTGAAGGCTCTCTCACCTTACTACACAGAATTTCAGAGTAAGTATCTTTTAATTGCAATTACTTAAACTCTTTCCTTTTTTTAGTTTCTTCTTTCTACATGTTTTTGAAAGTGTTTCATCTGCTCTCTCTCTTAATTTTACATGGTCTCTAATAATGTTCTCTTTAACCTGTTTTAGAGTGTGATCTTCAGGAACTTGCTAAAGTGCTAAGTGAAACTGGAACGTTGGGATGAACTTTGACACAAGGAAATGGGTCATTAATTATGGTGCAACTTTTTTCCCCCATTCTATCTGCATTGTAAGGAAATGTCTAATTTATGTCATTGTGGATAATGCAAGTTGTGGTTTATTTGGTTATTTGGTCTTGGCACCCAGCTCATTTATTAAAATCAAGTTGGTTGTTTAGAACATGATTAAAGGATCACTCCAAGCACCATTACGGTCAGTCAATTAGCTAAACTGTTCTTTGCAAGGTTTATGTCAGAAGAGCTTACAGACGACCCTGCTGAGTTATTTCCAGCTCTCAGGAGATGGTAGTAAAAGCGGGGAGCAGTTCCCGGTGAATCCTAGATAAAACAGTTTGACTCCTTACAATATTGACTTACAATCAGGAGAAGAGTTGTGTTAGGGCGCTCCTGGTACCAGAACCACTACAGAGATCTGTAGTAGTAATGGTTCTAAGAGTTTTCTTTACATTTCTTTTTCAAGCCAGTTTTGTGAATGGGGAGTCACTGATTGGCTGAGAGTGGTCAGATGATGCTGTCAGCCAATCAGCAGCCCCCCTGCCGGCAGCACTCTATGCTTTCTGAAACTGAAATTTCAGAAGCCTGATGCTGCCAGTGGGGGAGCTGAGATTGGCGCTGGAGGCTCACTTTTGGGTTAAACTGTTCAAGAACTGTTAAACCGCTGAGGCTGGGGTCCTCCTGGCACAATAACAGCTTCATTTAGAAGGTTTAATGGTGCCTGGAGTGCCCCTTTAACTATACTGTCTCCTGTGTCAGTTTTTAAAAGATTACACCAACCACCATGGCCACTTCTGTTTTTAGAAGTGGTCATGGTGTTGGCAATTGGTATGTACAGAGTTTTTAGCTTGAAAAACGCTGCCTATACAGAGGAATCAGTAAGTTTATGCTGGAGTGTAGTCATACCTCCAGCATAGGTGGCTTAGTAAGCCCAGTTTCAATCAGAATAATGTAAGTTCTGTAAAAATAATAATTCAATAATCATTTGTCAGCACACACTGCATGCTGCTATGGACATGAGACATGCTCATGATGCATGTGGCTTACACACACAGTCCTAGGAACTGACTCAGTTTAAAATTCTCCCTTTTTTAAGCCAGCACTTACTTAATAGCTTTTCCTTTTTTTTCTGGAAATTCAAAATAGTCATCTTTTCTTGCTAAGATGGTATTGGTGATTTAATTGGAAGGAGAATCAGAATTCCTCGATACATAAAGTTTGCAGATTCTTTTGGTTTGGACTTCCTTGATATATCCAAGCCAGAAGATTAGGATCCTGTCCACCCATTCCTGCAATAGCCGTCTCGGCTCTTGTGGGAAGGCTTCACATGAAGTCTATGAAGGTCAACAATGATTTGTCTCTGTTGATTTGAAAACATTGTTACGAGGATTGGGTTTTATTCAGTATATGATCAATGTTAGACAAACGTTAAAGGACCACTCTAGGCACCCAAACCACTTCAGCTTAATAAAGTGGTCTGGGTGCCAGGTACAGCTAGGTTTATAAATGGGTTAATCCTTCCTCCAATTCCTCTAGCGGCTGTCTCATTGACAGCTGCTAGAGGCGCTTGCGTGCTTCTCACTGTGAAAATCACAGTGAGAGCACGCAAGCGTCCATAGGAAAGCATTGTAAATGCTTTCCTATGAGACTGGCTGAATGCGCACGCAGCTCTTCCCGCGCGTGCGCATTCAGCCGAATGGGAGGAACGGAGGAGGATCGGAGGCGGAGAGCTCCCCGCCCGGCGCTGGAGAAAAGGTGAGTTTTTACCCCTTTCCTCTCCCCAGAGCCGGGTGGGAGGGGGACCCTGAGGGTGGGGGCACCCTCAGGGCACTATAGTGGTCCTTTAATGTTGGTAATTTTGACTTGGCTTGCCATCGTTGTTTCAATTAATCTCCAAGGTGTTTGATGAGGTAAATGTCAGGGCTCTTAAAGGCCAGTCAAGTTTTCCCACTGATTACTGCACGGAACTTGATTTGTGCTCTTGGGCATTGTCCAGATTAACTAAAAATGGCTTTCTCCAATAATACATTGGGTGCATAGCGTAGACTAGAATGCCAGTGTATTCTGCAGAGTGAAGATGCTCCTTAGCTAGGCTTTATGTGCCAAGTTCAAACCATGAAAACTAGTCTCAGATTGTTACTTCTTCCCTGTAAGTCTTTACAGTTAATACTATGCAATCAGGAAATGGCTTTCACCTGATATTTGCCATATCAGAAGCCAAGACATCGGTAGTAAGACTGCCAGATCGTGAAAGCAAGAATCTGAACTCCAGAAAGTGCATTTCCAATTAAGAGTCCCAAAGTGGAGTGTATGCTTGAACAGTGTGTGCCTGTCATTCAAAACCTTTCTTGTACTATAACATATGAGATTAGCATAAGTGGTTATGGTGCTTGGAGTGTATTTTTAATCTTAAAGGGACACTATAGGTACCCAGAAGTGGTCTGGGTTCAGTGTCCCTGTTCCCTTAGCCTAACACTACCTCTAGTGGCTGTCTACCAGACAGCCCCAAGAGGTGCTTCCTAGTGTTTCACAGCGTCCAGCCTCTTCAAAATCCAAATAGGAAAGCATTGGTTCAATGATTTTCTGTGGGGAAGGCCTAATGCGTGTACAGAATTTGCCGTTCATGTGCATTTGATTCTGGGATCGCCATGATGTTGGCAGAGCCTGAGCCATCTCCGAGGGACATTGGCACTGGAATCAGGTAAGTGAACAAAAGACTATTAATCCTTTATTTGCTGCCTACGTGGCAGGGTGGGGCTACAGTGAGGCTGCAGAGGTACAATATAGTGCTTAAGGATATGTTAACTAAATGTGTACCACCAAACCAGTGCTGTTAGCATCTCCATGATCCCAGGTTTGTGGGTGTTACATGAGTGTAACTCTGTCATCTATGTTGGCAGTGGGTGACCCTACTGAGCAACAATCCCCCCAAAGAACCTGACTAGTTGAGTTTATTTCCAGCATCTCAGCATGTCTAGCTATTCTGCTAGTGCAGTTTAAATATGAAATTTCTATTCACTTTTATTATTTATTTGCTGTATGCACCATAATTGATACACTTTAACATAAGCAAGTGTGAGGGGAATAATCAAGGTCTTGTGGCTGTTTTGGAAATGCATATCAGAGTTTTTTGTCACTTTGGTACAGTGGGTGCTGCCATTTGTGTGAAAATTAGTTTGTATTGCAAATAAGATAAAGTTGTTTGTCTTTTTTATTTGTATATTTTACAGAGACCAATAACAAGCTGACATTTTCCCTCCTTCTGAAAATGCTGTTGGTTTATTAAATTTGACTGTTTAAATAAACCTGATCCATTTCCATTCATGATTCAGTCCAGCTCCACTTTGTAGGAATTAGCATATGCAATGTTTAAAGGGTTACTCTAACTACCATGACCACTTCTGCTTTATGAAGCGGTCATGTTGCTAGGAGTCTGGATGTGCAATGTTTCAGCTTCAAAGACTGCACACTACAGTATTGGCAATTGTGTCCCTGGGGCAAGTTTCACCCCCAGAACATGACATAGGCAGGCTGGTACTCTGTGTTCCAGACTAGTTGGTTAGTTGTCTGTGCACTGCACACGCTGCCAACAGATGTAATTGCTCCTCCCTTCCACACTGAAAGCAGCACTCCCTGCCCCCTCCATTAGCAAGTGTGTCTGTGTGTGTGTGTGTGTGTGTATGTGTATATGTGTGTGTATATATATATATATATATATATATATATATATATATATATATATATATATATATATATATATATATATATATACACACACACACACCTATCCCCACACGCCCTTCCTCTTCTACCACATGTGCTCTGAGCTCATTTAAATCCTCCAATAAGAGCTTCCATAAGAGAAGGCCTTGGAGCTTTGAGTGACACTGGATAAAGGTTCTGAAACTTATTTTAAAACATTGAGCCTTTCTTTTGGAGGGACCCTTAAGAATAACGCAAATATGGCATTATTCTACAAAGGGTTGGAGAAAACCTTATACTCCACTCAAGGTTAGATTCTAGTCCTATTTGTATAAAACCAGTTCAGCTACTCTAACTTAAAGGGACACTGTAGGCACCCAGACCAGTTCAGCTAATGGAAGTAGTCTGGGTGCTGTGTCCCTTTTGCACTTAGTGCTGCAATGTAAAACATTGCAGCTCTAAGTCTGCCCTTACCTCGAGGGTCAGATTTTCCCCAATAGGAAAGCATTAAATTATGCTTTCCTATGGGGAGCTCTAATGCGCGCGCGGCCATTGCCTCGCATGTGCATTAGGTCTCACCCGCTAGCGGACGTCGCCGGCAGAGGAGCATGGGCGGAGCCTGACCCAGCCCCAAAGGAACATTGGCACTGGAGTCAGGTAAGTGGCTGAAGGGGTTTTAACCCCTTCAGCCCCGCAGGAGGAGGCACCAGGGAGGAGGGGACCTATTAAACCTGTAGTGCCAGGAAAACTGCTTTGTTTTCATGGCACTGTAGGATCCCTTTAACCAATAACCATATTACATTTGACATGTATATCTAATTAAAACCATTATAACCTCTACTTCTTATTGTTTAGTTTATTCATTTGTCTTTGCTTGCTTTTTTGTTTTGAGGTTTTTGTTTTGTTTTGTTTTTTCTTCAAACAAAAAATGGGACTTTCTCTGCCTCCAGAATCTGTTTCCCCTGGAAGTGATTAGATTCATCATTATGCAGGTAGCAACATATTTGAACAGCTTAACAATGATGACACTCAAATCCTTGTACAGTAATAACTATAGTAAGATGTGTGGTACTTAGAGCGGCCTTTAAAGTAACACTCTGTACTGTTTGTACAGTTATTTTAAAATAAGTCATTTGTCTCAAATGTGTATTCTAGCATTAAGGCAGATGCTTTAATGCAAATGTTTAAAATTAAAATAGAAACCACTACTTACCTTTATTGCAGCACA
>OW240915.1:142735410-142899203 GCA_933207985.1 Pelobates cultripes | reverse complement strand
TTTGTTTCCCTGTCACACAACTATAATGCTGGGGCATAGCTCACAAACAATGTTTCACATAAACCACACTGACCCCTACAGGTCACACTCAAAATCTCACGTTAACCTTGCATTTGGATTAACCCCTTAAGGACCAAACTCTGGAATAAAAGGGAATCATGATATGTCACACATGTCATGTATCCTTCAGGGGTTAAAGGGTATTTTACCATACAATCAGCATTTCTGACCCCTACTGGTCAACAGCAAAACGGTCTTCACATGTCATATACAATTACCAGCCAATATAAATTACACATAAGATTGTTTTAAACATAACCATAAATTAAACTCCAACACGGGCTCAACTTCAGGTTTAATTCACAATAATTTACATTTCACATTAAGACTAACAGTGGTTCTATCAACACTGCCACCTACAGGTCTGTCAAGTACATTGACAATTTTCATGGGGTTTTTCATGGGGTTTTACAAACACCAAAACACTGACCCCTATAGGTCAACATACAAACAACATTTCACATACCAATCAGTATCAACTACACTGCCACCTATAGGGCACTCGGCAGATCTCCAATGCACTTGCATTTTGCAACTCCATGTTCACTGATCATTCAATAAGGCATACAACAATTCACATAGCAAGCAGTATAGCAATATCTGTTATAAATACACATTATTACACAGTAGCACACGCATCTGTATATACGTAACTGGTAATATGGTTCACATACATACGGCACTTAATGGGTTAAGATTGATACATATTTAACCAGTATGGATATGATGTTTAATATTTACATATCACGGCACTTTACTTTCACATATACTGTATGTTTTAAGATAAGCTTGGTCTATGCCATATTTCCTTATGCCATACGATTTTATCCATTCAGGTTACAGTTACTACTAAAAAACCTATACGGATTGTCAGGTTCAATACCATACTACCAGGTACGTACACCTGCTCACGTAGTTATCCATCTCTTACCTTCCCTGGAATAGTAATAGTGTACTGGCAATTAGGGTTCTAGGGCCCAATAGGTATTACCCCCTTTTTTCTCTGCATTATGCTTCGGTTAGTGGTCCCGCGAGGCCAACACCCCGCCTCACACTCGGAGGCATACACCCCTCGGGCCACTCGTGAGCTAGCCGCCTCGCATTGTATCATAGAGAGGGCCTCACCTGTCACTCCCCTTCCTATTTTCTGGTTACTGTCACCGAGAGGCCAATATCCTGCCACAACGTTCGGTGGCCACAAAAAATCCCCTCGCGCCAAGCATAGATAGAGCCTCTCAAGCCACTTGGCAACTAGCAGGGCCTCACCAGTCACCAAAAAACACCAAGCCTAATCGTTTCGCCTTACGGCTTAGCTAGCAAGCCAGTACAAGACCCCTGGGTACAAATAATAATTGCAATCTTTATTGTTATTTAAGTATTTCTCAAAAAGATGGTGAAGAATCACCTCTTCCTGGCACCCCGGCTAGAAGTGATACACCTTCAAGCAGAGGAGATGTGGCTCCGACCTAAGGAGGCGACAAATCCCCTACCCTGCCACAGCAAGGAAAGCAGAGTTATTCAAACTCCTCCATACATCAACGGACAACATGGAGGCAGGGGAAGGCCCAGCAACACCAACTCAGGTGACACCCAGGACATGCTAGCCTCACTCATAAACTCATGAGCCAAAAAATTTACGACAGACTGGCAATCTCGAGTCAGTCACAGCCCTCACAAGGTTGGGCCTCACGCTACTGTACAACCAGCACCAACCGAAACTCTGTTACCTGGTACAATCAATTCTTGGTACAAGACGTTAACCCTGCACATATGATCCCGCATCACATTGGGGAAACAAGGCATATATATGTATGATGATGTATCTATGATGGTCAGACCCAGAGATTCTAGGTAAATCGGGAACTGACCATCCCTTGGTTGTGTTGGCATTTGGAATATGTAGAGATGCTTATTTATGCAGGTACCCATACAGAAGGGATTTTCTCCCAAACAAACGGACGAGCACTCTCAGGCTCCAGGTACCAGCACCTCTGAACTACCAGAGACAATTGGTATTAGTAGTTGCATTGCATATAGACTGTTGCATATATGTTCAAATCATTCAGGGCACATGACAAACCATGTGTCCCAATACAACTTACAAATAACGTACTCACCATCTGTACACACCAATGCATTTTCAACACTACTGACTCATCACCCTTCCAGACTTGAAGTAGATTTACTAAGGCTCTGGAGCTTCAAAGAGCTCCCATACAGGTATCATAAATACTCTCAAGGAATATAGCATGCCCTCACTTACAGTCAGCACAGCAGAACCGTCGGCTGTAAACACACTCATAGCCAAGATTTGCAGAGGGGTTTTTACTTGGGTTTTCCAATCTCCACCATTTACAGCATGGCACCAAACACAAACACATTGGTATTGTCAAAAGGGAATCTTCCCTTAAACAAAGACTAACCATAGACTTATTGGCACCACACACCTTCGCTACCCCAAGTCTCAACTCCCTCATATCCTCCGAGGAGTTTCCTTACTATACACACCATTGATCTACCTTTACAGCTATCACTCAAGTATGGGTTGAAGCTTCGTTAAGTAAGACCAATATCATCAACACAGTAAACGGCTACCATCTACCCTACAAACTGGCACTTACATGATATAAATGGGCAATCCTTTCCCCGCTAAAAGCAGCTGCTGTGGCATGGGGTAAATCATGGTCAGGGTCATCAATCCGTTGTTACTCAGACAACTAAGCACATGTCATATCATCAACAAATGCCACTCATCATCCATACGATCATGGTATTGCTGGGGAACTCACTTGGTTGGCCACTTACCACATTTCTTTTACTTTCATGTACCAGGCGGGGGTATACATCCCTGCCAACAATTTTCTCATTTATATTCCAGGCACGTTCATCATACGCTTCCTACAGCCGCCCATACAGTCACGGCCACTCTTTTGTTCCAGAGACAAAATCATGGATTAGACATACTCATGCAGCATAGCATGCACTATCCCACCTAGCACTTTCATCCCATACTTGTAGAACGCATAACACAGCTATTCACCTGGCTTTAAAGAATCTCATTGGAACACGACATAGCTCAACCTGTGTCATAACATTTCTCCTAGGTTTTGCTTCATTTTTTGCCACCTTAAACTAAAACCATCTCACACACCATTAATTATATATTTTACAGGCATTCACAACACAGAATAACCTATGGCCAAAAACTACCATAACTTCATGCTATCATACCAGACAAGAATATACTCAGAGGTTTTCAGGAATCCATCCCCCCACGTTCCTCTCAGATATTACCAATAGCCATCCAACTTTTCCATCCTTATCGGACCTATTAGAGCTACAACCATTCAATTATACTACCAAGTTGGCCATTACCAGCCATGCACACTGCCTTTTATGCCTTTCTCAGGCCAGAGAATCCACTACCATAACCACCACTCAGACAGATCATTGTCTTCAACGATTCCACGTATGTAAACATATATCATTACCTATTGGCTCTACCACATTCCGAAATGAGTCAACACGCACCAACAGTAGAGATAACATACTATCCTACCCACAACAAATGGTGTCCAGTTGCGATCCTAGATTCCTACCTTCAAAAATCCTTCAAGGAATTAAATACCGTATTGCATTTAAGGAAATGTCTGGTTAATTTGTTTATATTGTTGACTGTATTAAATCTTTGATTATTCTTTTTGCCCTCTTTATTTACAGGCCTACCGTATCGTCGGTCTCGGCACACCACAACCAACTTGCTCCCTTTATACTATCCTACGCTTATGCTGGAACCTTACTCCATATACGGCTATTTGCCCCGAACACAAGTTTTAAGGCCCTTTGGCCTGTATTTGTTGGGAGGGGCTTAAATTAATTCACTCCCCTATATAAGGGACACCCCTTACCTGACTCATATCGCTTGAGGTCAGCATCAGAATGACCCTCCCACCCACTCCTCATTTCAACACTTTCTCTTTTCTTTCCATTTACTTTACTTACTTCCTCCTTGGTGGGCCCTCTTTATTTACAGGCCTACCGTATCGTCGGTCTCGGCACACCACAACCGACTTGCTCCCTTTATACTATCCTACGCTTATGCTGGAACCTTACTCCATATACGGCTATTTGCCCCGAACACAAATATATATATATATATATATATATATATCTCATCCAAGTAGAGAGCACTCTGGAGTCTTCGTTTTATATCAAAATAAATACTGCTTTATTGTGCAGAATACAAAAATGTCGACGTTTCAGCCACAATAGACTTTTCTCAAGACAATTCATGCAATGAATAAACCGTGATTATATATGTTACAACAAAATTCCTATTGGAGGATGAAAGATTGAAAGCAAGGACAGGTGACGTCATAATTGACGTATTTAGACAGAATATTAACCAGGTGATTCTTAACTCAATTAAGGTTTGAAAAAGTGACTTAGTGCTAATTAAATACACAGAAAGCTATTTACAAAATAAAAACGAATGATATTAATAATAATAAGTAAACCTAAAAAGTATTCACTATATCCAATAGTCCTGTTAACTAGCAACAAGTCCTGATTTTTCTGTCTTGCAATATCCAAATGTCTATTAGCAAAATATGTATATAGAGACAAAATTAATATTATCCTATAAACAAACAACAAATCTTGATTATTGAGTCTTACACTTTCCTAATGTCTACCGGCAGAATATGTGTATAAAGACAGTCAGTGTATCCCATTTATACCACAAAATCTCTTAACAATGTATATTTAAGTAATGCAACATTAGTTAAAAAAATTCTCATAATAAGAACACAAAGCTCTCTGCAGTACAAGGCTAAATAGGGCCCTGGGATGAGGCACCTGTGACAGTGAGGGGTGCAAAACCAGGGAGTTGGCTAGACTCCCAAATATATATATATATATATATATATATATATATATATATATATATATATATATATATATATATGAAACAAGGGGGGGTTGGCTGCACTCACCTGAACATGCATAAATGAGGGTGCTTGTATATTGTATTATTTGGCCCCCAGCAGCACCCCCATTTATGCATGTTCATCTCATGGTTAAAAGGGGTAAAAATTTCAGCGCCCTAAAAATAAAATAAAAACAACAGGAAAGAATTCCACGGAGAGCAATAGATAACCGTGGGATCATATAAATACAACCGACAGAAATTTAGATTCTTCCATATTAAAGCCCTTTCACGAAAAGAGAGAGCAGAGAGTGCTGAGACATATCTCTGAGGTGATGTGGCCAATTCCTAAATAAGTCCTGGATTGAAGAACTTAGAACCTTCTTGGTAGTTCAAAAACTCATATTTAAGCCCTTCTACATTATCGAAACCTTCAGAATGAGGAAAGTAGCACTGGACCTGATGGAAGAGGGAAGAACTATTGTGGGAGATCCGTGGAGGTACTGAAGAAGATAAGAAGAAGTGGAAACCATGGGCTGGGTATTAATATGGAACTGTCAGGATGATTGATATTGGCTCTTGCAACCTATGCAGAAGAGAAATGTTGGATGTTAAAGGAGTCCCTTTCCTGAACATATTTGAATTTTGAGAAAAGTTCCTCAACCCCAGTGGATGGTATTTATAGTTATCACTGTCCAAAGGATTTCCATAGGTAAGTTAACCTCTGCCCTTGTGACATCTTATTAGATCTATGGTGGAGGACCTGGATCAAAACTCTCTCTGCTGAAGTAATATGCTAGTCTGAAAAGAGCTATACCGTGCCTTGGACCATGTCGAACTGTATTCCCAGCTATACCCTGAACTGGGAGGGAGCAAGGTGACTACAGCAGACATTCATCTTTCACCATGAAGATGTAAAAATAAGTGATGTCAGGCAAAGGATTCATGGCAATAAGCATCCTGCAAATCTATAGACATCATCCAATGTACTAGGAATACTACCTTTATAAATAAAAACGTTCAAGAATCCTGTAAATTAGAATGGATCTCCAACACCTGTTAGAAACCGATTCTTTGTATTCTAGTTGCTTTTTAAAAAATTCTCACAATAGCTTCCTCTAATTGAAGGGAAGCCATGAGATTTACAAAGCATCTCTTTTTACCTTTTCTCTTCCTCTGGTAGAATAACGACCAATTACATCAAGGATGAGATCTACCACACTCTCTTCCTGGTGTGAAATACCTTGGTCTGAGAAGGAAGTTAATGAGAATCTTTATATCGAAAGGGTCTCCTGAACCTTAGGTCTTGAAGTAGACAAGCTTTCCTGCCCTCTGCCGTTCTCTTGATCCATTAATATGGGAGGATGCATCCGTGGACCAGGTATTAAGCCAAAGAGCCTAGCAAACAGACACAAAGAAAGTCATATTTCTGGCTGTAATATAATGCAACCTATGTAGGCTTCTTAGCTGAAGACTATTCCCGGATTAATGATTTGTAAATTGTCAATGGCATGGCACGACCATTGGACTAGCACCTGCGTATTCGCGGGGATTAAACGCAGAGGAAAAAAGCTGAATGGGCCAAAAAGTAAGAATGGAAACTTAGGGACTTAAAATAAAACAGGTTGAAAGGCTGAGACAGAGGAACAGAACAGCGAATAGTCTATTACCAAGTATAGAGACATTGAAATAGGATAATAAATTTAGTGAAAACCAACAGATAATAATGCAGTTAAAATAGAATAAGTGAACCCAGCAGCTGTATTTTAAAAGGCATCAGAAACAATTATTGCAAATCTTGAACCAGGAAAGAGACCTGCAGGGAATTGAACTGGTGAGCCCCAAGGGACAAACAGATTCTTCTGATGAACTATTAGCCCACTGAGCTATCTCACCACACTCAGGTGAGACAGCTGCAATAAAAGATTTAACAGAGGCCTAGGAAAAAGCTATCTGCTATATTAAAAGGCATAACAAATGCCTAGGAAAAAGTGACTCCTGTGGCTGTATTAAAAGATACAGAGGCTTAGGAGTAAGACACAGGAGCCTATGAATAAGTGACTCCAGTTAAAAGGCCCACCAGAGGCCTAGGAATAAGTCATCCATTGGCTATATTAAAAGATACAGAAGTCTCTGAATAAGTGACTCCAGTCACTATATATTAAAAGGCCCAGCAGAGGCCTTGGAATACGACACAGAAGCCTAGGAATAAGTTTGATAGAAATTCAGATTAGCAGGAATCTATTAGAGTTTAGATGAAACCAATGAAGGGAAGAAGGGGTTATATCCATATATTTGCTCTGTATGTGCCTGCCCAGCCTGCTACTCCTTGGTCACTGCAGGAAATAGGGTGATGACAAAACCTTGCTACCTTTAGGGTCACAGCAAGTAAATCCATGGGAAAGATAGTGAGTTGTACTTTAACTCTTTCTGCGATGGAATGCTAGTCTGTCTCACATTAACTCCTTCAGCAATGGAATGTTAGTCAATGTCATATTAATCCTTGCAATCCATGTGCTCTGTATGTGCATGTCCGGCCTGCTACCCCTTGGTCACTGCAGGAGACAGGATGATGGCATAATCTTGCTACCCCAAAGGTCACCGCAAGTAAATCCATATGCTCTGTATGTGCATGCCCAGCCTGCTACCTCTTGGTCACTGCAGGAATCATGGAGATGGCATGATCTTGCTACCCCTAGGGTCACAGCAAGTTAGAACCCCCGGTCACTAAAGGGGTCTCTCCAGGGGGTCACCTTTGCACAGGGCTGTGTACTGGAGACTGCCCAGGGGAGAGAGGCTGAACTCCCTTGAGGGAGAAGGTAACAACCCTCAGGTAAGCCAAAAAGAAAACATTCTCTAGTCTTAGAATGACTAAATCTGTCATAGGGATAGGACAGGAACAAAAAGACTGAGGGTGGGAGGGGTAGGAGGGGTTACTTCTGTTTTAATTAGGTTCCTGTCTGGTTAGGGATAGGGAGGAGCTACCCATTGTTGTGCTGCCATGGATATTGCCAGGAAATATATATACACACACACACACACATATATATATATATATATATATATATATATAAAAATACACACACACACACACACATATATATATATATATATATAAATACACACACACACACACACACACACACACACACACACACACACACACATATATATATATATATATAGTGTGTATGTATATACGTATATATACACATATATACACACATATATATATAAATACATATATATATATATATATAAAACAAGAGGGGGGTTGGCTGCACTCACCTTAACATGCATAAATGGGGGTGCTGCTGGGGGCCAAATAATACAATACACAAGATCCAGCGCACTCACCTATCCACTAAACAGCAACTCCAATGTTGAAAGATTTTATTGTTTTTTTTAAAAACACCTAATCTAGGCAAAAACAATGGGGGTTTAGTTACATTATATGATCATACAGTGCATAAGCCTGCCACAACGTCAATGTACCCCATCTTTGGCAGGTCCTACACTAACAGCCTAATGTCTGCTCTTATGAGATTAACCACTTACTTGAGGAAAAAAATTCCATCTGGGGCTCTCTGCAGTACAAGGCTAAATAGGATAGGTGAGTGCGCTGGATCTTGTGTATTGTATAAATACATATATATATATATTGTACAGTAAACACACAAGCTCACTGACATGCGCAAATAGGCTCACTGACAGAAAAAACTCTCTGCCTCACACACAAGCTTACTACAGACAAACTCACTTGTATAAACACAAGGCTCACTACCAAGAAGTTTAGGGACACACACAAGCTCACTGGCACACACATGCTCACTAAATAGAAGCTCACTGACAAATGCAAGCAGTACCATCTTAACAGCGTAATGGGCCCCCGGGCAAAGCAATGCACTGGGGCCCTTCCTACACAACAACTCAAAGGAATAAAAATTGTAATTATTGATAGACTGCTGAGTACATACACACAGTACACTGAATATGAACACAGAGAGACTGCTGAATAGACACACACACACACACAGACACAGATTTCTGAATGCACACAAACTGCTGAGTCCACACACACACAGACTGCTGAGTCCATACACACACGCAGACTGCTGAATCCTTACACACACATAGACTGCTGAGTCCTTACACACACATAGACTGCTGAGTCCTTACACGCACACACACACACACACACACAGACTGCTGACTCCATACACACATACAGACACCAGACTGCTGAGTACACACACACACAGACTGCTGAGTCCACATGTACACACACACAGACTGCTGAGTCCATACACATACAGACACACAAGCTTCCTCCCTAGCAGACACACACACACACACACACACACAGCATATCTGCCTGAGCATATCAAGCCTGTCACTGGAGGCTGTTGCTGGGTGGTCAGACAGCTATCTTCTGGCCTGTCCAACAGCAGCAAGGTCTGCTGCTTAACGGCGGAGGCAGGGTTTATGTACGCGAAGCAGGCTTCATTTCTGGGCGGGACCTGTGCCGGGGAAGCTTCTGGGAAATTAGAAGGGAGCCGGTCAGTGCTCCCTCTGGCCCCAGCATCTCTCCACAGACAATACCCAGCACCATTCCAGTTCCTCTGTCCTGCATTCCCTCGGGCTGTAACAGACTGTTACAGTCAGAGGGAATATAATTTAAGCACATGGCTAGCAAGTTGCCGGCATTTGGGGGGGGCACAGCATGATGTGGGGGGGGGGGCATGGCCCCCTCCTATCAATGCCACTGGATGAATGCTGACTTCGATATGGGATCCTTGGCTAGGGGGATTTTACAGTACCCCTTTCACAGATCAATGGTAGTTAGACAGAATGGCTTGCGGCCAATACCTAATAGCTCGTCTATAGGGGACATGGGGTATGCATCAGACACAGTCTTGTTGTTAAGCCTTCAGTAGTCTACGCAGAAACAGGTTGTTCCATCCTGCTTTGGCACTAGTACTATGGGGAAGGCCTAAGGACTGTGGATGCCTCTATAACTCCTAGGCGGAGCATTTCCTGGATCTCCTACCTTATACTTTCTTGAACGTACTCAGAGATTCAGTAGTGGGGTTGGCGAAGGGGTAACTGTTTGGGTTCTTTTCTATTTAAGGGTTGCCAGGGTAGTGTAGCCATGCATGTTGATAAAAGTGGCCACCAACATGTGTTGTACCTGGTTACGTTCCTTAGTGCTAAACCGGCCTCTTAACTGGACCTCATCTGTGGACCCTGCGTGAGTGCCTACCTCAAGGACAAGTGTTCCCAACCCAGTCCTCAAGTACCCCCTACCAGTCCAGGATTTAGGGATTACCCTGTTGTGTCTAAAGTGTTTTTTTTTTTCTTTTCTAAAAAAAATCTAATCCCTAAATCCTGGACTGTTAGGGGGTACTTGAGGACTGGGTTGGTAACCTCTGCTGTAGGGGATCAGGCAGGAGATGGTTATAAAAATCTTCTGAGGCCGCTACCTCTTCTGTCCTCCTGTGGTAAGGCTTGAGCATGTTAACATGTAATACTGGACAAATCCCTTCTCCAGAGCATGGGCCGATTGCATAAGTGGTATCACATTTCTGCTCTACCACCCTGTATGGGCCTTGCCAGGTTGCCTGCAGCTTATCATTGCAAACAAACTTGAGTACTAATACCTTCTGCCCAACCTGAAAGCTACGGCCCCTTGCCCCTTTCGTACCAAGAGCGCTGACGTCCCTGAGCCACCTGGAGGTTATCTCGGATGGCCTTGGTCAATTCCTCCAGGCGGTCCCTGAACTCCAAACATAGGGCACGATAGGGGTAGTGTCTTGGCTGACATCCATCTCCCAGTTTTCTCTAGGGGCCCTCTTACTCTCCGACCAAACAGTAGTTTAAAGGGATAGTACCCTGTAGATTCCTGGGGGAACCCCCGATTTGTGAACAGGCGGTGTGGCAAAAATCTCTCCTAGTTCGTGATTGTGGCCACAAAGGTACGTAACATCTTCTTCAACTTACGTTCACACAAACATTTCATCTAGGGAGCTCTGGATCGCTTTGATGACACAGAGTGGGGTCTCTGGACAGTTGATGAAGGGGGCTGCCCATGCCTTATAGGTAGCAATTGTCCCTTTTGATGGCTTGTAACTCCCCTCTAAAGAGCCCTCTCACTTGGGCATTGGGTTAGGGGTGAGAACCATGATAAAAGTAAGCGGGCCAAGGTGGTACTTGTGGCCGAGATGGAGTTCCAGGGCAAACACAACCAAGTCCCACTGCAGTGTTTGAGATACTCAGGCTCATTTTATAGACTGCAAACAGGGCAAAGAGAGGTGTTTGCTGGGTCCACGTGGAGGGGAGAAGGAACAGGGAGCCGGGGCAGTGTTACAATCTTTTAGTGGGGTTTTGGGGATATCCGCCACATTCCATCTCTATGAATCCCCCCCCCAAAAAAAAAGAACCTGGCCCAGATTTATTCACCATGACCTATTATAAAACAGTCTCCACTAAAATGTCCCTATAATAATGTTTTACTCCCTTCTAGAGCCATTATTCTAAAGTTACCTTTCTTACCTACCTGTTCTCGGCTTTATTTGTTGGTTTGTTTTGTTTTTTTACTATGCCCATCCCTATCTCCCTCCCTTTGATTGGTCCTATCAAATTCTTGTCTATAAGAAGCATCTGATTTCAGAGAGGAAAGGAGTGATGTCAGAAGACAAGAAAAAGGAAACAAGGAGTTTTGTATTGCCCTGGATTCCAGATAGAGGAAAATTTATTCATGCTTACCGTAATTTTCTTTTCCTGGCTATTATTCATGGCAGCATTTAACATATGGGTAGCTCCTCCCTCCAGCCAATAGGACAGGAATACTAATTAAAGACTTCAATTATCCCTGAGGTATAAAAGATCCCAGAATGCTAGGTTCCTCAGTCTAGTAGCAAGCTGATCAGACATAATAAATGGGTGGGAAACCCAAATGCTGCCATGAATAATAGCCAGGAAAAGAAAATTACGGTAAGCATGAATACATTTTCCTCTTTCCTGGCTAATCATGGCAGCATTTAACATATGGGGAATACCCAAGCAGTAAATACCACAGGGAGGGAATAGATGCTCAGAAATATTTATTTGCTTTGAGAAGAACAAGAATTCAGAACCGAAAGACCAAATTGCAGGTGAGGATCTGAAGAAATGTCAAGTTTGTAATGACTAATAAACGTCCTTATAGAAGACCAATTAGCTGCTTTGCAAATGCTCGCTGGTGATACTCCAGACTCTGCAGCCCATGAAGTGGCAATCGATCTGGTAGAGTGTGCCCTTATACCTTTTGGAACTGGAACACCATGGACCTTATTCGCTCTTGCAATAGCAGAAACTGTCCAGGAACAGAGGGTAGAAACAGAGGCTGCTTCACCCTTACGGGAGCCCCAAGGGACAATAAATAGTTGAGGAGACTTCCTCCAAGGCTTAGTTCGTTGGATGTATACCAAAAGGCACCTCTTAAGGTCCAGCATGTGAAACTTTTCTTCCATCTCGTTTGACGGATTTTGAAAGTAGACTGGAAGAATAGTTTCTTGATTTATGTGAAGAGGAGATACCACTTTAGGTAGAAATTCTGGTCTGGGACGGAGAATTACCCTATCATGGTAGAAAGTAGTATAAGGTTCTTCTACTGAGAGACCTCTAATGTCCTCCATCCTTCTAGCTGAAACTAAGGATAATAGAAGAAGAGTCTTTTGCGTCAGGGATAACATAGGGATATCGTTCAATGGTTCGAAAGGTTGCTCCATCAAGGTCTGTAAGACTAAAGGTAGATCCCAGGGACTCTTGTAGATCCTGATCAGTGGTCGAATAGAAGGTGACTTTAAATTCATCACATCAATATGAAGCCATTCTGCCAGGCCCCCCATATCTTATAGTATGTAGTAGAGGTAGAAGTCTTCCTGGAACGTAGCAAGGTGGAAACAACTTCATCAGGAAGTGCATGAAGACGCAGTTTGTGAGGTTCTGAGTGTACTAGAGGGCCCTGAGAGAGAAGGTCCCAGAAGACTGGAAGTTCCCATGGATCCTCTATCAACAGACCTTTCAGGAGGGGAAACCATGGCCAGAACGTGGACGTGGCCAGAACGGGATGATGGCTATTATCCTGCATCGTTCCTTGGAGATTTTATTCAGAAGGGCGGGAATTAGTTTGATCGGAGGGAACACATATGCCAGCTGAAATGGCAATCTTGAAGAAAGGGCGTCCTGGGCATATGCTAGTGGGTGAAATCTCCTTGACATGAAGCATGGAAGATGAGTATTCTAAACAGTGGCCATTAAATCCACCTGTGGGAGACCCCACATCCTTACTAGTTGTTGGAAGATCAAGCTGGATAGCTTCCACTCTGTTTCTTTCACTTGATGTCTGCTCAGGAAATCCGCAATCGTATTCTCCTTCCCAGGAAGGTATAAGGCCGAGAGACCGGCTACATTCTTTTGAGCCCAAATCATGATTGGCTTGATTTCCTTCATTAGTGCGCCGCTCCTGGTACCACCCTGATGGTTGATGTATGCTACTGCCGCCCTGTTGTCTATTCTCCGTTTCACCCATTGATGCTGAATGAGATCTTTGAAATGTAGAAGAGCCAAAAAGGCTGCTCTTAACTCCCTTATATTGGAAGGAAGTTGTCTTGTGTGCAGGGGCCATAGTTCCTGGACAAAGTGGTCCTTCAGATGTGCACCCCAACCATCTTGACTGGCATCCATGGTGATGATCATCCAGTCCACCTCCTTCAGAGGGAAACCCTTGGATAGGTTTTCCCAGGAAAGCCACCAGTTGAGGGATCTTTTTATATGATCCGGAATGGACATCTTCATCTCCCATTTCTGGGAGGTCGAGTCGAACGTCTGCAGGAAGTATTCTTGCAAAGGGCGGAGGTTCCACTGAGCCCATCTCACTAGGCCGATTGTGGAGGAAAGGGAGCCTTTCATAGTCCTTCTTGCTGTAGTTACTTCTTGAATCTGAAATTCTCAAATGCGTGAATATATGTTTAGTTTTCTGTCGTGGGACAGAGACACTACTGCTGAAGCGGTGTCGAATTGTGCTCCCAGGAATACCAGCCTTCTGGCAGGCCGAAGTTGACTCTTCTGGTAGTTGATTAGCCAGCCAAAGCGCTCTAGTGTCCTGAGTACCATAATTCGATGATTCAGTAAATCCTTGTATGTTTGAGCAACTACCAGGATATCGTCTAGGTAATGGAATATTGTTATTCCCTTCTTTCTGAGCAATGCAATCACCGTCACCAGTATCTTTGAGAAGGTCCTTGGTGCTGTACTGATTCCGAACGGTAAAGCCTGGAACTGGAAATGTTGATCGTCTACACAAAATCCGAGGAACCTTTGGTGATGAAGGGCTATCGGGACATGGAAGTAAGCGTCTTTCAGATCTACTGAGATTAGCCAATTTCCTTGGTGAACTGCCGGTATGATAGAGCGAAGAGATTCCATCCTGAATTTTTTTATTCTCAAATGGATATTGAGTAGATGCAAATCCAGAATGGGTCTCCATTTTCCTCCGGGTTTCTTGACCAGAAATAGAGGGGAGTAGAAACCCTGAAACCTTTGACTTACTGGAACAGGAACAATCACCTGTTGTCTATGAGATCTCCAGTGTACTGGATCAGAGCGTCTCTTTTTATCGAATCCAAGGGAACGCTGGTCCTTATGAATCTTGCTCGGGTAATGTCCATAAATTCTAGAGAGTAGCCCTCCGTAATTATAGCTCTCACCCAATTGTCTGGGATCTCTGCCCAAACCCTTTGGAAATGTAAAAGTCTTCCTCCTACCAAAGGCGATTGGGCGTAGTAACCTTCAGAACTACTTGGAAGGACGAAAGGAAGAGGTATTAGGTTTACCTCTGGTGGACTTGCTGGTTTGACCACTTCTCCAGGAGGTAGGTCTGTAGTATTCACGGCCTGGTCTATAAGCCTTACTGTCTCTATAGGAAGGGTGCTCTCTATAAGAGCGACGTTCTAGTGGAGGTCTTCTTGGATGTCTATCCTGTGGAAGCAGGACCTGCTTCACACCCAGGGCTCTTTTAATGGCATCTTCAAGAGGTTTTCCAAACAATAATTCTCCCAAAAAAGGAAGGGAACATAAGTTATGCTTTGAGGCCATATCAGCCCCCCACGATCTGAGCCATAAGGCATATCTGGCTGCCACTGAGAAAGCCATAACCTTTGACATAACCTTAATTATATCCGTAGAGGCTTCTATGAGCCATTCACTGGCCAGTCTAATTTCCCTTAGGGAATCAGCAATATGTTGCCTTTTGACATCTTTGTCTAAATCTTCTTCTATGTCCAGGATCCATACTCTCATAGCTCTGGACATAGCTGAAATAGAGACCGCTGGGTGACATCCTGTACCAGCTGCCAAGAAACATTTAGAAATGTCCGCATCTATTCGTTTCTCCATAGGATCTCTCAGGGAAGCATTGCAGTCTATCGGGAGGATAGAACGTTTGGCTACCTTGATAACTGAGGCATCAACCTTCGGATTGGAAGTCCAAAGCCTGGAGTCCACTTCACGGATGGGGTATAACTTAGGCAGACGGTTCTGCAGTTAAAGTCTCTTTTCTGGAGTCTTCCATTCATTACTTATGAGATCCTTGATGAACCTGTGAACCGGAAAAGAAGGTTTTCTTTTACTGAGGTCCCCAAAGTGTTTGTCCGCTGCTGAGGTTTCCAACACCTCTTCAGGTAGTTCTAGTGTTCTTCTCACCAAAGAGATCAAACGCTCTATTGCTTTAGAGTCAAGGAGGCAGGAGTATTCTTCATCACTAGAAGACATCTGTTCAAGGTCTACTGAACCTGAATCTTGTCCGAAATCTTCATCTGAAGAATCAATATTCACCTGGGGATATTCACATCTGGGACGTTTGCCTTTTTGTGATTCAGCAATACCTTCTGCCACAGCCTGCTTAATCCACAAGGCTATATCCTGGGCTGAGGTGGATGCTTGTGGTTGTTGCTGGAAATCAGCTTCACCTGCCGCTCTAGCAAGACATTTTTTGCACAGTCTGCAATTGTTCAAGGGCCTGGATCCACATCCAACGCAGGCAGCCGGTTTATCCCTTCTCCTGGAAGGAGATCTAGGGCCTGTCCGGTCTTGAGGGCTGTAATTACAGAAGTCAAGAGACTGTACCCTCTAATGCACTCTTTTTATTTGGACAATTATGTGAAAAGTTACAAAATATAATGCTCACCTATGGTCGCTGACATAGCTGAAGTGGGAGAGTGATCCATCCTTGAAAAACACAATTTTTGGGCTAAAAAGGGGAAAAAGAAAAATGCTCTAACAGAAAAACCCTCCAAGAGAACAAAGAATATTAAAAAGGATACTTGCAGAGTAAGAGGGCTTGTTTCCCAGAGAGCAGATTGTATTTCCCTGAAGGATTTGAATTCCGCGGCAAAAAAAAACGCACTTTTTTCCCCTTCAAATACAAAGGACATACTGTACCTTTAATCGCGCATGCGCGAACAGCCGCGAGCACCCGAAGCCGCCATTTTTGTTAGTGGCGAACTAAGGGCTACTCGCGACCTCTTACCTCTGCGCATGTGCGGGCGTCCTGAACCTTGGAATGGAATTCTGGCGTCAGAATGAAGAGTTTTTTCACCTGCAGGGACAGGCATAGCAGCAGGATTCCACAGAATGCCGGAGGAAACACTAACTCCTCTGGCTACCAGGGGTCCCCAGCTACCAAGAGGTGGGTTGCATGTGCCTGGTCTTCCTATAGAGGGAGGCTGACCTCTAAGGGATTAATAGGCTGAAATACATAGCCAGGTGAGCATAAAATAAAAATTAATAATTGTAATAAATACAAAGTGTCCTGTCTGGCTTAGGAGGACAGGAAAAAAAGACTGAGGAACCTAGCCTTCTGGGATCTCTTATACCTCAGGGATAATTGAAGTCTTTAATTAGTATTCCTGTCCTATTGGCTGGAGGGAGGAGCTACCCATATGTTAAATGCTGCCACGATTAGCCAGGAAATGTTATTGCTTATCTATTAATATTTTTCAGAAAACCTAAGGGGGTGTCCACTATGGTATTTTAAATTTAAAAATAACATTCTCAGCCATCTTTTCAAGCCAGTCCAAACCATTATAATGTGACTTTCTAAGAAAATACACTGTTTAAAACTGCATTAGCTGCCCAAAGGGCATAAACAAAAAAAGCTGACCATGTTTCTTCTCCTCCTATTTTAATGTGAACCCTAAATGATTACTTTTTCAAGTGCTTTATGTGTGACAACTATGCCCTTTTTTCATTTTACAAAGAATGCAGATTTCATTAGAAATTTTATAAAAATAACCTTTTTAGAAAAGGGTTTTGAAATGACTTCCCAATGCGCTGCATTACAAAGTCTGTGATTGGACAGTCACAGAAAGTATGGATAGGAAAGAATGTGAGGGCTTGCTAAGGCTACCAAGAGGTCTGGAACTTTTGCAAGCTGTTTTAGTATATACCCCAATGAAGAAATCTATGTATTCATTTGGGGTATACATACTAAAGAGTGATTTTTGTGTGTGTATTTGTCAATGCTCCTAAAGGGACAGTCCCCTGCCCAATATGCAGATGGATATCTTGACGTCTCTCATCTATCAAACTTCAACTACCTTTCACAAGGTTGGGACAACTTAGGTGTACACCCCTTCAGCCCTTTAATCCATCTGCCCAAGCCTCTCTCCCATACAGCCCTTGTATTTCTCTTCTTGCTTTAACATTATTTTCTCTGCTATACTTAATATTTTAATTTCTGTTTTCTCTGTGTATGCATTCTACTATAGCAAGATACCTATGGTCTCTCCATTGTACAACATGCTGTATATTCATATGTACATGAATAGGTTCTCAGATTGTTACTGTTCAATAATGTAGAAATTGCAGTAAAATGTACTTACTGTTAATCACAACGAATGTGTATTTATCATTGTCCAATAATAAAGATTTTTTTTAAACAAAGCTTATGACAGAGTGTAACAGTATGCAAAAAAATAACTCCAACACTATTACAATAAACTCTAGAATGATGCAATTGAACATTTATATTGTTCAATACAAACTTAGTTTTACTTTTATAGTACTGACACTCCAAGGTGTAGAGGAGTACATAGCTGGGTTCTATGACCAGTTTGAGAAGCGAATAATGAAAGGTTAGATAAAATAAATGGTTGTTTTGTTTCAGGCACTTCTGTTCATCATCATAGATTAAAATTGTGTCATCCAATTCATGAGAAATTTGCTCTAGGTCAACACAAGTAAGTTTTTCCATCAAACTTTAATTACCTGCATCTATTAATGCATTGCTACTCAAACACGTAACAATATGTTTCACAGTTAACCATTTTAACCAGGTCTTTCATATAGTCCCATGGTAATTATACGACTGAGGGTTTCAGATACCAATTTTAATTCAAGAATCTTGAAACTTTATAATGATTAAAAGGGAATGATTTGATTAAAATAGTTTTAACCAATTTTGCTTTAAACATCTGTGTAACATAAAATAACTCTCTGCTTTGCACATAAAGTCAAATGGCTTGGCCCATGATTTGTAGCAGCAAACAATCATTCCTGTGAACAATGAAATACCTAGCACCTTTTAATAACCCTTATGGAAACAGCAGATGGTGGCATCACAAATGAGCCCAATTGTGATGGAATGCATAGTCTCAAAGGAACTCAAAATGCCACTGTAACAGGATTCCTATAAATATCAACTACATGTATTTCCTATAAGAGACCCTGGTATTAATTCCAGTTCAGGTGGGGGGGCATAAAGTTCTGTCTTAATGCCTAAATATTTAGGATACCCAAAAGCTCCATGTCTCCTTTCAGACCCTCTAAAAATCTTTTGGAAAAGCTTAATTACAAATTTATAACAAAAGCCATTGGTCTGAGCTTCTTTTGGAAATAAGTGAAAAGAGGATTAAAAAACAACAATATATATATATATATATATATATATATATATATATATATATATACACACACACACGTTTTCTAAACAGAGTGATACCATTCTTTTCAAAGTGAAATAGATGTCGTTTTAATACCCAAGCAATTATGTAAATGAAAAAATATTCAAGAAGTTAAAACTTTTAAGAAACGTGACTACTATATATTTATAGGAAACGCTGGCCTTTTCTACTACAAGACCTAGTGATTTAAAATAAATAAATAAATGCTATTGCTCCTTAGCATATCGCAGAGAATAAACCCATAGAGGAATTTGGTTTTAAAAAATTTGGTTCATGAGGTTATATTGTTATTTATCAAATAATAGGATGAAAGGTTTGAAGAGTAATCAGACTGGCCAGGAGTTTATAATAAAACAACAAATAAATTGCTTATCCGGATATGTTGTTTATCTGCTAGAGTGACCATGTGGGAAGCAATATGTAGGTCCTACTATTAGAAAATTTGAGACACATATTTCGGAACATCAGAATAATATTAGAAAACATTGAAATCGACACACTCTTCCACTACATTGACCACTTGTGTTCGGATTTTAGACCCCAGAATGTCATATTTCTGGATATAAACCATGTTCCACCCCACTGGAGAGATGGTGCCAGAGTAAAAACACTAAGTCAAAAGAGGTCTATTGGATCTATATGCTGGGTAAATTGGAACCAGAGGGTTTAAATTCGGATACAGATTTAGATAGTTAATTATCCCAAAAAAGTTTATAAAAAAAAAAAGTTGTGCAACATCTAAAATATGCAAGGCTGTGTTTATTGTGAAATTGACTATTTCTGGCACTGCTATTAATTAACAATCACGCTGATTACAATTTGAGCAATCAGCATAACTGATTGTGGCACAGTGTCCGTAGTTTGAACATAAGATATGCTGTCCTGAATCCTGTATAGTCAACAACATAAGCTACAAATCATTTAAATATATCCATACAAAATATTAGGGCTGTCATTTTAATAGTTTACGTAAATCTTCTTTCAAGATTTGAAAATTCTGTTGCTGTCAATCGTGGTTGCTTTCAGTTTAGTGATTTTTTTATAAGTATAATGATTTTCATGCTTTGTTGCATTTTTATTTGTTAAAAAAAGAAAAAAAATTGTAAAGTCAAAAGAAAGTTTATTCTCTCACCATGCCAATATCCGTCCTGTCGCCGCACCTCCTTGGCTGAGATCATCAATATTGAGTTTAACTCTGAACAGAAGGATGTTGTCAGAGAGTTCAGAAACTATAACCACTCCAGTAAGATGAAGCAGTACAGTGCTATAGTGTCCCTTTAAATTTAATGTCTTAATGGAACACTATAATGTCAGCAATAAAAACATGTATTCCTAAACCCAATGTTCAACTCCCTATTTAGATATTTAAAAAAAAAATATATATATATATATATATATATATATATATATATAAACCCCAGCATTTGACTCACCATTTTTCCAATACCAAGACTCACTCCATGCACCAGCCTGCTTTGCCTACCATGTCATTTTCCTGGCATTAGACATCTGACATCCCCATACAATGCGTAAGAAAGTTGAATGTCACATCACGGCCTCCTCTAGCCCGTGTTATATGCTGTACATCAAATACTTAGCAAATATCCCCCTCCTAGAATTATAAAGCGCTGGAGAATGTGTTAGCAAAATGTAAATGCTAATAATAACAAGAAAGTATGACTGTTACCGCAGTGTGAGCACCCTCTGGTGGTGCTCGAAGACAGCAACCAGAGGGGTGTTTTAAATAAATACTCCAGACACCTAAAGTACTTTAGCTTGCTGAAGTGCTTTACATGTGAAGACTGTATCCTCTTTTTTTCCACTTAAGCAAAAGTGCTGATTTCAATAAAAATTGGCACTTTTATAAATGAATCTTGTTATACTCACCTGGCTGTCAATCTAAAGACTGGTTCGGTTACTTCCTCACAATGTCACTTGCTCAGTGGAGCTAAACTCAAGAGGCAGCAGTTGCTCATAGCACCTGCTTTGCAAACACTTCTCATTGAGCTGCAGTGGGAAGACTGAAATTGGACAGCCACATAAAATCTGGGTGGGGTTAGAAGGGAAGTGCTTGCAAAAGCTTCAGAGAAACGTTCTGCAACTTTCGCAAGCTGTTTTAGATATACCCCCAATTTTTTTTTTTTTTTAAAGCATTATTAAATACATGAATGTTTTCTCTTGGGTACATTTACAGGGATTTTTTATTTATCTTTGATTTTGATAGTGGAGTGTCCCTTTAACTCTGCAATGAAAACATTGCATATTCTACAAAAACAGCAATGTTTTACATTCCAGATTTAAAATGACAAGGGCACTGCACCCAGACCACTTCATTGAGATTAAGTGGTCTGGGTGTCTTTAGTGTCCTGCAAAACACAAATAGCACAAGATTACTGCTGAGATTTAAAAGATCTAGATTATTTTTTTTATAAAAAAACAAACATGAAATAATCAAACTATTAAAAGGCAAAGTTAATATGCTTGTGTGCACTGGTATTGTTAAATGTCAACCACGGATAGTTAAAAGTGTGATGTCTATTGTAGATAAAGTACAATAAAACCTATACACGAAAGAGTTAAGCTATAGTTTAGAAGATATTTAGATATGAGCCCTTTAGGGCTCCACAAATAAATTACACAAGTCAAACAACGCCACGCAAAACATAGTATTGAGCTGGAATGAAGACAGAGGACCAAAAGATAAATAGCTAAAACTTGAGGATTCAGTCAGTTTAGTGCCCTAAACTTAAATGAAATAGTTATTTTTAAGCACCATAACAAATTTGCAACATAGGAAAGTTTACAGTGCACCAACTCATCTCCGAGTATAAAAAAGACAAAAATGAACAAAAAAGAAGACATTTCTGAAGAAGCCTTATTAGGCAAAACGCATTAAGTGGGACTCTCCTTCATACCTTTTATGTTTTTTTACTATGTTTGTTTATATCAAAGTATACTTTTATTAGTTACTTTTTATACTCATTCTTTTTGCTACTTCCTGGATCCTGCATATCCCTGGTGGGGATTATACCACCCAGGCTGTTCACACTAGAGAAAGTTTTATGCTCTATAAATTATAAGTACATTACTATTCATTATTTATTTCACCATAAGTACTTACTTCACCATTGGCTGCTATTTCTCTTTACATATATTACGCATACTGCACTTTGAAATACCTGTGTCAACTAGAACATATCCTGAGACGGGGATCGTACCGTCCAAGCGCATCACAGTTGATCTCTGTTATAGCTCATGTAAATGTGAGTGGATTGTGTATAGTTATATTCACCACTTCACGATATACGTTTACTGTATTGCACTATTATTTTTATTTCATTTTATTCCGAGGTTTTGATCTATTGGAAATACCTAGGAATATATGTACGTACATTTTGTATTTATATAAATTATTAGGCGCGGTATACGCCTTCTTTTTTGTTCTCTTTATCTATCCACAAGGTTTTGGGAATCCTTGTTCTGTATACTGCTGCCTGTTCACAATTCACTATAGTGAGCGCCTATTACCCTTTCCTTTTTTGTCATCTCCGAGTATGGCTTAGAACTACAGTTCTTTGTAAAATATTCTACAGCTATATAAAAGTCTCCAAAAAGTTCAGTCAGGCAGTCATAATTCTGAGAAACTCCTGCTGGACAGGAGTGTATGGGATAAGATCAGATCTAATTGACAGAATGAGATTCACCCAATTAGTAGAGCCTCTTCCTGGTCCAGGGAATGTAGTAGCTTTAGGAACTTTATTATTTATTTTAGGATTTTTTTTTCTTTTCTGCCATAATCTATATGTTATCTATATATAGTGGGGTGCTTTTTGACAATTGCACAGTTAATTAAATTGTGTTTACATTTTTTTTTTTATTACTCTATAACTCTTCTGTTTATATATTGGATTTCCATGTACATTTGTATTAGTTGACAAATCAATATCACCATTTTATCTATACATGGTTATCATATGTCATGTTTACATTTTGTCTTGGTGAGAGCTAGTTTTATTTATATTTTTCAACACTTGTCATTTTTTCATGTATCATCATTTTGCAATACTGTGCATGCTCTATTTTCCTAGATTAAAAAGCAACATAGCCAAAGCTAAAGTTTTATGGGCAAATATCTTTCAGTAAGTTTTTGTTTGTTTTTTAAAAACATATTTCTATTCATTATCTTTATAATACATTAAGAAAATGGGTGTCACTGCCAGCCATGAATGTTCCTTTAACTATTAAAATGCCAACTGAATTCATATGAAAGATTACTTATTTAATAGACACATGTATGTGTAGAGGTTTGTTTTTTCCTGCGCAAATTGTATTTGAAATCACTTGGCTATTTTTGAGTTATTAGGATGAGCAAATGCATTGTTCCTCTCTTCAATGCACTTCCTCAGCCCAATGTTTAAGTGGGAAGCTTTTGAGAAATCTTTTTTTTTTCCTGTCATATAGTGGCAGTGCATACAGTGGGGTGCGTACTCCTTATCGGGATAAGCAGACTGCAAAATAAAATAAATACATTTAAATAATCACTCCTCCTTATCCTGACAATATAAGCCAAATACCTCTGCATTTGTCATTCTGGTTAGGCACACAGATTGCTGCCAGGGGTATCCCGTCTGAGAGCTCCCTTGGTAGTGAGCCGACAGAGACTGCTCCAGTGAGTGAAGTGCACATTTTTATGCAGAGTGCGATTTCCGGCATTCTCTGGAAGCATTCCTGAGTGGCTCGCCTATTGCAAAGCAGACTTGGGCATGCTTCCCACTGCTGTGCACAGACCAAAAATGCCTTGCGTTTCACCAAAGTTCCAAATGCACTATTGCGCTTTTCTGAACTTTATTTTTTTTGTCAAAATTTGGAATTGGTGCGGTTGGAGTGTAAATGTAAAGAAAAAAGCACCTTTACGTCTCAGGCCTTTTCTCATTTAGGATTTAGCCTCCAATGTTCTGAATAGAAGATTTTTCAAATCTATTCTTCGTACACGGCCTCCTTGCAAATCTCCTTTTCTATCTGTGATTTGTCTTTGTACTTCATGCATTTTGTGATTCTCATCTGAACCCTTGGAGGAAGTTTCACTTAAGCATCTCTCTCAAGACGGTTTCTGGTGGGCATTACAATTACAAAATTGGAGAAATTCAGGCTCTATCTTCTTCAGATGAATTCACCATTTTACATCAGGACAAAAGTTATCCTTCACCTGAAACCATCCTTTTTGCCTAAGGTTTTATCCAAATGATCAATTAATCATCTGCCGTCTTTTTGCAGTTCCGCCTCATCTGGTCAAGAAAAGAAATAGATAGCACCTTCTGGAAATAGATAGCACCGTATGAATTTACCTTGTCCGTTCTGCTGAATTCAGATAATTGGATCATCTCTTCAGTAACTTTCAAGAAAACCGGCTTGGAAAGAAAACTTCGAAACCTACCATTGCTAGATGGCTTACCGATTCCATCAAATTGGCATACGAAGTTCGTGGTCTTACGTTCCTTTTCTGGTTAAAGTTCTTACACAAGGGTGATGGGCACTTCCTGGGCTGAAAGGTCAGATGCTTCACCAGAACACATATGCAAGGCAGCGACTTGGTCTTCTTTCAACATATGCATCAAGCAGTATAGGCTAGACATCTTCTCTTCCTCAGAAGCTTTTGGGCATTAGATGCTCCAGGCTATTTCATAATGAACCACCATTTTTGTTGCCTTTGGAAACTTGCTATATTCCCCCGGTAAGTACTGCCACTATATGACAGAAAACCAGAAGTTTTACTTTACTGTGAATTATTTTTTTCTTAATATAGTGGCAGTGCTGGTTCTCTCCAGTTATTCGATAATACATTTATATTTTTGCATTTGAATTGGGCTCAGTGTTTTCTTTCTATTTACTGTAGAGGTATTGGAGTACGCGATTTATATAGGGTAAGGAGGAAGGATTATTTAAACTTATTTTATTTTGTACTCTGCTTGTCACGAAATTTACGTGTGCCAGTAAAATGTACTGTTATTTGAAATATGAAAGACCATTTAATAAACTTAAAAAAAAAAAAGGTAAAAAAAAGGTAAATACATAGAGCCAAGGGCATAAAGGAATTGTTTCATTAAAGGACAACTGTTTCAGTTCATTTAAAAATAAAAAAATAAAAAAAAATTATTAAATTTAATAACTTATTTTTATATTTAATTAAGGTGTATTGTTGATTTTTTTTTTTTTTAAAAGAATGTAGTTTTTGTTATATGACTGAGCAACCATCTTGGAAAGATTCGACTTTTTAACCAGAAAAAAAAAAAAAATGTTACTTGCGCGCTATTCAAAATCCCCATGCACATTTAAATAACAGGAAGTTTTTTTTTTTTAGTATCACCCCAATGACTATTTAAGGAGTGATACTAAAAGCCTCCAGTTATTTAAATGTGTATTATAGTCATTGCGGCTGCCCAGGAGTAGTGGGAGTTTGAGTGCAGGGCTTAATTTTGTATGTTCAGATTCCACTGTTTATCTGACCAACTACTGCTAGCAAGTTCAGAAGAGCGGCAGTTGGTCTAACAACAGACAATTATATGATCCAACATGGCTGCACTGCCAGAGAAAGTTTGTAGATTTTTTTTTTAACCTACCGTATTTAAAAAAAAAAAAAAAGATTAAAAAACAAAACAAAAAAAACCACTACATATACATAATTCAAATATATAAAAAAAATATAAAGATTCATAAATGTTTAAATGAAACATGAGTAGTAAAAATGTGATTAAAGTGGTCCTTAATATTTGCAAATATATGAAAAAGTGCATAGTCTCATTTAAAGTGGAATGCTTAATTTAGAACACTTTCCTCACCCAATGATCTTCAACCATACATTGGGACATTGATTGAACAGAAAATTAAGAATATCTGGCAATGAGATTTTTTTTTAGAGTGGGACCAGAATATTTAAGGTTATCTTAGCTAATGAGTAGTAACATACCAATGAAACATCTGACTGTCATTTTGAAGTCCAGAAGATCCTTTACCTCAATTTGGCATAATACTGAAAAAAATTTCAGGGTGGTTTTTTCACCTTCTTTTGGATTAACAGCAAAAATCTGGATATGTGAAAAGCTGAAGTGAAGTAATTTTCTGCCTATATTACTGCGTAACTGTATGACTGTAAATTGTAAGTCAAAAATACTAAACTGTAAAAAAAAAAAAAAGAATATCTCAAGCCTGTCTCTTTTGGTTTACATCTGGATTTTATAGTGAAGTCAATTACAGCAGTACATGTAATAATAATATCAGTCTATCAGAATGGATTGTATATTCACCAGCTCAACTGCAGATATAAAGTTATGTAATGGGAATAGGTATTTCAATATTATCCAGATTTTCACTGACTTCCTCATGTTATTAAAGTGTTCTGCCCAAAGTGAAAAAGAAATAAAAAGACTTGATACATGCAAGTGAAATATTAACAAGAAATAAATTAGTGTTACCAAAACCATCCTAATAACGTCCACTTCTTGCACATGCTAAATATATTACTTCCAGCGAGCTGTAGTGGTATTAATGCCAGAAATGCGCTTGCAACCCCCTTCCCCTATATGTAGGTAGCCAAAACACTGCTACCTGCCTGAGCAAAGCGTGCCAGTGTAGGACATAGCGATATTAAATGGACACTATAGTGCCCAGAACAACTACAGTTTAATGTAGTGGGTCTGGAGACTATAGACTGTCTATGCAGACTCAGCAATATAAATGGTGCCTGTCCCTGCAGGCCTTTTAATGTAAACACTGCCTTTTTAGAGAAAAGGCAGGGTTTACATTACTGCTTAGTTACACCTCTAGTAACAAATCACTCAGCTAACTACTACAGGTGCTGTACCTGCACAATAGCCTCCTAATCAAAAATGATTTTCTCAGCCATGGAGGTGGAGCAAGGTAGGGCCAGCTGCAGCGAGAGTGGTGTGGCGCTGGAAAACAAGGTGAGTAAAGTCATCTTTTTATAGTAAAGAGAGGAGGCCAGGGACCTAAATATTTATTTTACCACTATAGTGTCAGGAATACAGGTTTGTGTTCCTGTCACTATAATGTTCCTTTAATTAAGCGAATTGGCCTAGAACAGTAATGAAAAAAAAAAAAAAAAAACGACTACACAACCCAATATTATATATACACACACAAATATACATACAAAGACTTAGAAATTCCTTGCACTCCAGGCTCCAATTATTTTTTCCGGGTGCTGAAAGCCCAGGGCTCAATATCCAAATAGTGCAAATAGGGATAGGCTAGCACTCACTCATGATCCTGAGGAAAGTCCTGGATGGGGACTGAAACATCAATCTACATGTTTTAATTTACCAATAAAGTAAGGAACTTTTAACTTCCAAATTCCTAGCCTATCCCATTTGCAATATATATATAAAAGCCCTAAGGTTTGGCAATATATATATATATATATATATATATATATATCCAAACCTTAGGTATATGCCAAACCTTAGGGCTTTTATTCAAGTAAAACACAAACTTTGGCTGCGCTCATGGTCTTGGATAGAAAAAATTCCTTTATTCAAAAGTTGGGATCTATAGATTGACGTTTCAGTCCTCTCTGGGACTTTCGTCAGGATACCTCTGAGTATTTTGATCCTGAGGAATGTCCCAGAGAGGACTGAAACGTCGATCTATGGATCACAACTTTTGAATAAAGGAATTTTTTCTATCTAAGACCATGAGTGCAGCCAAAGTTTGTTTTACACACACACACACACACACACATATATATATATATATATATATATATATATATATACACACACAAAAAAAATCAATCAACAGCAAATCATTTTTAGTGCTTGTAAAGTAAGAAGTTTGTCTTATTGAAGAATTTGATAATGTAATACTAGTAAGACTAGTTTGTACCTTTGGCCTCATACTATAATGAATACTGTTCTGGAATCAATAACAAAACCAACTTCAAGCCATATATCACTTACACTGGAGGTCTATGTAAACATTATTTCATATGAGTGAAATAAAAGTTAGCTTACACTACACTTGTACCATAAACTGGGTAGTATTTTAAAAAAAAAAAAACACCTAACATTTGCTGGAACCACTCCACGCCATTCTGATCCCTGGCTTTCTAAACAGGTGGCTGGTTTAAAAATCATCACACAATTCCCATTTGGATTAATAAATGGATAGTGTTTATCCACATTATACCCAACTGATGTACCAAACAAATGCATAAAACCGACATGGGACTGATATACATAAAAATAATAATAATAATAATAAAAAGTGGATTTGATGTCAGTAAAATAAGTGTTACGAAAACAACTCCAAAAAGGTTACAGTCCATGGGTAGAAACACGAGAGTGTAAAGCTTATGTTGACATAAGCAGCACTGTCATTGTAGTATAAAGTAGGCTGGTTGTATATTTTTTTTTTTTTTAAACTACTACTAAAACCAAAAGACTTTACAACCAATACCAGCTCATGTAATGTCCTAACATTTTATGTTTTTTTCTTTTTTTGTATTTTATTCTTGTTTGTAACTATTTTTTCCTACACAGAAATCGTCGCCAGTGTCTGGGCCTACTGATTGTTCAACTCCTTGGCTTATCTACATTAAGAGTGCTTTGCCAACTTGTCCTAAACATCCTTTTCTTTCTCACCACCATCAAATTAAACTTCAAGGTGAATTGGGAAAGGGCCTGTTGAACGAAGCTACTGGCCACTCCTTGGTGATTGTTTGCAGTTTCCTTTCCCAATACATTTTCTTTTTATTCAGGATTTCCATCTTTATTCGGTGCTCCTCCTCTGCCATCTCACACTCTCTTTCTATCTGCTGCACCTTGGCCACGTGGACCTCATTCATTTGTATTAATTGGAGCTGAAGGATGGACATCTGCTGGTGGTGCTCTTCCTCGTGCATTTTTCTGATCATGTTATCATGAGTATTTTTGCTCCTGTAGGTCCTGTTACCAGTTATCCTAGTAGATGAACAGGAAGGCGCTGGATGAGGTGTTATTTCACAATCATGCATGTTGACTAAAGCCTTTTCTTCCACATACAGGTCTCGGTCTGGAACAACAAAGGAATCTAGGACAGAAGCATAAATATTATATAAGGAAAAGGGGACATACAGTTGAGAAATTATTCAAATATTAATATAGTGAACCAGTCATACTGATCAATGAATACGATTTGGCTCATGATGTGCTTGATACATTGCTATTAAATGTATAAATAATTTTATTTTGCCTCAGTTCCTTTTCCACTGAATGGGATAAAAATGGTTAATATCCCATATCCAACAATGGATAACAGGTGCACAATAACCATCTAATGTACTTGTAATCTATATGTAAACATTCTACATATGATTAAGTAGACAGTTCTACTATCTTCACCTATTTCACAGACATTTAAAAAGATTATATTGTTTGTTCTTCAATGTGCACCAATAGCATTTTTCTCCATTTCAGGTGCATTAAAACCAGGTGCTGTTTATATCCACCTTTACCACTCCAGCAGTTGTGGATTGTGCCTCCCAAGATGCTCAGCCAGTTTCTAGACTGGATGAGCATTACTGAAATCTCGATGCGGAACAATAGGGAAAACAAAAATTAAAGCTCCAATATGAAAACAGAGTGTTTGCTGTATAAAATATACTGAACATGACTTTGCTTACATAAAATACTGTAAATGAGCCAGATCTGTTCACAATATAGATATTTTAACATTTTTCAAACTAGAATTATGCACTAGCATCTCAAGGCATTTGATTTACAGATATTCTAGTTTCAAGTTTTATGCTTTAGAGACATGGTTGTACCTCGTAGGAGAACCTTCATTTTGAATTTGAAAATCAGATCTAAAACAATTCAGCAACATATATGTAAATGCGTATATACCTGGATAGAACTTAAGATATTTGAAATTGCATGCACTGTCTGTCAGCAGATGGGGAGGAAGCATTTTGTTTTGGCACTCACTCTCGAAACCATCCTGAGGAGGCTGCTGTAAGACACAGTATGAAGTGAAAAGGGAAATTTTCTTCCCTCGGCCCGCTGAAAAACACAACATGCAATTTCAAATGTTTTTTTTTCTTTTCTTTGTTCTTTTAAACATACAAAAGATTTACATGCTCATGTATATCTTTTCAACAAAACGACAAACGGAAAAAACAAATATTATTATTTTATAGGGATTTATATATATATAAAAAAAATTTTTTTAAAAAAGGGTTGTCTTCACAAACATGCTGAATATATGTAAAAAATAAATAAAAATAAACCAACAAATCCAAATATGGAGTAATCAGTAACATTCCATTTGTTTCCATTGATATTTCTCCCAGAAAAAAAAAATGGCTTGTACATAACACTGCTACCACAAAGTTCAGGTAAAAACATTGCATAAAGGCAGTACATAGAAATTATAAATTAGCATCCCCACTGGATCCCACTGTACCCACCGCAGTCAAACAAAGTAGGATTTAAAGGACCGGTCAAAGCTTTATAGTGTCCCTTTAGGCTAAAGTGGTTTTAGTCAACAGATTCACTACAGCTTAATGTAGTGGTTTTGGTGGTTATAGACCAGGGGTGCTATACCAGATCTACCAGGTTATAGACCTGGTAGATCTCCAGATGTTTTAAAACTACAGCTTCTACAACATCTGGGGATCTACCTTTTTTGGCACCCATGCTATAGGTCTCTGCAGACTCAGCAATATAAATTTTACCTTTTCAGAGAAAATGCAGTGCTTACATTGCTACCTAGTCACACCTCTAGTGGTAGTCACTCGGACAGCCACTAGAGGGACTTCCTGAGTTAGGTCCTGCAATCTTTGCATGCATGGAGATGATACATTCTCCCCATAGAGATGGATTGAGTCAAAGCACAGGCACAGTAGCCTCCCAATGCTTTCCTATGGAAAAATATTGGATAGGCTGAGATCGATCATCTAAGCAATTGAGATGAGGCCATTGAATACTTAAATAGGTAGTCCAGCACTATAGCATTAAGATTACATGCCTGTATTCTTAATGCTATGGTGTTCCTTTTATGAAGTCATTTTGGTGTATGGATTATGCCTCTTCAACCTCCCTACACACTTCCTGAAAATAAGTCTTCAGTTTGGAACCTGATCGAATTTTGAGTGTCCGCAAGCAAACAGTATTTAGTCCTGCTCTGTTAATTGTCTGCTAATGCAAATCCGCATCCTATTTGAGATTTGGTTAAACAATAAAAAAAAAAAAAGGAAGGAATCATACTTTCATATGAAGAAACAAATATATCTCCAGAGAAGTATGTCTTGGGACATATTCCAGTACAAACGGAGCACTCACAGCTTGCAAGTAATATTGCCTAGTGCTCATGCCAGGTCTCCAAGTACCAGCATTCTTGGACTTTTTAGTCATTTTGGGAAGTGCAAGAGTGCTAGTCCTTTTAACACCTTAATGACCAAGGCTCTTGACATGTAACCCTTGTATGTATGTGACCCATACAATTAGAAATCATTTTCAAAGGAGAAATAGGGCTTTCTTTCGAAACCCTATATGTTGACATAACGTAATGCAGATTATGAATAAATATATTTTTAAATTAAAAAAAAAAAAAAAAAAACACATTTTTCTCAGTTTTACAGTTAATAATTTCTACACAATCGCAAATAAAAAAATATAACTCAAAATAGATTAATTATTCTTGATTGTCAAAATGCTCAATATGTCTAATAAAATAAATATTGCAAGGAGTGAATTATAGTTTTATGGCAATATTTGGCAATCCCGCTACATAAAATATATCTTTGTAGAAAGTACATCCCCCAGGCCATTTAATCAAGAGCATTTTAACATTTTAAATTTTTTTTTTTTTTTCACACGTGTTTTATTTTAGGTTAATCCACAGAGCATGTGTGTCCCACTATTGTAAACATCCAATACTTGTGTTCTGTTACGGAAGCACCTTAAGAACACAATAGGATAGAATCCTTATTGCATCTTATGGTAGGGAACAGTCAGCCAATATGCCATCCAGGTTGGATGAAATTGACAATGCTTGGCAACAGGAAAATCCTGGTTTATATAAAACTTTTCTTAAACTGTTCGATATTAAACCAAGGGACAGTGCCAAGGGACTCTACACAGTCTAAGTACTATAGCGAACTGCAGAGGTTAGGTTGTGTATTGTGTCTCCCTAATGTATAAAATAAAAAAAAGGATACATTTAAGTTTAGTGAAATAATTAACTAATGTCTGTATACCATTTCTTGCAAGTGTGTCTGAAATGTACCTTTTTTTAAACCACTTGGAGATGAGCCATCAACACACATGGAATCTGAGAGAGGACCTTTCCTTATTGGTTCAGTCTGGATCTTCCCCTGCTCATCAATAAGAAGCTCCAGGTCTCCTTTATGGAAAGCTGCACAGAAATATAGGGATACACAATAAATTAGACAGAATTAGGGTAATATCTATCACATACATATAATTATGGCTGTAGAAACCTGCCTCAAGAGGCCCATCTCAGGAACGGCAGATCATTTTGTCTAAGTATGTTCATAGATAGATAGTAATATAAGGTGAAAAAAAGTCCAACTAGTTCAACCATTCTTTTATGCTGTTGATCCAAAAGAAAACTTATTGTAGCCATTTTCAAATATGAAAGTGAGAAAACAGGTACAGTAGGCCTGTAAGAAGGGAGGAAGACACTGCTGTTACTACAAGGGAAAACCAGATAAGACAATCTGACCTGGAGCTTGGAATTCCTAGCTATCTGGGAAACAGATAACTAATGAATGTGTTAATATCCTTGGTAACACATCTTCTATTTTTAAAACTTTATTTACTTTCACCCACTACCCTGCAAAATGTATTGGTAAAGGGGTGTTTGCCCAATTTCCCCTGCATGCATGACAAAAATATATATTACACAAATAAATTTTTGCATCCAAATATGTAACATGAACATTGCAGGAAAAAACAAAATTGTGACCACAAAAAATATAAAAAATAAACTGTAAAAGAGATACACAGATAAAGCATAAGGACAGAATAGGAAAAATACATAAAAATGGTGCATGTTAAATAATATTCCATATACACAAAACCTCTATAGGGAAATAAATTAACATGTTTTTCTGTTTTGTATATGTGGTATTAAAGGTACATTTTAAACACATAAAGCTTGTTGAAGTGCTTTATGTGTATGGAATGTGTCAGGTTTTTTTTCCCCACAGTTCAGAATAGAAATCGGTACTTTTAAATTGGGGGCAGAAGCAAACAAGTGACATCAGAGTGTGAGCCAGGGAGATGTTTTTCCGCTGCTGTTAGTGCCACAGAACTATCGGAAGCAGCAGGTTCACTTTACTACAGTTCATTGAGAAGCATATGAAAGCTGAGAGCCCAAATGAGTTAAGAATGAAACGCCTCTGATTGGTGCCAATGATAGGGCTTGCAAACAGTTTTTCCATATTTCTTTGTGAGTCTATCTACTAAATAGTTAAACATTTTTAATTGCGAGCTCCTTAAAGGAAAACTATAGTATCAATAATACAAACATGTATTCCTGACACTATAGTTCTAATATCACTATTTAGGACACCTGCCCACTGCAAGGAAATTAAAAGGTGTAAAACTCACCTTTATTCCAGTGTTGTGCAGATCCGGTCGCGGCTTGCCCTGCGCCACCTCCTTGGCTCAAATTATCAAAATTGACAATCTCAGCCAACGCTGCACTGAGCCAATCAGCATCTCTCCATAGGGATGCATTGAATCAATGCATCTCTATGGGGAACGTTCAGCATCTCAATGCAGAGCGTAGAGACACTGAACGTCTGTTTGAGCAGCTCCACCCTGGAAGCACATCTAGAGGCGGTCTAAACTAAAAGGCAGTGTTTACATTAAAAAGCCCACAGGGACATGCTATACACACCAGAATAACTACTTTAACCCCTTAAGGACCAAACTTCTGGAATAAAAGGGAATCAGGACATGTCATGTGTCCTTAAGGGGTTAAGCTATAGTGGTTCTGGTAGCTTTAGTGTCCATTTAATATTCATTGGTCTGCATGGACGGCCTAACATTGTTACAATCTAGCCATATATAACAAATTATTCATATGAAGTGGTATGAAACAAGCAAAGGGATTGTATCCACTGATGTTGATTGTCTGATATAGGTAGATGGAGGGATGTCAGTTTCAGGCACATACTACATACCTTAAAGTACCTCTGTAATATTGTAGCTTTAGTTCTTAAATCATTTTCTGCTCCTTTATGTTTTTATTTTTTGCAATTCACTTTAGTTTAGTTATACATAAGAATAATTAGTGGCTACTGTTTTAGGGGGAGTATAGTCTGGCTATTGGCAGCTGAAGCAAGGTTCCATTTTGGTTGTTAAAAGGACTGCACAAATACAAAATAAATAAAAACCACTGTTTAGTAGATATACCAGAAATTAAAACTTGCATGCATTTAATAATGGATTATTTCATTTGTGGTATATATAAAAACAGCTTGCAAAACCTGCAGCTCTCTTGTGTGTTGCCTTTGCAAGCTCTCCCACTCTAACCCAGTCCAGCCTTTCTGTTGCTATCCAATCACAGACTTCCTAATGCAGCTCAATGAGAAGTCTTTCAAAAAGACAGGTGCTCTGGGCAACTGCTGCGTCTTGAGTTCAGTGCAACTAAGCTAACCGAACTAGGAAGTGACAGGAGCTGTTGTCTGCCTGGAAGCTAAGGGTGTGTAACCAGGTTAATTTAGAAAAGTGTAAATTTCTATTGAAATCTGCACTATTTGCAAAATAAAAAACAAAACAAAAAAAAGGAGGGCACACTCTTCACACATAAAGCTTTTTAGCGGAGGGCGGAGCCTAACCCTTCATGGAGACGGACGTGTGAGCCCTTAGCTCTCCGACCCCGGGATCACTATCCGCTATCATCAGCGACGCTGAAACGGCAATTCACCCCATAATCCACCCTACCACCGATCCACATACCCTCCATCCACCTACCCCATGGGAGGCAATAAAAAAAGGCGGGACACCACTCCGTCCGTGGCCACGATGTTCCGCGGTAAGGACAGCGGGCGGCCATCTTTATCACAAGGCCCCATGGAATCGGGCTCCGACTCTGAGGGGTACGACCCCACTGAGGAACAAACGACACCCCTCACAAAGGAAGACCTAAGAAGGATGCTCAGAGAGACCTCGGACGACATAAAGGCCTACACGACAGCCGCCCTAGAGAAACAAATTGCAGGCCTCAAGGAGGACATTGAAGCCTTGGCCTCACGCACTAGTCACACGGAAAAAAGGCTAACAGAAGCACAGGCCGCAACTACGCAACACTCCAGAGTTATTGAGACACTGCAGGAAAGGGTATTATACCTGGAGGACGGCCTAGAGGATCTAAATAATAGATCGCGGAGGCAGAATATAAGAATTAGGGGCCTGCCCGAATCTATCCAGCCGGATGCTATATTACCTACGGTCCAAACAATCTTCCAATCAATCTTACCAGACACATCTGAACAGGAGCGCTACATCGAACGTGCGCACAGGGCCCTGCGCCCCCCAGCCTTCAACCTAAATGCGCCCAGGGACGTCATTACCAAACTCCTGCACTTCCCTATAAAGGAACGACTCATGAAAGCAGCACGAGACAACCCCCCAATTTACCAGGGGCACACACTGCACTTCTACCAGGACCTGGCACCGACCACCCTGAAGAAACGCCGGGACCTCAAGCCCCTCACGACCGCCCTCATGGAGAAGGGCTGGCGATACATGTGGGGCCACCCATTTAAGCTTCTCGTCAAAAAGGGCGATCAAACATACACCCTACATCAAGTCACGGATATGCAGGACTTTGCCACCCACATCGGCCTCTTACTGCGGCAACCAACACCGGCTACCAACCCACCCGCGGAGAACAACAGACACAGCGAGCTGAGACCCCGTCAGCCCAGACAACAGACCAAGTCAAGGCCCCACTCCGTACCTAATGGACAACTCCACATGAACAATTGAACTGAGCTACAACGGGAGGCCTGAATATATTACAAGAGACTCTCCTAACCTAATCCAGCTCCAAACCTTAAGTATCCAGTTTATTGTTTATTATTAGTTATTTATTATACTGTTTAAAGTTTATAACCTAGACAAAGGGAATAGCCCTGCCACCGCACAGCGGAAACTGACACAGCCATCACTGGGACCCCCTCCCGCTCCCAGGCCCGACCACAACCTACACACGTGAGACTGGGCTCAGGGCATACAAGATAGATCCCCAAAGGCCAGATATAGAACCCTCCCCACACCCACGCATTAAAGGGGTACGCCCCTACAACAGCCACACAGGGCCATCACATTTGGGGACACGCCAATCGCATGGACAGAACCACCACGCACCCTCAGGGAATGCAAACACGCACATAACCCCCGCAGGGCATATCACGTATTGCTTCCACCAGACCAGGGGGCATCACATCACATCGCAAACAACGATGCAAAAACCCTCATTTAGAATGCCACACCTGTTTCCTGTCTAAGCCAGGGCGGGCCATATAAACCCGCAACAGGAGGGAAGGAAAACCCACGTAACTCCAGTCCCTCTTCTCGTCACAAAACTCCGAGATGGGCAACCCCCATCTACATTCCAATATGGCCCTGCCATGACCGCCAAGAGAGCAGGGAGGGAAATCTCTACCTTATTTAATTCATAGAAAATCCTATATGCCTGTGCAGTCACTAACGTGACTAAGCGCAGCCTGAGAAAAACCCCTATACTCCACACCTCATACCTGACTCATGGAGATGCCGGGGTTAAATACCACACCCCCACCAACCCTTATTTCACCACACACTAGCGCCACCGCTACCATGTAACCAACGGAGGGTCCATGGAGGGGGGGGGAAAGGGGGGGCGGGGCGCGGCGCGGCGGGCGGCCGGTGAAAGGTCTACCCCCTGCAGCCATCTGCCTCGTATGCTAAACACCACAGGCACCCCACCAACCAGGCCGCCAATCCAACAACCCGGAGGGCAATGGACCCCTCTAGCACGAACAGCACACCGGTCGCCCTCCCGCCGTCGCCGCGTCCGTCCCACGAGGTAACAAGCATACCCCCCCAAATCAACCTGACACCATGCGCAGAGGGGAGACCCAGTTAGGAATGTAACACTGTCTCAGGCAAAAGGTAGCAGGCCCATTACCCAATGTGTTCCCCGCACCCTACTAAGTGTTCTAATGTTATAGAATGGTTAAAGGTTCAACGACCAATGTTAAAGGTTACTTACCCAATGTGTTATTTGTATTCCACTAAATGCTCAAGTGTTATGGACTAATTCAATGCTTAACGACTATTGTCAAAGGTCACTCACCCAATGTGTTAATTGCATTCTACTAAATGCTATACTGTTACGGACGTGCTTGCTGTTAACTGCTACTGCCAAGGGTCATTATTGACATCCTACTACAAGCTCTACTAATCCATTCATCGGGCACACGATGCCACCCACGCACAGCAGACCTCAAGACCTCGACATGACGTTTGACCACCCCCCTACCAACGAGACATGAGGCCCACTTACGGGACTGAGACCGCACCGGATACACACCCAGGACCACCGACACCCACAGCAGACCAGCTGACCTGGAGAACCCAGGACACCCCAGCTAGCCACAACCCCCAATAGCTGACCTCCCTAACTTAGAGAATGGCAGGAACACAACACTCAGACATCACTCAGGGCACCGCGAAAACCACAGACCTCCTCACAGAGGACCGAGGGACACCTCACTCACGCACAGACCAACCCCACCAACCGCCAAGCCATACACCATAACAACCCCCAACTATCAAGGGCACCAGACCCCGCGCCACGCCCTACCCCCCACCGAACACACAACCGAGGGGTCCCCACACCAAACCCCCCCAACAGACCAAAAATGACGACTGCCACAGCACCACCCCCCTCAGGACTCTGGAACACCCCTATAGGCTGAGCGACTCACCACAGGGGCTAAATACCCCCACACCTAGACCTCAGTGGCACAAGACAACCTCACACACCCACACCTGACTACTCCCCGAACCAACCCACATAACAACCCACCCCAGGGTAGACCACAAACCGCATAAGGGACCAACCCCCCACCACACCGTGCGAAACAGCAAAATCCGACAACCGAAGTATCCCGGGGAGGACAGCGCCCGGTATTCCGACCGTCTTCTCCCCACGACCCCACACGGACGACACACCCCCGACACTCTCCCCAATCCAACTTGGGACAGAGGCCGTGGATAGGACTTAAACCATACACAGAAAACACAAGCCTACAGACGTAACACCCTCCGCCCACACGACGCCTGGCAGCAGCTTAGTAAGACAAGGCATGTTTATTCTATAACCCCTAGCTACAAACTAATACCCCCCCTTTTTTTTTTTTCTCTTTTTTCTTCTTCTCTCTCTCCCCCCTCTCCTCTCCCCCCTTTCCCATCCCTACCCAAACACCCAGCCCGCGAAAGATGCCAGCCACTCTGACCTGCCTATCGATCAATTGCAAAGACCTAAACAACCCCTCCAAAAGGCACCAACTCATGAGGTGGGCCAATAACACAAAGGCGGATATCCTCCTACTCCAGGAAACGCACTTCACCAAAGCCAAACAGTTCCCTCTCCTGAGCCGACACTATCGGGTGAACTACTTCGCCAGCTCCCCGGCGGGCAAACAAAACGGAGTCGCCATCATCACACGGAAGTCATGCCCCCTCACAGTAACCCACACCATAGCCGACCCACAGGGTAGATATCTCACAATAAAGGGCAAAATCGGACCACAACAATATGCGTTCACCTCAGTACACGCACCCAACATACCCACCAGTTCATTCTGGAACACCCTTAGAGCACATCTGACACTATTCCCCTACCACCACTTGATCGTCGGAGGAGACTTCAATGCTACTCCATCTCCCACCGTCGACAGACACCGAGCCAAAACCCACACACAACGCCGACCCCCGACGGCAAAAGCCGACAAACTCTTTGCAACATTCCTAGACCGGACCCACCTCATAGATGCTTGGAGATCTCAACACCCCACTACACTAGATTACACCTTCTTCTCCCACCCACATCAATCACACTCCCGCATAGACCTTATCTTAATATCCCCGGCGATAGCACCCTCGCTCAAGAACACGTCCATAGGCCAGATTACCTGGTCCGACCATGCAGATACCACCCTAACATTCACTATCCCAGGCACCACCCGACCGTGGACATGGAGGCTTAACCCCACTCTCCTCCATAACCCACAGATCCGCACAACGGTCACAAAGGCCCTGTCCGAATATTTCGAACTCAACACAGACTCAGTGGACTCCAAATGCACCCTATGGGCGGCCCACAAAGCAGTCCTTAGGGGGACACTAATAAATCAAGCAACCATACAAAAGAGAAAGCAACTCTCTCACCTGGAACACACCCTGGCAACACTCCGAACCCTAGAGACTAAACTAAAATCCGACCCTACGCCAGAAGTGGCGGCCAAAATTGCGAAATGTCAGACGGAAATCAAAGAGCACATGAAAAAAGACTCGACAAAAGCCCTACTGTGGACGAAACAACTCTTTTATGATAAGGCAAACAAAGCCGACACTCTACTGGCACGAAAACTCAGGCACCGCACAGCCCAGAAACAAATAACTAAAATAGCCACACCAAATGGGACCATAACAGAAGACCCCACCACGATTTCAGAGGTTTTCCAAAGCTATTTCACGTCCCTATATGATCACAACCCCGATATAAGGCAGAACCCAAACACCACCAAAACACTCATCGACCACTACCTAACACATACCCCGTTGCCGTCCCTGCCAAACGAAGCAGCACAAAAACTAATGGATCCGGTGACACCAGAAGAACTCGCGGGCACCATGAAATCGCTCAAACCAAAAAAAAGCCCAGGACCGGACGGGTTTACAGGAGTGTACTATAAAACATTTGCCCCCACACTCTCCCCGCATCTCTGCAACTTATACGCCATACTACAAGGTGACCCACTACCACAAGAGATGCTCCAGGCCACAGTCTGCCTCCTTCCCAAACCCAATAAAACACACTTAGACCCGGGACACTATAGGCCCATTTCCTTACTTAACGTGGACATAAAATTATTCACTAAACTCCTGGCAGATCGGATATGCCCATATCTACCTCAACTGATCCATCCCGATCAAGTAGGTTTTATACCCACAAGACAGGCCAGCGACAACACTAGAAGAACATACAACCTTATATGGGCCGCAACGTCGAAACGGATCCCCACTCTAATACTATCACTTGACGCAGAAAAGGCCTTCGATAGGCTGCTCTGGCCATACTTGTTTGCAACCCTACATAAATTCGGATTCCCCACGGGCTTCCTAGAAACCCTACAAATACTATACGCTTCACCGAGGGCCAGTCTCCAACTTCCCCTCACACAACCACCTATGTTCACCATACACAATGGAACACGTCAGGGATGTCCCCTATCCCCTTTATTATTTGCCCTATCTCTAGAACCGCTTTTACAGAACCTCAGACGAAACACAGCCATAAAAGGCCTCAAAATCCGTGAAGAAGAATACAAGACCGCAGCGTACGCAGATGACCTGCTTATAACCATTACCGACCCAACAACCTCCTTACCTCCACTCATGCACGCCTTAGAGCAGTATGCCGCAATATCCGGATATAAACTCAACATTGATAAAACAGAAGCCTTACCCATACACATAGACCCACCCACGTTAGCGCACCTACAGAGGACATACCCTTTTAAGCTAAACTCTACCCAAATCCAATACTTAGGCGTTACCTTAACATTAGACCTCACCCAAACATACTCTAAGAACTACACCCCAACCATACAAAAGCTCACACATGACCTAGCTATCTGGCAGAACATGTCGATATCCTGGCTAGGACGACTGGCCTCAGTCAAAATGAACCTACTACCCAGACTGCTATACTTATTTCAAACTCTCCCGATCCCACTCCATACCCCAGACTTCAAACAGCTACAGTCGCGAATAGACCAATTCATATGGTCCAACCGACGCCCACGCATAAAAAGGCAAACCCTATATGTCCCAAATAGAGCAGGAGGCCTCGGTCTCCCTCATCTTATCCATTACTATCAAGCAGCGCAAATCACGCAAGCTCAACACCTGCACGCCCCCTACGGAGTTAAGCGATGGGTAGACCTCGAGCACGACATGTTCGGTAGAGATCACCCATCCCTCTACATATGGCTACCAAAACAAGCTAGACCCCCTATGCCACGAACCACCCCAGCCCTGACCAACACAATCAGAATTTGGGACAAAGTTGCACACAAAAGTGGTCTCATCGCATCCCCGTCCCCCCTCACCCCGATACTCCGCAACATGAAATTCACCCCAGGCATGACACCCAAGGATTTCACGCGCTACGAGGACAACAACCTCACACGTCTATACCACTTCTTCCAGGGCCAGCAAATTACCCCATTCTCCGAACTACCACAAACGACACCATTCCAAACATTTGACCTATTCAGGCACATACAGATCAGAAGCTTCCTAGCAACACCGGAATATCTAAAAGTGGGGACAACGGCACCTACCGCCTTCAAGAACCAATGCATGCAAGCCCCAATCCAAAAGGGACAAATCTCAGCACTCTACACACACATTATCCAAAACGTCAAAAACGGAGCCCTCACGTACGTGTCGGCTTGGGAGAGGGACCTAGGCCCGGCAGAGGACCCTACAGACTGGGTCGATATCTGGGAGGCCACAGCGACGATCTCTATCTGCGTAAATCACAAAGAACAGGCCTACAAAACGCTCATGAGATGGTACATCACCCCCCTTAAGCTTAAACAGATGGGCAGGTCAGATACAGATTTATGCTGGAAGGGATGTGGCCACAAAGGAACCTATCTACACCAATGGTGGGAATGCCCCCCGATCAAACAAATTTGGCAACAAGTAGCAACCATGGTCTCCAAAATCCTACACACAGACATTCCACTAACCCCCTGGATCTGGCTGCTATCGAAACCACACGCTGACATTCCCAGAGCCCAAAATAAACTGACAGCAAAAATAGCATTAGCGGCCAGAAGGGCGATAGCCGAAAAATGGGGCAGCAATGAAACACCAACCATGGAATCGATCAGACAAAAAATAACAGACACAATTAAAATGGACGAACTGTCCGCATTACTGCATGATACCACCAAACTCTCCCATAAAATCTGGGACCCATGGTTCTACGAATACCCAGACCCTCCCAGCACCCACTGAGCATCCCACACACCCAGCACACCCCGGAACAGGGCGCACGAAGCCCCACATCAGGGTACCATACCAACCCAAAGACTCCCCCCCCACCCCCCCTTCTTTACAAATTAATTTTTTATTTTTTTTTCTTCTTCTTCTTCCCCCGTCCTCCCCCTTTCCCCTTGCCCCCTTCCAGATCCACAAGGCCAGCCGACTCTAGACACACGTTAAAATACATACCCACCCCAACGACAACCTGGGAACAATACAACAGAAATCCAGGACAACACTTGCCGACCCCCGACCCTCACCATCACCCCCCACACCACACTGAACAGCCACGAACAGAACAAAACTGCAACCCACCCAAAACTATATACCCACAACGACGAGATACAGGACACCCAGACCGCAAGACTAGACCTCGCCACAGCAACCCTCAAAACATACGCAACAACTCACTACGAGAGGGCACCCCTTCCCCCACCTCGTTAATGTCTGTACCCCACCCTGAACCCTAGAAGAAACTGGACTGCAGACCGTCACGAGAACGAAAGAGAACACCTGGCATAATAATAAGCTAAAAATGTCACTGACCAAACTCCACTTGTACGTGGATAAGCAATCCATTGTATACAAAAACTGAATGTAATACATATATGTACCATGAACAATACCCTTCCTACTTTCTTTCTGTACCCCCACCCCGACAATGTACTCCATCTAAACTTCAAAATAAAGAATTTATAAAAAAAAAAAAGCTTTTTAGCAAGCTAAAGTGCATTAGGGGTCTGGAGTGTCCTTATAAGGCAATTTTTCGACAATCAATCAGTCAAAAGAATCCCACAGAAGGACAAACTGTAGACATTATGAACAGAGGAGAACAAAATAAAGACACCAAAGTATAGAGAACCAGCTATAGAAAGAGAAGATACATATAAATAAAGACAAGTGGCAATGTTGGGATCATAATTATTAATATACAGAGAGGAAGAGGAAAGGAAACAAAAAAAACGACAGTGCCACTTTAAGAACAACCTCATCTTTGCTCTCAGAAGAGACCCAATTATTTAGTGTATTGACTATAAACGGTGTCAAAAACCTTCTACAGGACTATACAGCCCTGTTGACTAGCATTTCACAACGGTGTCAAGCTCGCTGATAATCACTCTTGTTACAGTTATTTGAAACAGGCAATATTTAAAGGATACTATAGTGCCAGCAATGCAAAGCTGTATTCCTGTCACTACAGCTCCCTCTGCCTCCCCTACGCACCTGCCCCGGTTGCATAAAGGGTTAAAAACCATTTATTTACTTACCTATCCCTTGGCGCTGGGTCGTGGCTCCGCCTCCATCGACGTCCCTTGACGAGCGGGAGCGAATGCTCATGCAGACTTAGTGCTCAATGTAAACACTGCAGTTTCTCTGGAACTGCAATGCTTCACATTGCAACACTAAGTGCAATAGGGACAAAAAGCTTAAGTGGTCTGGGTGCCTATAGTGTCCCTTTAAACAGCCATGACTGTGCAACAATTCATGAACAAATGTTGCATAAAACTTTTGAAAAACACAAAGTGTTTACAGAGTGCACCTCATAGTTTTGCAAAGATTTTTGAAATTACCTTTTTTTAAACTGTTTGGAGAAGAGCCCTCAGCACACATGGAATCTGAGAGAGGAACTTTCCTTACTGGTTCAGTCTGGATCTTTCCCTCTTCATCGATAAGAAGTTCCAGATCTCCTTTATGGAAAGCTGTTGAGAAAGATTACAATAAACAAAAAGTGCCATAAACCCCCCCCCCATAACCAACACAGTCAAGTGCATGTCATTATGAAAAAAGAAGGGGGTGAGGGGGTCTTACAGAATACCAGTCATGGCCAAAACCACATTTTCTCTTTTTAAAGAGCATCAAATTTCATCTATACATTGTGCTAGCAGTTTTGGGAGAAATATATATTAAAAAAAAAAAATAGGTCTCTCTCCCAGCTGTCAATTTTCCTGACGTATACTCTGTGTTGGAGAATGGATTATTAATAAAGAGCAGAAGAGACTTCCTACAAGCAGTACTTCTGCTCTCCAAGCATAGCAACCACAGCACATATACTATGGTTGCTATGGAAACTACCAAGCCGACATTGCTAGTGCTGTGGTTAGGGAGTATAGAAACAGAGTAACTGACGTCACTTTGTTCAGAAACTGGGCCACTGGCAATGAAGCCAGTGTCAGTGTCATGGAGGTGGTCTGCCCTACTTTGCAAAGTGTTCACAAGCAGGGAAAATCACTGCAAAGACTGGGAGGAGGGAGGGCAGCCTGGAGGTGGTGTTACAGAAATATAACACCCACCTCTGTAAGGACAGTGCTTGAGAGGGATGTGTGAGTTAAGTCACGACAGATTGCCTTTAAATTGGAAGTCCTAATTTAAAGGACTACACCAAACTGATTTTATTTAAAAAAAAAAAAAATAATTAATTGATTAGTAAATATTTAATACAGGCATGCATTCTTCATTGGTGGTAGATCTTAAAAGGATACTATAAGTGCAAGAAATACAAAGGAATACAAACCCTTTATTTACTTACCTTACCCCAGTGCCGATGATCCTGGGCGCTGGGTCGCGGCTCCGCCTCATCCGACATCCCGTAATGAACAAATACCGTGTGCACATTAGACATCCCCATAGGAAAGAATTAAATCAATGCTTTTTTATGAGGGAAAATTTTACGCTGGATGTCCTCATACGGAGAGCGAAGACATCCATCAGTTACCGGACCAAATATCCATTAGGATCCAGGAAGCGCCTCACAGACAGCCACTGGAGGCAGACTTAGTGCTGCAATTTCTCTGGAACTGCAATGTTTAACATTGTAGCACTAAGTGCAATAGGGAAACTGTTCCCAGACCACTTCAATAAGCTTAAGTGGTCTGGGTGCCTATAATGTCCCTTTAAAAGAGCTTGCAAAATCTGCAGCTCTTATGAACTGCAGCCTTTGCAAGCCTTCCCTCTTTTCCCTGGAAAAGACTAACAGTCTCTTCTTGAGGAAAAAGCCAGAGTCTTTTCATTGAGAAGCCTCTGAATTGGTGGGCACGGATGCGTGAACATCAGCTTGTGCACGCGTGCGTCTGATATGAGGTCTGTAAAGAAGCTATTCTGAGATCTGAAGATCCGAAGATGAGGAGTCTGTGTGGGAGGAGGCAGACGCGCTCAAGTAGTAGACAGCAAACCTTCATAGTTTATTTCTAAGATTGCACATTTCTCATAAAAAAAACCCCTGTAATTTCATAATCTCAGAGCAAAAATAGGATATTCTTCATTCATAAAGCATTTCAGCAAGTGCTTTATGGGTGTGGAGTGGTCCTTTAAGCCATATAAGTAAATTATCTATAATCATATCAAAACACATGATTTCCAGGTTATTGAATAACAATAAAATAAAAAAAGAAACAGTAAAAGGAAAGAATTCCTTCTCTGTTTACTATGAATAATAGAATTACACCATTAGCAGCAATCCCTCCCCTATTGCTCTAAATGGAACGTTTCCCTTGACACATACATGGTAACCTGTAAAAACAAGGTTCTTTGGAACGGAATGGAAAGCTCTCAAACTAACAGGGGAGAATCTGTTTAATTTAACCTTATAGACTGACCCCTAAGACTATCACAGAATTTATAGTTTTTGCTGAAATTAAGCCAATGCTGGTGACAACTCTAGATGACATACTGTAACTTACCTTTCTCTAATGATCTAGGAGGTGAGCCCTCACCACACAATGAATTTGTTTCGGACACTTTTCTAAATGGTTTTGTCTGGATCTTGCCTTGCTCATCAATAAGTAGTTCCAGATCCAAAAGATTAACTCTCTTGCAGTCAATATCTAGTAGTCAAACAGAGGGCAGTATTATTGACATATCAACATGTACTTTATCACAATTCAATACAAGTCAGTAATCTTATTGTATAATGTTATCTGAATAAAGTAATATACTGACTCCCAGTATAAGAAAATAAAAATACCTTAAGCACACAATTCATAGGTCACACAACAAATCAAACTGGTAAAAAAAATATTACTAAGATTTAATTCCTTTTCAATATTGCTTAAACGCTTTAATTTTGTACTTCAGAAAACTGTACAGCAAATGGAAAGTACTATTTACTAAAAGTTGAATTTCCTCCTTACATATAAAAGCTCTGCAAAGTTTTCCCAAATTAACAGATGGTTTCATGTGTCAAATGAGATTGGATCCCAGACACCATGTTTTTAGGTGGCACACAGTTATTCAAAGGGAACTTTAGTCTTAAGTTCCACTCTTACCTACTGATTCTTACTTCCAGTTGGGACCTCATAATTGGCTTTTCAAAGGCATACCTTCAACAACCAATTGTCCCTTAACAAACTTACCAGGTTCAAACGTTATGCACTGTGACAATGCATATATCAACAACCTCAGACACGTGATGATACTACTCTGATGGCTGAAAGTGAGGAAGAACTAAAGGACCTGTTGATGAGGGTAAAAGAAGAGAGTGCAAAAGCTGGATTGCTGCTTAACGTTAAAAAGACTAAGATCATGGCAAACAGCAATCTTAGTTCCTGGCAAATAGATGGGTAAGAGGTGGAGGCAGTGACATATTTTATTTTCCTGGGATCCAAGATCTCTTCAGATGGTGACTGTAGTCATGAAATTAAAAGACGTTTGCTTCTGGGGAGGAAAGCTATGGCAAGCTAGCTGGTAAAAACTAAAAAGATATTACATTATCAACAAAGGTCCGCATAGTCAGAACTATGGTATTCCCAGTAGTAACATATGGATGTGAGAGCTGGACTATAAAGAAGGCTGAGCTTTGTAGAATTGATGCCTTTGAACTGTGGTGTTGACGAAAACTGCTTAGAATCCCTTGGATTGCAAGAAGATCCAATAAATCCGTACTACAGGAAATCAAGATAAACTGTTCACTGGAAGCTATAATCATGAGTCTGAAGCTCAAATATTTTGGCAATATAATGAAAAGGCGGGATTCTCTACAGAAGACTCTGATGCTGGGAAAGATTGAAGGCACATGAAGAAGGGGACAACAGAGACCGAGATGGATAGATGAGGACACTGAAGCCACGAACATGAAGTTGTTGGAGCTCAGAGGGGCAGTGACTGACAGATGTACGTGGCGTGCTATGGTCCATATGGAGTGGAGTCGGACACGACTGACCGACTAAACAATAACAACATATAACAAAGCTCAGATTTTCTTCTTGCTATCTGGAATGGGGAAATTAAGTCCTTGCAAGTGGATACCCGTTTGTGAGTGCACATGGGCTGAATGACTCCCAGTATTTAAGACTCTGCAGAAAATTGCCCAAAGTCAGCTACTGCCTAACCCAACACTCACACATTTTGTTAAAGGTAAAACTACAGCTTATAGTAGTTGTTCTGGTGTCTACATCCTGTCCCTGCAGGCTTTTTGCAGTAAACACTGCTGCTTAGGAACACCTCCAGAGGCCACTCATGAGAAGTCCACTAGAGGTGCCTCTTGGGTCAGCGCTGCACAGTATGTTCAGTGACACTGAACTTCTCCACTAAGATGCACAGATTCGGAGGTTTTTAGAACGGATGATCTCATCCAATCCAATGCATTCCAATGGGAAAGCATTGTGATTGGCTAAGATCATCAATTCTGATGATGTCAGCCAAGGAGGCGGATCAGATTGGGGGAGGAGAGGGACCAGCACAGTGCAGCACTGGAAATAAGGTTTTAACTATAATTAAAGGGGACAAGGGGAGGGCCAGGGGGCTAAATACAGTTTTTTTACACTATAGGGTCTAGAATACAGGTTTGTGCTCCTGACCCTATAGTGTTCCTTCAACTCTACATTCAACTCAAGGTGTGATAATGCCGAATGTGAAGACCTCTTAAGGAGCAAGTGCCTCTAGTGGCCATTAGACACAGAGGAATATTCTCAGATAAAAGTAAACAATGTGGTTTCTCAGAAAAGGCAATGGTTAGAGCAAAGGTCAATGCACCAAAACCACTCATTAGGAGTGCTCAATCCAAACCCGTAGATCTTATTCATCTCTTCCTCAACCTTACGGCTCAGCAGTGTGTGTGAAGAATAAGAGGTGGGGACTGGATATGAAATCACACACAGAGCCACATTTCTGTATGGTGGGGAAGTGAGCAGCAGCTTGGCACTGAAAGTAGACAACTTCCTAGTATGCTGCTTGGGGAAGGACAGTCAATGTAAAATGGGGGGGGGGGTCATGGAGAGACACATGGATGGGGGAATTTGAACAGGGCACAGGAAAAACAAAGTAATGGGGAGAGACACAAGGCAGGGAGTGGTAACTGGAAGCACAAGGGAATAGAGCAATTGTGAAGAGGATGGGGAACGACATGTGGTAAAAAAATTAGGAGGATTCAAGGAGATAAAAAATTATCACTTTTTTTAGATTTAAGCACAACTATACCATATGACAGCTGCCACAGAGTTTTTGTAATTCATCTAGGCCCTTCTCCAAAAATGTTGTGAACCCCTACTGTACAGAAAATTATGCGTAATTTAATGGGCTGTGTTATAGTTTGTGTGTACAAATAAAACACGGAACATTTTTGTTTAATTTAGCGCAAAAAAAAAATTTTTTTTTTAAATTGTAGATAGTGGATATGAAACAATCCTCACAATAAGGGCTTTCTTGTCAGCAGATAGGATTCAGCTATTTTGGCTTTAAAGGGTTACTCCAAGCAGCATAACCACCTCAGCCTGCTGTAGTTGTTATGCTGCTGCCAGGAATACCCTGGCCCAGTTACCCAGTAATGGGTCACACCTGAGTCTCCCTACTACTGTTGTGACAATCTTAAAGCTGCTGCAACAACAAATTGTACAGAGTTGACATTAGTCAGCCTGGAAATACTGGAAATATAGTTCTGGGCTGGTTGATAACCAATGATGCCACCAAATGGTGGAGTTACAGCTCCGGCCGTCAAGGGGTTAAACATGTATGAGCAGCATTTCACAGCAAAACACTGCACATACAGATTTCACATACCATGACCACTTAAAATCACTGAAGTGGTCATGGAGCTTGGAGTAACCCTTTCAAATTTAAAAATCACTTTGAATTCTAAACAATTCACACTTGAATAACCCTGCAATTACACAGGTTCTTCATGCTGCAATTTCTCACCAAGTAACACCGCTATGACATCTCTTATGCAACTATGTTTCTTGCTGCCAAAGCTTTAGACAAGCTACTGAGACTTGAGGAAGATGTTCTTAAGGTTGCCCATGTCGCCCTTCATTCAAAAGAGCCGCAGTTGGACAAAGGCAGCCAGAGGTAGCTTCATTCTGGAAATCATTCTACTTCAGACTTTGAGGTCACTATGGAACTTGCTCACATGAATGTGGAAGGGCAGGGCCGTGTAGGGAGATCCTTAGATCTCCATGCTGGTTCGAGAATGGCCCACCCAGAGCCAGAGCTCCAGGCCACTGCCTTGGTCGTCTCATGGCTAATCCGGCTATGATGGAAGGCAATACAAGAGGTTACATCAGTCATAGCATTCAGTAGGAAGATTGAGGCTTCATATGTGGTATTGCAGAGCAACAGGTAACTGCATTTAATTTGGATGTAGCAAGGGGGGGGGAGAAATATATAAGGAGGGTTACTACAGATAAAAGAATTATAATGCACTGTACAATGTATATATAATAAGGAGGTGGGCAGAAGCCTGGCACAGAGAGCGTACGACTTCCAGGTATACTTCTTTTGCGGGTAATGCCATTAAAAGGATATAAGAAAACACAAACAATAAAAACCTAAAGCGTTCAGTCACAAACGATCATGAAATGCAAATATTACAGGTGCAAAGTAGTCTTCAACCAATAGATGGCACTGCATATAACATGTATTTGTTCTCTTACTAGTCCTTCCTGGTCTATACGACGCAACTGGACAGGTCACCTTGGAAGGGATATTATCAAAACAATGAAAACCCCCCCACAAATGTGACACAAAGTATTCTTCAGTTAGAGGTACAAAGGGATTTATTTACAGAATTCAGGCCAAAATAGAGTTGTAAGAAAATGCAATAAAATCTTCATCTCAGCCACGTATGAGGCTTTTTTTTCTTCCTTCTAGCCTACTTTATCTCAAGGGTCTTAAATCTGGTTAGCAGCAATTTTTGACCAGTTACAGCTAAAGTGTAAGCTGTAGCTTAAAATTTTCCAAATGATAAGCTAAGTATATTTGCTGATGTTCATAGACTACTGCTGGCTTCCCATTATGAGTCATACCTTTGATAGCTATGTACAGTTGTTTTTACCTCACCCTGTCAAATTGGTAATTTTTCTGGTTAGCTAGTCACAAACACAAACCTAGTAGACCATTTCAAAAATATTTAAACAAACAAACAAACAAAAAAAAAACACTAATGACTGAAAAACATATGAGAGTTATTCACTAAACACTGAATTGTCTCAAACGGACAAGGGAACTACAATTTTAGACCAAGAGCTAGAGAACATTGCCAGGTTGTCTCTTCTGAACTTATTTTTTTTTGTTGTTGAAATAATACAACCAAAAGCAAGTTTTAAAATTAAAACAAATACATGCATCAGTTATCTCTTTAATTAGATGATGTTACATTTACAATATAGACTGTAACTGCAGATTTCATGCCTCCTCCTGCAATATGACCTCTGGGAATGGACAGGACAGCAGCACTCAGGGAGCTGCCCTGTTCCCAATTGATTTGAACAACATCTAACAATTTTTAGCATGTAGAGTGCACGCTGAGAGCTCCAGGATACATTGCATTCATGTTTTTTTTTTAAAACAAACCAATGCCATAATGGCACAGATCTACGAGGTCAGAAAAAATTAATGGAAATGTCAATTTCCACCAGGCTGTGTCACAGTGGCAGTGTCAGGCCTTTGCTGCAGCGGTCTTCAGTTATTTGTTCATGAGTCTTTCTTCAGAAAGTAAAATGCATGCTCGATCAGGTTTAGATCATGTGATTGACTCAGCCATTGCAGAATATTCCACTTTTTTGCCTTAAAAAAAACTCCTGGGTTGCTTTCACATTATGTTTTGATTAATTGTCCATCTGTAAAGTAAAGCGCCATCCAAACATATGTGCTGAATTTGACTGAATCTGAGCAATATATATCTCTATACACTTCAGAATTAACCCGGTTGCTTCTGTATTTTGTCACATCATTAATAAACACTAGTGACCCAGTACCATTGGAAGCCATGCATGCCCATGCCATCAAACTGCCTCCACATTGCTTTGCAGATGATGTGATATGCTTCAGATTATGAGCCATTCCAAGCCTTCTCCATACTTTTTTCTTCCCATCATTCTAATTCAGGTTGATCTTGGTTTCATCTGTCCAAATAATTGAACTGGGCTGGCTTTTGTTTTTAGATGTTTTTATTTGGCAAAGTCTAAGCTTTTATTTCTACTCATGAGGTTTATGAATGATTTGCACTTCGTGGTGAACCCTCTGTATTTGCTCTTGTGAAGTCTTCTCTTTATGGTAGAGTACCTCTTGGAAAGTGTTTTTCACTTTGTTATATGTTGTAAAGGGTTTTTTCTTTAGCCTGGAAAGGATCCTTTGATCACCCACCACTGTTTGTTCCGTGGACATCCAGGCCTTTTTGTTTTGAAGAGCTCACTAGTGCGTTCATTTTTTCTCAGAATGCACTAAACTGTTGATTTGGCCACTACTAATGTTCCTGCTATCTCTTTGATGGATTTTTTATTTTATTTTGCAGCCTAAGGATGGTTTGTTGCACTTGCATTGAGAGCTCCTTTGACCGCATGTTGAGTGTTCACAGCAATAGCTTTCAAATGCTAATGCTACAACTGGAATCAACTCCAGATCTTTTACCTAATTTATTGGTGAACAAATAACAAAGGAATAGCCAAAACCTGTCCATGAAACAGCTTTTGAGTCAACTGTCCAATAACTTTTGGTCCCATGAAAAAGAGGGAGCTGCAATTCCTCAACGTTTCCGACAATTTGGATGTGAATAGCCTCAAATTAAAGCTGAGAGACTACACTATATATTCATTATTTAAATATAACTTGAACTTGTTTTGGTAAACAGCTGAAATAAAACTGGCATCAGTGTCCAAATATTTCCATACCTAATTGGATATCTCTGCAGTATCAAACCCACGTTAAAACTTTCAGCTATCTTTATATGAATCTGATCGTTTAGAAGGAATCGTATCACATTGTTGGGTGTACAATGGCAGACACATCACTGTTATAAGTGTGTAAGTATATATACACACACAAGGATTACAAAATGTAATACTTATGTATATTTTCTTGGTTATTATTGGACTACTTACCTCTGTCAGGATAGGTGTATGCCCTTGCACGCAGAGCTTAGGTCAGAAGTATTAAAGTGGAGAGAGGGCAGAGTATTACCAGTCCATACAGTTGGTCAGGCTTAATGCAATAGAGATAGGCGAGAAGCCAGGAGTAAGATGAGATAAATCAGTAATATTATTGTTATAACTATTAACAACTAGGCTAGGTCAAGGAGAACAGAAGTACACAAGTCAATAGCTGAGCCAAAGTCAAGGTTACAGAGGTACAGGAGGTTGATAAAATTGCCAGGGTCTGGATACCAAAGAGAAACAAATAACAAGAAACATGTTATCTGACTTTTAAGAGAAAGCACAACAGGGAAACATCTTGTTCGTGGAAATGGTTTAAAGGATCACTATAGGGTCAGGAACACAAACATGTAGTCCTGACCCTATAGTGTTAAAACCACCCTCTAGCCCCCCTGGGCCCCTCATGCCTCCATAAATATAGCAAAATCCTACTGTATTCAAGCCAGAAGCTGTAGATCTGCATGTTTGCCTAAAAAAAAAAAAAAAAAGCAGTCTGCTGACATCAGAAGTGGTAGCCTGATCCAATCACAATGCTTCCCCATAGGATTGAGAATGACAAGGAGGCAGATCAGGGGCAGAGTCAGCATGATTCAAACACAGACCTGGTCAATCAGCATCTCCTCATTGAGATGAATTTAATCAATGCATCTCTAGGAGGAAAGTTCAGAGTCTGCATGCAGAGGGTGAAGACACCGAATGACAGTGCTGCACACTGTGCAGCAGAGATTTTAATTCGGTAGAGTTGGCTGAATTCTAACCAGAACTAGCTTTAGTAAATTTGAGAATTGCCATTCCACCTGGAATATGGCCATTTTTTTATGGATGGTGTTCAGTGAATTATCCTGGATATTTCCAACAAATACTGTATTTTGAGCTTTAGTTGTCATCATACGTTTTCACACCAAATAACTACACTGTGATAAGACAGAACTTATTTTACCTCTAACTCCATTATCCATAGACACTAACCCTATGCTGAAGTTTTTCCTTACACTATGTGTTCAGACATACGATTTCTTTGGAGATTTCATTACCATGGTTGGAAGTGTCATGGTTGTATCCAGATTCATCATCCTGTGGATTCGGTACAAAATAGAGTTGCTCTGGAATCATGCTTGCCACCTTGTCTTTCAAGGCCTGGTGGCTATCAGATGCTGGTCCACAGCGTTTCACCTTTTCTCTCCTCTCATGGGCCATGATCTTTTTGGTCCTGGCTTTAATATTCTCCCAGCACTTTTTAAGTTGTTTGAAATCCCGCAACGACACACTGGGCTGGGAGTTGTACTCATGGGCCAGTGCTTGCCACGTGCGCTGTTTTAGAGCTATAGTCCGGGCATCACTCTTCTTGCACTCCAAAACATACTTGTATTTCTCCACCAAAGCCAGCAAGACGTTCTTCTCCAACTCAGAGAAGTACTTGGCAGGTTTTAGCACTTCGTTGTTTTGCATTTTTCACAGTATGGGGAATCTACAAAAAAAGAACACAAAATAAATAAATAGAATGCTTAAGACAAAACCATTTATTAATTTTTTTTTTTTAATTCTTTAAACATTCTGAGTCCTGAATGAAAAGAAACAGTTCTATTCACTTTTATGCAATATTTCTCACATATGCCATGGACACAACCACTGTACTAACAAAACAAATACAATACCAATGACTTAATAGAACACTACGGGGTCAGAAAAACACAAACACATTCTCTCTCTCACAGGCGCACACACACACACCTGGCCCTATAGAATTAAAAAACACATTCTAGCCTCCATGGCCCCCTAGATATAGCAAAATCTTACCTTTACTCCAGTCTGCTGCTGCTGCTGCCTCTGATCTGCCAGCTTGGCTGACATCATCAAATGTGTTGATCAAATGCCAATCACAATGCTTTCCCATAGGATTTGACGGTCAATGAGGCAGATCAGGGGCAGACACAGCACAAGCCAAACACAGCCCTGGACAATCAGCATCTCCTCATAGAGATGTGAAGAAAGTTTAGTGTCTGCATGCAGAGGGATGAGACACTAAATGACAGTGCTGCTTACTCTGCAGCACTGCCCAAAGAAGCGGCTTTAGCAGCAATCTAAGGAGTGGTCAGTGGAGTGAATGACTAGGCTGTAATGTAAAATCTGAATCTCTGAAAAGATTATATTTACTGCAAGAGGCCTTAATGGAATGATTCTACTCAACAGAACAAATACAAGAAGCTGTAGTTGTTCTGGCGACTATAGTGTCCCTTTAATAGTAAGTGATAAGTAAAATTAAAAAAGTGTTTCGGATACACGATATTAAAGATATGGTGAACATAATAGCAGAAAAACTAGAAAAACATAAAAACTTGTTGTTGTTTTTTTAATCCTTTGTTAAACTAGCAGAAGTAGACTGGGGATAAATTGGCATGTACTTGTAGCAATATTTGCAATTATAATGACTACATAGGCGTCTCCATGCTTCAAGCTTCTTAGATCAATGCATGCCAGTTAGTAGGTTTTATGAAAAGACAGAACCTTAACCAAGCTCTCATGTACAGACTGTCGGGTGTGCAGCTTGTGAATGGAATCCTTCAAGGTTTAAGAAACAAGTATTCCTTCTGTAAAGCCTTATTCCTGGACATAGTTAAAACAGTATTTTTATTTTTTCAAATTATAAAAAAAAAAATTTACCTGTAAAGTGTCATAAAACTGTGTATGGTGGCATGCGTGTATTTCCTGAAACCAAGCCTGGATCATAATCCTAAATGCCCAATTTAGTGCAGTGTAACAAAAGAAGGAAGTTCAGGCACCTCAATAAGCTTATAGGAACTCTCAAAGCACTACACCTATTACAGTGCATTGTAGTGGCTATGGTCTCACAAGTGCCCAGATTAGCTAATAAGTCTAAAATGGATTGACTTCTTACTTGTGGTCTGTTTTGTGCTACTCCTCACCTCCCTGGAGGCACTGGCTTTCTTCACAGAGCTAATCCTGGCGGTGCAGGGTCTAGCTCACTGGCTAAAAGCAATCAGCTGGCGGACTTTGGAGTCTCCGACTTTCAATACAGGTGGTCCTCACTTTACGACCTACAGGTTTTACGCCGGCTCTCACTTACAGATCAGCTCTCTAGTATGGGGATTCAAGGGCACCAGAGCAGGGAATCCCTCTAATCTATGTTTGGGTAAATTTTCCCGAACATAGACCTCACTTACCGACCAATTCGTTTTACAACCGGGTCGTAAGAACGGAACCTGGTCGGTAAGTGAGGAGTATCTGTACTGGTAGGAGAAAGGAGCCTTGTAGACAGTTGCAGACATTAGCAACAGTTTGACTACTTACATTGGAGGATTGCCTGTGCACTTCTAGTACCATAACCACTACAGAGCGCTGTAGTTGTTATGGTGCCAACACCTTCTGGATTGACTTTTTTTTCCCCTGAAATTTGGTGGCTGTGGCCTTTTTGTAACTTCTGCCAAGCATTTGTTCAAATGTAATTGAATAGATTTTTTTGACCAACTACTGGAAAGATTCCAGATTAGTATTCTGCTACTACCCCAAAATTGCAAGTTTTTTGATACGTTACAGAGTTAAATTACACACATGCTAATTTCAGTTTTCAAATTTCAAGTTTACTCAGATTCATTTACTGTGTTCATGTCACTTTTAGAACAAAATAGTAACCATCTGCTGCACTTAAACTCCATTGTGGCATGCCAAGACAACCCGGGCTATTTAACCCCTTAAGGACAGAGGCAATTCTCCAAGTTCTGAACCAAAACAAAACGTAGAATTTGAGCTATATGTCTGTTCAACCATAATTTGTATAGTAAGTGCACCCACACTTATATATAATTTTGTTCAGGAAAACAGGGCTTTCATTTCATATCAAATGTATGTAGGAAACAAATTAATATTAATAAAAATTTATAAAAGTGTAAGAAATTAAGAAATTGCGTTATTTTCCAAGTTCTGACTGTGAATTTCACAATACGGTAAGCTTTTATTGCAATAAAATACACACATTTGTGATGTCCCACGAGTACAACGATGAACTCCATGTACACGTTTCATGGTGTTTTGGAAAGTTACACTGTCAATATTGGGATTGTCCATTTCAATTTTTATACATTAAAATCTGCCAGATTGATTTGCTGGGCCTATGCTAACTTTGAGATCGTAATGCAGCCTAGGAATGAAAATCACTCCCATTATGCTATACCATTTGCAAAAGTAGATATATGTTTATATTTGTTTTTATTTTTTGCATTTTTCACACAAAAAAACGATTATTACTGATGAAATCATCATCATACGTTTCACTGCTCTAAAACACTCATATTTGTATTTAAAAATGTCTCACAAATACAACAGTACATGTACAGTTTTATGGGGGTTTGGAAAGTTATAGGGTCAAATATTGGGCTTGCAAATTAAAAATTGCTGGTATTTCAGCTGGGCTATTCTGAAATATATATCAATATCAAAATACACATATAGAATATATAGAATTTAATTTGGTATTTTATTGTTAATATATACACTGACACATGGAAAAAGGGAGGACTTTGACACAAGGAGGGGAGAAGACATGCATGGAGAGGAGGGATGAGACACATTGTGGACTGGGGTGAGAAGAAATAGAATAGAAACAGAGGCTTCTATGTGAGAAGCCTCTGATTGGACAATTCTCTGTGAAGTGACTGAAAGTCACTTCCTGTGAAAAAGGGGAAGGCTTACAAAGGCTGCAGTCATAAGAACTGCAGCTTTTGCAAGCTGTTTTAGACTATACCCCCAATGACTACATACATAAAAATATGCATGCATGTTTTTATTGGGGGTATATCTACTAAACTGTGGAGTTTTTTTAAACTTTTTTATTTCAAGTGTGGAGGGGTCCTTTAAGGTAGGAATGTGAGTCAAAGGGAGGGCCTGCTTCAGGGGTCCTATGCCACCTTAATGTCATAAAAACTCTTTTGTAGCACAGCATAGCACTCCATAATGTTAGGATGGATTTAATATGGAATATGGGTAGTCTTTCCACTTGGCAAAATTAGGCAATTTTATTTTTTTCACAAACATAGCAGACTTTAACAGTATATATGTCTTACAACTGCAAATACCTTAGCATAGTATTCTTCTCCCAAGTACAACAATAACCCACATATATACACACCTTTTACAATTATTTTAAGAACTTGGATCTTATTAGGCACATACTCTTATCTGCTTCCCAGAAATGTGATTTGTAAAAGTGACACTATCCATCTTACCGTACTGATCAGTGTCACCACATATGATGCTATTTATAAACCTAACAATCCCTAACCCTGAACTATAGTTCTCTCATACTGAGAGAGGAAGCCCTCTTGACTGTCAACCTATTCTATTAAAGTGCCACATCATGAACTAGACATAAAGCAGGACATCCTAAATACAACTAAAACACTTAAAGAGCCTCTCCAGACCTCTAAAGCAATTTTTACTTGATGAAAATATGTGTGAAGAGTGTGCCCTCTTTTTTTTTTTTTTTTTTTTTAGGGCAGATTTCAATAGAAATTGACCTGGTAACACCCCCTTTGGCTTTCAAGGTGACAACGGGTCCTGCTACTTCCTGGTTTTGTTAGCACAGTGCAGCCATTGCCTAGAGCACCTGGCTTGCAAAGATTTCTCATTGAGCTGAATTGGAAAGCCTGTGATTAGACAGCTGGGGAAGTCAGGGAAGAGTTAGAAGGGGAGGGATGGCAAAGCCAGCAGACAATAGATATGCAGCCTTTGCAAGCTGTTTTTAGATAGAACTAGAATGAAAAGGCATAATTAAATGTATGCAAGTTTTCATTGGGGTATATCTACTAAACAGTCAATTTATTTTGTATTTGGGCAATGGAGTGACAGACGTGGGAGGTGCGGGTGGGACAGGAAGATGAGCCTTGCTGCAGCATTCATTATAGACTACAACAGGCCAAGTTGGGGAACGCGTAAGACCACTGAGAAGTGGATTTCAGTAGTCAAGGTAGACCAGAACCTTAGCCGTATCTTATCCAGCATTAAAAAGGGCCACATACGTGCTATGTTTTTGATATGGAAGCAGCAAGATTTGACTATGGACTGGGCATGAAGGGTGAAGGAGAGGTTGGAGTCAAAGAGAACACCTAGGCAGTAAGTGTTCAAGGTAGAGCGGATGGTTGTGCCATTGACTTGGAGGGAGACAGGCATGGGAGTAGCAACGCTTGAAGGAAGAAAGACAAGAAATTCTGTTTTGATCATGTTAAGTTTAGAGTGAGCAGCACAAAAGTCTCCAACCCAGTCAAGAGATATACAGAGACAAAGTAGAGACTACTTTGTCTCTGTATTTCTCCTCCGTGTGACTTTACTTGACACAAGTGGCGACTGCAGGGAATTGGCTGTGTCTATGGGGGATTCCCCCATAGAACTCAATTCTGTACTCTCTCACATGCGCAAGGAGGAGGACATGCGCGAGTGAGGAGGTCCACACTGGACAAATATGGCAGCACTAGCAAGGGACAGGTTTAGGTAAGGAAACTCCCCTTTACATGTCCTGTTTAGCTACCAGATCCCATAGTGGCGTTGTCACAGTCAGGGGTCTTTGCGAATTGCCAGTGCCGCTTTAATCTCAGGGCTATACTTGGCCTTTTATAAATAAATTTCCTATAGCTCCTGTGATGCTTAACCAAAACAAACACTGTTATAGAGTGCATCATGGGAACCAACTATAGCAAAAGTAATAGTAGTTATTGTAAATGCTTAATTGTATCTCTTAGTGAGAAAGAAAAAAAAAAAAAAAAACATTAAACACTGTAAAATACACTTAGGCTGTGCATCACATTGATATTAAAGATGCAAAACTGAATGGATGCCAATTATTATGTCTGCCCAAGTGCTTGTAAATAAATTATTTATCATGTGGTTCAATATTCAGTGTGAACTAAGCGTCGACAGAAAAAGCCATCTCTAAGAATACAACCAGCATATGAGTTTCGGATTACTCTGGCAGGTGAAGAACCAACGAGAGATCTACACAAAAAGAGTTCTATGATCCAGATGACCTATCAGTCTAATAAAATATTTAATCTGTTTTAGAACAATTTTGTCTAAAAATAAATACATTAGACAGATGACTGTCATTTTAGAATTCAAGTTTTTTTCCTTGTGTAGTTTCTAACCAATGCACAACATTCTGACTCTCCTGGGAAGAGGTGACTGGCACCCAGTTTGTAAACAATTTACCCTTGAAGAGTGCCAGGGAACTCCTGGCATGTTAACCACTACAGCACACTGTAGTGATCATGGTGCTTTGAAAGTTCCTATAGGTATATTTATCAAAAAGTGAGAATTTTTGGATATTTAAAGTGAAATTCAAGTTTAATTTTAAACCATTTTTTTTAAGACAGGAAGTACACACAAGGTGTTGGCATGTTTTTGGAAATCTTAACAGATAAATGTAACTTCTGTTATAACAAAATAAAACCCAAAACCAAAAAAGACCATCATCCCACCTCTCCTCCCCAAATTGGCTCTTATGGGGGAAAAATACAGGTTGTGTATTTAGGTGTTAGGCCGTCCCTTCAAAACAATATAGATACCAATTTTTATGTTCAAACATAAAAGGAACACTATACAAAAAAAACAACAATATATGTGAACACAACCCCAGTGGAAATAATACAATATAAGAGCAAACCAAGACTTCCCTTATCTTTTTTTTTTTTTTTTTTAAATTCTTTATTTTTGAGTTGCACATTTTAGTTTTTTTAAAACGAATATAACATTAAAGTAGAAACATAGCTGTGTAGTGTATATCCGCAGCTGAGGTTACAACGTATATGTTGGACAGAGAGCTTGTGCTCGGCTGAGGAACTTGGGGCTTATATTTTACTGCGTAGTAGCATAAGTGACGTAAATAACTTTAGTTATCAAAAAGGTTCTACAGGGTTATGCATAATATGATGGCTTAGGCCCTAGCGTACTCTAGGTGGTGTGGACTGTCAGGGCTATGGAAGTGATTGGTCCTGTGTCTCCTATGCCGGCTGGATTGTGGCCTCTGTGTGGGCATCACTACGCTCCGTAAGTCATGTAGGAGGTCAATGTTAGGGGACAGCATAGTGTATGGGTTGGAGACTGCGCAAATTCCGGAGCGCTTGTTTTGGGTTGGTGCGTCATCAATATCTGGGTGGTTAGTTGGGTCGTAAAGATTTTACGCCTCTGGGTGTAGCTTGAGTGGGTTTGGGATTGTCTTGGGGTGCAGAGGCAGGGGGTGGGGGGGGAAAGATTATGGGTTCTCTGTTGTCGGGCCATATTGGCCCCTGTCAGTGGCTATTAGGTTGTGTTGGTTATACAGATATCGTAAACTTAAACATATATGCATGAACAGGTTTAACTAATAAAAATATAAATATAAACGATCTGCTCAGGTTGCTTCTGTGGCACGTCCATCCGCCGGGATAAAGGGGGTGATTCTTGCTGGGTCCCAGACATGCGACGGCTTGGTGGCCCCTCTTGTGCTAGGCCCGGTAAGTGAGTCCTTCGAGAGACCCAGTGTTGCCAGCATGGCAGTTGCTTCATCCATATCTCGGATCTCGTGAATGATGTTTCCCTGTGTGATTTGCAGTTTCCGAGGGGTACGCCATCTATACGGAATGTCTCCGATTCTGAGTGCTGTTGTGAAGGGTCGCAGGGAGTGTCTCCATTTGAGTGTGTCCCCTGAAAGGTCATTGTAAAATGTCAGCGACATATTTTCGAAACTATAGGGCGATAGTCCTTTTAGTGCCGCCATTATTGCTGCTTTATCTCTGTTGCAGGTTAGTCGTACCACTATGTCTCCAGTGGTGGTTGCGGGTGTTTGGTGTGGCTTTGGAATTCTAAAAGTCCCATCTATGTGGACATTTTTGCCCTGTTTGGGGGTCAGAAGGGCGCAGAGCAGTCTCCGCATCATGTGCGGTAGTTCCCCTGCCGGGATTTCGTCTGGGACCCCTCGTACCTTGATGTTGTTTCGGCGTCGTGCATCTTCCATGAGGGCAAACCTCTGTTCGAAGGTTGTCTGCTGCTTTTGAAGGCGCCGTATTTCCTCCCCCAGTGAGGTGATCTGTGTGGAGTGTTGCGTGGCCGTTGTTTCCACGGTCTCAATGCGTCCCACCAGGCCCAGGAGTTCAGAGCGCAGAGAGGCCATGTCGGCCTGCAGTGTTTTCTGGAGGCCTGCTAGTAGTTCCTTTAGGGTGGCCGTTGTCACAGGCTGGGCGTCAGCACTCTGTGGAAGAGCCTGGGTATGGTAGGAATGTGGAATGGAGGGTGACTCCCCGTCCAGAAGCGATTCACCTGATGAATCCATGAAGTCTGGATAGTCGGCGGCCATCTTGGGTCCACTCGCGCCATGCGCTCGTCGCAGGAGTTCCCCAATGTGCATGTTCGTTTTGGGCTTATCCGGCTTAAGCTTCTTACTTTTGCGCCCCATAGGTAAGCCTGCCACTGTTTTTAGGTCTCTGTGGGTGTGTTTCTTTAGAAATTTCTCGGTTTCACACGGAGCCCATGTAATGTGCGTCCGGTGTGCTTGGCTGCTTGGCTCCGCCCCCGACTTCCCTTATCTTAAGGTGAAGTATCCAGATGGATCCCCGAAGACTTCCTCTTGTCTTCAATAGATATACACAGAAAAATAGGGGACAATCTGCTAAATACAAATGAAATAAAGAAACATAGCGTATAACTGTGTGGAGACTGGTACTGATGTGCAATCACAAATGGTCACTCACAATTTTGAGGAGTTAAAATAGCCTTGAATGATGTCTTTATGAAGTTAAAGCAGCTTTAAATGGTATTTTTCAATATCCAGTGTGTTGTCCCTCCTCACATAGTCATCAGCAAATGGGTATATATGTCGCAAAGAGAGAAAATGTACAAAAATGTAGTGCACTTCCAGAATATAATAATAAGTATTTTAATAACTTACATTCAAGTATAAAACAAGCTGTTTTATACTTGAATGTAAGTTATTAAAATACTTTTCATTTGTATTTAGCAGATTGTCCCCTATTTTTCTGTGTATAAAAGGAACACTATAGGGTCAGGAACACAAACATGTATTACTGACCCTATAGGGTTAAAACTACCATCTAGCTCCCCTGGCTCACCACTTGCCCCTCTTAATATGACAAAATACCTTTATTTCAGTTTGCTGCTGCTGGCTTTTCACTCTGATCTGCCAACTTGGCTGACATACCCCGAAGTGGTATTCTGAGTTAATCACAATTTGTTCAAATAAAAAAGCATTTGATTGGCTGAAACTGCCTAGGAGGTAGATCAGGGGCAGAGGGTAGAGCCGGCACAAGCCAAACACAGCCCCAGCCAATCAGGATCTCTTCACAGAAATGCATTGAATCAATGCATCCCTATGAGAAAAGTTCAGAGCCTCCATGCCCCAGGAAGCACCTCTGGCAGCCATCTGAGGAGTGGCCAGTAGATGTTTCCTTAGGCTGTAATGTAAACACACTGCAAAAAGCCTGAAGGGAATGATTCTACTCACTAGAACAAATATAATAAGCTCTAGTTGTTCTGGTGACTACAGTATCCCTTCAAGGTTCTATGCATGCCCTCATCCTAATAACTAATACAGGTTTACCAAATTTGGAACATTTATTTCAGTTTTTTCATATTTGCATGATACTGACTCTATCCAATCTATAGGAAAAAGTGTGGAAACATTTGATTTTCACGAGGCAGAGTTGGAACCACAATTTCAATCCACTTATACAAAATTGATTTTCTAGCTGTGGCCAGAACCATATAGACAAAGGAGCATTGATGGATCTTAAGAGGACAAATTGCCATGGTGTTGAATGTAACATTTAAAACACTTAATTTCTGTCACAATCTTTATGACCAAGGAAACAAATACGCAAGACAGCTTGCTCATCTACTTCAACAACTGTGTTCCGGTTTGTACAAACCGAAAGCTATGTATGGAAGAGGTTGAATGTTTCATCTGTTCGGGAGATTGGGGGTGCTATCTGGAACTCATATCAAAGCTTTTATGATCTTTGCATAAGTTTCCCCACTTGACATTTTACATCATCATCTTTGGTCGGCAGCCATTGCACTCTTAACTGATGGATGGCCTCCTCACAATGGAAGAATTGTGTCTGGCCCTGAAGAACTCTAAGACATTGCAAACCCTGAGTTTCAATGTATTCCCCTTACAATATTTCAAAACATTTCTCCCAGGGGCTACTTTATCTAAACACATTTAATGCATTTCGGTAGGGCCAAGCTTCCTCATTGCACCTCACATTAACAAAGATTAATATATTTATGGCCCTTAACCTCATCCATATAGCCAAGACTTCAGACTTCTCAATTCTGTTCCCACCTATAGATGCCAAGGGGGTATTTGCCAGGGAAGACTGGGGCTTTACGCATACCCCATTGTAGTCGTATGGCTTTAGTCCCTACTTCCGGTCGTGGATTGTGGCATTGTACTCCTCCCCTCAGCACACGTCTGGATCAATGGGGCTCTCATGGACCCATTCAACATTAAGAATAACCCAGACAGGGTTGTCCATTATTGCCACCATTTTAGTCTGCTCTGACCTTGAAACCTTTTCTATGTAGGATTCACTTGAGGGACTCGACGCGTAGTGTTCAGGTGGGCTGTTATAAAGTTATAGTCTACGCAGATTACCTCCTCTTTACATTGTCCTCTCCCCGCCCTATCCTTGTCCACTCTGATGAAGGAGTTACAGGAATTTGGCACTCTATCAACCTGAAGATCAATTTAATAAAAGCAGACATTTTCAATATCACAGTCAAAATTCCAGGGTGCCACTTAAAAATTAAATAATTGGGCATATGGCTCACTTCCAATTTATCACAACTTCTCAGCTTAATTTTTCCCCAGTTTGGATAAATTGCAACAGGTACTTGAAACCACTATCTTGCATGGGTCACTCCAATTTCAAATAGATGAGGATATTCCCTCGTCTTCTCTATTTCTTTTAAACAATCCCTATTTCAATTTCCCCACCATTTTTCAAAGCGGCTCGACTGGTGAATCAACAATTTAAGGGGGGGTATAAGTCCCCAAGAATCCCATACACTTAATTAACCCTGCAAAAGCATAAGGAGAGGTGGCTCTACCCAACATGGAGAAGAACTACATGACTTTGCACTTCTCTAATGTTGTGGCCAGGAGTGTGAAGTAAACCTCCAAGCTGTGGGTGTCTCTGGACAATTCATCCCTCGTACTTGGCTTATATGGTGCAGGGTGTGAGCGTAACTAGGGTTAATCCCTTTGTCCTAGCTACACTGTAGACACTGCTACGATTTGGCATTTTCTCTAACAAAATGTTAGAGATTCTGCTGTTTAGCATGAGACAGAATATGTATATTAAAAATAACTTTCCTGTAGAAAGTGGTATCTGTAAATAAGGCATATATTTTCTATTAGTTGCTCTGTTGAGAGTTTATTAATGCATTTATTAAGTGTATTTGGTATCCATCTGGCATGGATGGTAGGTTGTTTAGCTTATAAGGAGCCAACAGTTTGCCAATGCTTCCATACTGACATCACTTGGCCTTCTACCTTTCATCTGTGCTTGCTTCTTCTAATATTAGAAAAACTGCCTATACTCATGCACTGTTTCTGTTGTGGGGAAATTCAGATTCCCATGTTGGAGCCAAGGGCGTTATTACATGCTTTCTTCTAGATAAATCCCACCATAGGGCCAGGCATGTTTTAGCTGTTGCCATAGACCAGCAACCTTTTTACACACGCTCATTGACAAGCAGCTTTAACATATCTTGGCCAGTGTCCCACTCAGCACTGCTTGGTTCGCTTGCTTACCCCTTTTGAGGTGCTGTTAGAGACCAAAGCCTCACCAACGAAATATATTGCTCTCATTTATTAAATGCTTAGAGTGAATAGGCATTCCCTGGTATCCAGGTGTCCGCAAGTGGGAGGAGGAGCTGGGAATCACACTTAAAACAAAGCAACAGATAGATAAACCCATTGCATCAACTGCTGGAGTTCTCCTAGAAGTTGTTAATTTGTTGTTATGAGATACTCCTGTCAATACATGCTAGGATGCCACATATATAAGACCAATGTTAAAGGTGTTCCCAACACAATATCATTATGTTACACATGTGTTGGGAATGCCCAGTGGTCCAGAGTTTTTTGAAAGAGGTCCATAGGATAATTGGCAAGCTTTCTGATAAGCTGCCCCCCTCCACTTTTTGCTTGCATTGTTATTACTGCATCACACAACCTGGTCGATTAAGGTGTATAAGAATTCCATAGTCACACACTTACTATGCGCTGCTTAAGGAACAATACCATTAATTTGGCATAGTAGAGTCCCCTCCCGTTGAGCAGCCAGAGTGGAAGAGATTAGACAATTTGAAAGCATGTCACCGGTAATAGAGGCCAAAATACAACGGTACAATGTGCGGTTGTTCTACTGGCTTAATTACCTTTCATCCCTGAGGCACAAGCCCTCCTAGCGTAAGGCGTTGGGTCCGTGGACAGTGAAGCTCTGCTTTTCGACACTGCTAAATTAAATTGCAGGATGTGCAGTCAGTTATGTTGGTGTGGGGCCCCTCCAGGCTCTTGGGCAGTCCTGGTCTTCTGCGCCATCTTCAGGTATTTTCTCTTTTTCTATCTTTCTCATAAATTCAAGCTTCGTGAATATATCTGAGAATTTCCCAGCTTAGCTGCATATCCAATAACTAACAGGCAATTTTAAAGTATATTAGTATTTTTTTTATTTTTATTTTTATTTTATAATTGAGGATTAAAAAAGTATCTACTCCCTGGAAATCATGCAAGTTGGGGTCGAAAGCTGTAAACTAAAGAGTATTGTTTTGTCTTGCTCAGGGTGTATGTTGATTTTCACATATGCGCAACAATCTGGAATGACATTATCAATTCCAAGTTTAGCTAATAATACTTTGTTAAGTAATCAGATTTAAACGAGCAATAGATTCTTTGAGAATATTCTGATGTCCGGTTTACCCTATATTTATACCCCCCCCCCCACAAAAACAAAAAAATTAACTCTTATGCATACTTGTTTAACCGAAGCATATCACATAAACAAGAAGAAAAAAAACAAACCTTTAAAACAACAAAATCCTTTGCAATCAATACAAATTTAAAATGATAATTTAGCAGAGGTGCCCAAAAGGAAGATCCCCAGATGTTTTCAGAACTACAACTCTCATGACGCTTTGCATGCCTTTAGAATGACAAAGCATAATAGAAGCTGCAGTAATAAAACAAACATCGGGGGATCTATCATTTGGGTATCCCTTACCTAATGTATCAGCATGACTTAGTGAAATCTACTTAGCGGAACCAGCAGTTGCGAATAATAATAATAATTATTATTATAAAAATCTACTTGCCAAAGGACTCAAGTGGTAGCCCAATCAACTTGTCCTGACACAAAATAATTTCAAATTAGAAAGCTAGGGGATCCTGATTACATCACAAATTAAATCTGAATGAAAAACGGAGGGGAAATAAAAATAGCTCATCTAAAAAACATTTTTCAACTAAGCTATAATCTCCACTGGCTATGTTCAGACATTCAGATTTAATGTGTAATGTATGTGTGTGTGGTTTGTGCTAATAGAGCCTAATGGGCATTCCTGGCATTCAGTGTAGGCCAGGAGTACACAACCCCAGCACTCCAGATGTTGTGGACTACATCCCACATAATGCTCTTACGCCCATAATGCTGGCAAAGCATAATGGGAGGTGTAGTCCAAAAGATCTGGAGTGCCGAAGATTAATTATGCGGCTGCACTCTAACTCACTAGAGCACACCAGACCATGAGAAAGCTATTACTAGAGGTACAGACATTATGCTTGTACCTGTCCTCCCTATAACAGCCTATAACATGTGGAATGCCCACAGCTAAACAGAAAACACAAAAACAAGCATCCAATAGAGTTATCACCCATAGGAACGCTTCCTCGATGGATGCTTTAATTTCCATGTGAACAAATCGTTCAAGAGGATTAGATCAGGAAGCCATCCTGGCTGTCAGCTGGACTGTTTGGAGAAGATCTTGCAATTATACATATTTAAAGTAAACCTGTCATTTAACACAAACGCCCCAAATGCATCATATATCAGATGTATGTGAGATATGTGATGTATTCAATGTAAAGTTTAGAGACAAGCTTCCTCATCTCTGGCCCAGTGCTGCAATGTCCTCGGGTTTGTGGGTGTTACTGTTCTGTAACAACCATATCCGGTTACCTGTGCTTCGCCCATGGTCTTCATTACCAGCATGCTGATGTCTGAATGGGGTAACATCAGTCACTCTGTTCCTATTCTCCTTGGCCAGTGCCAACAGTGGTGGCAAGGGAGTTAACATAGCAAACACAGCGCATGCACTTTGGTTGTTATGCTTTGAAAGCAGAAGCACCGCCTGTGGGAGGCTTCTTCTACTCTGATTTTTGAACAGGTTTTTCTCCCATTCTATAAATGTACTAGCAAATCTACTAGTACAATGTATACATTATATTTTATGCTCTTTTAAAAAGGAGCATTCTTTATATGTTGTACGTACCATGACAGGTACCTTTTAAAGAAGCTCTGTCACTAACCCCAATGGCAGCAGCTTGAATACAAGTAAGATTTTACTATATTTAGGGAGGCAAGAGGTGGACAGGTTGGCTAGATTGTGGTTTTAACACTATAGGGTCAGAAATATATGTTTGTGTTTCTGACCCTATTGTGGTCCTTTAAATTAGCTATTCTAACCAGCTGTATTGGTTATGATTATTATTGGTATTTTTATAGCTCCAACTAATTCTGCAGCACTTTACAATATTATTAAGGGGGGGAATTTACAATAAATTAGATAATTACACAGTTACACAGGAACAATAGGTAGATGAGGACACTGTTCAAATGAGCTTACAGTCTAGAGGAGGTTGGGTACAAAAACACAACAGGGAAGCAAGGTTGACAGCCACCAAACAAGGTGGAAGAGTAGCAGAGCTGGAGGTTAGAGTGGAGCATGGCTCTTTAAGGAGAGCGAGAGACAAATTTGAATAATTATAGATAAGTTACTCTGGGAGTCCATAAGCATTTCTGAACAGATGTGTTTTGAGGAACGTCAAACAATTGAAGACTAGAGGAGGGTCTGATGGGGTTAGGCAGGCTGTTACAAATGAAGAGAGACGCCCATGAGAAATCCTGCAAGCGCGAGTTAGCAGTAAGGGTGCAAGCAGCGGACAGGAGAAGGTCACCGGCAGAGCGGAGAGACCGAGAAGGTGAGAAATGTAACAGGGGCTAGAGTGGGTTAGCATTTTGAATTTACATCTATAGGATAGAGGAAACCAGTGTAAGGATCAACAGAGGGGCAAGGTATGGGAGGAGCAACGGGTGAGAAAGATCAGCTTGGCGGCAGCATTCATTACCAATTGTAGCGGGGCAGTTCGGCTTTTGGGGAGACCAACAAGGAGAGAATTACAGTAATCCATGCAAGAGATTACCAGAGCATGAACAAGTTCCTTGGCAGCATCTTGCGTGATAAAGGGGCGGATGCAGGCAATGTTTTTAAGGTGGAATCGACAGGTTTTAGCAACATATTGGATATTGCAAAGGTGAGGCCAGGATCAAAGATAACACCAAGACAATAAGCTTGCAAGGATGGACTGATGCAAGTACCATGAACTTGTAGGGAAAGCGAAGGAGGAGGATGAAAATTATGTGGGGGAAAAATAAGAAGCTCAGTTTTTGAGAGATTGAGTTTTCAGAAAGCGGGCGGACATCCAATCAGAGATTGAAGAAAGGCAAGCAGTGACATGTTGCAGGACCGCGGGGGAGAGATATATCTGGGTGTTGTCGGGATTCAGATGATAATAGAATCCAAAGGAGTTAATGAGTTTGCCAAGAGAGGCAGCATAAAGAGAGAACAGAAGGTGACCAAGAACAGATACTTGTGGGACTCACAGAGACCGAGGGATTGAAGAGTTTGGAGAAGGACATGGTCATGATAACATAAGTAGCTTGGTCCCATTTACTGGTAATAGCTTAAACTGTTTTGCAATGGTCTGCCATCTCACTTGGGTTTCCGCCGGGCACAGGGTGTCCTCTATGGCCGGTGATATGCATCTGCTTATGCGGAGCTGAAGAATCTGGATACCGATCCCGCTGGCCATTCATTAGTTGAGGGTTTCAGCTGACTGCTCTCAGGCACTGAATGCAACTAATAGCCAACCAGCCCAGAACTGATGCCCCAATGACGCTACTGGACATCTGACACCTCTAGCAGCAAAGGAGTAAAACTCGGAATTTGCAGTGTTTCAATGCACAGACTTCAAGCACCAGGACCACTTCAAATACCAGAAAAATTAGATTGATCAGAAATGCAGAATACCTCACAAAATATTTAAACCAATCTCTGTACTTGATATGGTTCAGAAATATATAACTGAACTATATAAAAGTGTCCTTAAAGTGAATTTCTAAGAACCCACTTCTTCATAATGAAAATGATTAAATTGCCTAGAACCTGGCCCTTTATATGCCACTCTGGCATGATTTAGAATTGCAAATTTACTGCACATATCAAGATGCTATGGGGTGGTAGTGTTACTTTAACCTATTAAGGAAAGAAGCAATTGTCTAGCTTCTAGACCAAAATAAAACCTAGAATTAAAGGATTTTTATTCAAGTGCAGATTATATATTGGTTTGTTTTTTTAAACAATATTAAGTATGGAGAGGGGGAAAAAAAAAAAACGTGTCAAATGTTTGCAATTAACAAAAAACAATATATAATATATGTGGGTTAAACAAAAGAAACATCCTTAATTACAGCAAAACAATCACATAGCATTAGATTTTGTTTGGTTCAGAAGTTAGACCATTGCCTCTGTCCTTCAAGGGTTAATAACTTTTTTTGTTCTTTTACAACTGAGAGGGAGACAGTACGAGTACCAAGGGACACTCTAGCATTAAACATACATATATTTTTTTTAGGTTAGTGTGTTCTTTGAAAAGACGTTTACAAAATTCATAGTCAGGTGATATTTTTAAATTGGATGGAGAGCGCTTCTACATCATGTCCCATGTGAAGTGGTTGGGAGACCACACAAGTTTACATAAATGGGTCATTCCACAGTTAACAAAATGTTAGAGATTCTGCTGTTTAGCATGAGACAGAATATGTATATTAAAAATAACTTTCCTGTAGAAAGTGGTATCTGTAAATAAGGTATATATTTTCTATTAGGTGCTCTGTTGAGAGTTTATTAATGCGTTTATTAAGCGTATTTGGTATCCATCTGGTATGGATGGTAGGCTGTTTAGCTCATTAGGAGCCAACATTTTGCCAATGCTTCCATCACTTGGCCTTCTACCTTTCATATGTGCTTGCTTCTTCTAATATTAGAAAAAACTGCCTATACTCATGGATTTACAGTATAGCAGTGGATTTGCAAAAATAAAAACAAAAAACAACAACTGAATATTGTAAACCACTTACAGTCTAGTCATTTTCAGTCTCATCTAATATATGTAATCATGATTATTTTTAGGTTTTGAGGGCAGTAAAAAAACAAAACAAACAAACAAAAAAAACCACAAAAAACAAAAACAACAGCTGATGCAATATTTTTCACCAATATTGCAGAAACTGAACATGATCAACCTCTCCAAATATTGTCAGCATTGACACTGTATACTTCCACAGTCAACATTTATAATATTATATATAACAAAACTAGAACAGGTGTTCAACAACCATTAAAAACCAAAAATGTATCATGGAATAGTCATGGTTTACACTATTTTGCAGACACTATTCCTGGCTTCAGTGCAAAATGGAATTTGTTTTGCTTTTTTTTTTTTTTTTAAACACAACCTTGTTCTGTTTTTGAGGTTACAAACTACCAGATATTTCAGGTAAAGGTTTGTACATCTCCAAAGCCATAATCTACATATTTGCTGCTGCTAATAATAATGTTAGAACTTCGTATATAAGAACTATACTGATATACTGTAAACACTAACAGCATATCCGTCTCCTCTTCTTTTGCTTATTTTATAGCAACAACAATATATGCAGAACAGCGCTTGACAAAGCACACATGAAAAGGCCAGACCTGTCGGAACACAGTGACAACTGTTCTTCTAAGAACTTGCACAATCTGAGGTTGCCATGGTAATTATATATATATATATATATATATATATATATATACACACATATATACACACACACTAATAATAATGATTGTTAATATCAAGATATATGCTGTGTGTGAATAGGATGGGAAGAAGCTTCAGTTATAATAAAATTTTTAAAATACAAGCCATGTAGAGTATAGGGATAACTTCAATCGCTGTAATAACACAATTTGCCGTAAACACAGGAACATAAACAAAAACAAAACTCTACACGCCTTCTACCTAATTAATTTTTTTTTACACATTTTAGTTTTCAAATGAATAAAGTTCTTATTAAAAACAAACACCAGTTGCATTTTCAGACTTGTAAGGCAGTGATAACTAATTATCAGGTGCTCAGGGAAGGGAAGCGGTGATGGTAAGCCAGGGGTTGGTACAGAGGTGATCGTGTAAAAAAAAAAAAAAAAAACTGGTTGGGGGATGGGTGAAAGCAATGCCCCACAAAGGGGGTGTGTGAGAGAGGGGTATAAACAAATCAATAAATAACTACAGAAATTATATCCACACATCTTTTCCTACCAAGCTCCAGGGCATCAGGGCCAGGCTGTGGGGTGTTCTCCAACTCGTGATGTTCTGCTTGCTCCTGGTCTGTGTGGGCAATGAAGCCAACCTGGACAAAGAGCTGCACCCTGCAGACCCCAGCCCCTGGATGTTGTGGGAGCACAGAATCACACACAGATTGCCTTTATTCCCTTTTCTTGGGGGTTTACTCCGATCTCCCCTTCCTCTTGATTTTAAAGATTTTCATTCCTGCACCTTGAAAGAACAAAGGACACTCTCAGTCCTCCCTCCAGAGCCAGATAATTTTCCTGCCATTTGAGGCTCTTCAACCTGAGTGCATGCAAAAGGCCTTCCTCCCAGGGCTGCCAGAGCACTGCCTGTAAAACCCGCACTGGAGCCCCTGGAGCGGTCTGTCAGCAGACTCCCTCTGTGAGAACAGGCATGGTAACACCTAGGGATGCCAAACAGAGCATCATGTGAGGTCCACTACAGTGTATTATTATCCAGCTATGGGCATGCAGCCAGCTGATGACTTTATAACCACTTTGCTCTCACTGTCCAGTTGCTGAGGACTGTGGTTCTCATGGTTGGAATACCTGCTGTAATGGAAGCCAGGTACTGCCTGTTCCTGGCTGCCTAATCACATTACAGAGTAGCACGGGGGGCATAGACCTACATAGAAGCATGTGGGCATGCCTATTGGTCAATATAACATGTCCAAACTGGAAATAACACCCATACACACACTCATATGGGCAAACATGAAAAGCACACAGACTTGTAAAAATAAGTCAAGAATCATTGTCTTATCCTGTAGCACGTACATGATTTACGCGACAGGGCAGCACTTTTCATGTTCTGCCCACGAAAAAGTGGTCTGTGTCCAGGAAAACATGGTGGACCTGACAACTCACCTTACAGCTATTACTCCAAAGGCACTGGGGCTGCAGAGAACAAACTAGTATGCAGTGATACCATCAAAACATGCAGGATGGCTTCAGTGTAATGGATACACTCAGCTTTGCTAGAACTACAACTCCCATCAGGAGTCTGTACACATAAGACATGCCAAGGATGTATGGAGTTGTTTTCCAGCAGCTGGGGTGGAACATGTGTAATATAATGGGGTGATTTAACTGAGAGCGGTCAATCCAGTTTAATTCCTGTTAATGTTGCCCTAATCTGTAGTACAGCAGTGAGTCCGTTCCCACTGAGATAAGTACAGAATCCAGGACAGACTTTGGGCAAAACTGAGACCCCCTCCTCCTTCTACTCATTATACTGCGCATGCGCTCAGAGAAGGACCAGGTTTTGCAGTTACGTCACTTCCCACAAGACCCGGAAATGACGGACCGGCCGGCAATAAGAGGCGTACGTAAGACAGGTAAACAAGAGAGCACGATGAGTACGCTGGGACGGCTGACTGATACGCTCTATTAGAATGTATCGGCATTCTATTATTGTGGCAGTCAGATTGCAAGCCATATGGGTACAGATGCTGTGTCACAGCGATTAAAGGTAAACGTTAGCATTACAGATATAGTGACCCACATTCCCAACTACCAAGTCACCAAAGCCTTCCGTAACAATTCTAATATATGACTGTCACAGCAGTTGTGCCTGTGCTTCCAATTATGCTCAGGCATTTGTACTTAAAGGGACATTATAGTCTCCAAAACAAAGATGGCTTAATGAAGCAGTTTTGGTGTATAGATCTTGCTCCTGCAGTCTTCATTAAGCTAAAGTTGTTTTGGTGATTATAGTGTTTCTTTTAAGCTTGTTTAAGTTGTTATGATGGCAGGAGTGTCTGGTGCAATCTTACCTTTTTAGGGCTTAAATTTATTTTTTGCAATTGCTTAACCTTAAAGGAACACTATAGGGTCAGGAACACAAACATGTATTCCTGACCCAATAGTGTTAACACCACCATCTGGGCCCCTAATGCCTCCATAAAGATAGCAACATCTTACTGTATTGAAGCCTGAAGCTGTAACTCTGCATGTTGTTTGCCTCAGAAAAGCAAGCAGTCTGCTAACATCATCAGAAGTGGTAGCCTGATCCAATCACAATGCTTCCCTATAGGATTGGCTGAGACTAACAAAGAGGCAGATCAGGGGCAGAGCCAGCATGATTCAAACACAGCCCTGTACAATCAGCATCTCCTCATAGAGATGAAATGAATCTCTATGAGGAAAGTTCAGTGTCTGCATGCAGAGGGAGGACAGGCAGTGCTGCCCTGTGCTCTGCTGACAGCAGATCTGAGTGAATTGAGGAGTTTTATGCCTCAATCAACTCGGAAGTCCCTCTGGTGGCATGCTGAGTGACTGCAACTGGAAGTGTTCCTAGCTTTCAATGTAAAATACAGTGTTTACATGAGACAGGCTGCAGGAAGCTATAGTTCTCACCTGAACAACCTCATTAAGCTGAAGTTCTTCAGGTGACTATAGTGTCCCTTTAAGTTAAGGCCACTACCCAACACCCCTTTCACATGTCTTCTTTCTTTTCCTTCACAGTATAATAACTTTTTAGCTGAAAAGATGGTGATAGGCTAAGAGCGTCAGCTAGCTTTAATCTTTACAGCAAGGGGCAAATGCCCCCCAGAGTGCAGCACCCCCATCAAATCACACATGGTACTACACAATAAAAGCGCTACTGCATGTGTGACTGAGTTTAAGAAAGCAGTGTGTGTCAGAGTGCCTGACTCCAGGGCACAGAGAGCACAGTAGCCTCCTGTCTGCACCTCTCAAGGGTGCAACGCATGAGTTGCTCCCAAACTCTGGCCAAGGAGAGCATTGCTGTGATGCTTCTAGTACTGGAGCTCACAAGACAACTGTTCAGGGTCTACCTGTTCCCAACTCTCTTTTCCACTCTCCTTTGTGATATCAGTTTTACAGTGTCTGGTCCAGTCACATGTTTCTCAGAGCAAAACCTGTGACTGGACCAATTTGCCAGCTCTGAGCACATGCACATGCTCCCAGACAGGGAGGATTTCTCCCAGCTTTTCAACGGCAAGGGGAGCCTATCTTTTCTATGTGGGCAACGAAGATTCCCATGTCTGTTGTTTACATGACACCAGAACCTCTACATTAAAGGATCAATATAGGATCAGGAACACAAACATGTATTCCTGACCCTATAGTCTTAAAACCACCATCTAGCCCCACTGGGCCCCTCATGCCTCCATAAATATAGCAAAATCTTACTGTATTCAAGCCTGAAGCTGTAAAAAAGCAGTCTGCTGACATCATCAGAAGTGGTAGCCTGATCCAATCACAATGCTTCTCCATAGGATTGGCTGAGACTGACAAAGAGGCAGATCAGGGGAAGAGCCATGCATGATTCAAACACAGCCCTGGCCAATCAGCATCTCGTCATAGAGATGAATTGAATCAATGAATCTCTATGACGAAATTTCAGTATCTGCATGCAGAGGGAGGAGATACTGAATGTTTGGATGCATTTTAGGCAGCCATGAGCCAGGAAGGATCTCTAAAAGTTATCTGAGGAGTGGCCGGTGAAGTTATCACTAGGCTGTAAACACTGTCTTTTCAGAGAAAATGCAGTGTTTACAGCAAAAAGCCTGAAGGTAATGATTCTATTCACCAGAACAAATTCAATAAGCTGTAGTTGTTCTGGTGACTATAGTGTCCCTTTAAGCGATAGTGTCCCATTAAGAATTGCATTGTTGAAAATAATGGTTTGTTAGTTTAAAAAAAAACAACAACAAAAACGGGCTCCTAACTTTTTTTTTTTTTTTTTATGTTAACTCCTAGGTTCAAAGCAAATTTGTCAAGCCATATGTGAGAGGCTTAAATAATATTTGGGTGGGGGCAGGGGGGGGATGTTGCATATTTGTGGTGGGAGAATGTTACATATTTAGAAATCAATATGTAAAAATAGGGGGAAGAAATGGCACACCTGTGCAGAAGAGTAACAATTTATTTCATACTCCAAATGGCCACTCACAACTTTGAAAAAAATAAATAGCCTTCAGTATAATTGATGTGGATCTCTTCTAGGTCTTGAGGTTTATATTTTTCCAAATGAGAAGAGGCAAAGTGCAATCCAATAAAATAGCAACCAAGTACACAATGCAAATGTATTAACTTACATAGAAGTTAGTAGTAGCAGATGTGGCATATCACCTTAAGTTAATGAAGTAAGTCCTACGCGTTTCATCCCACTTAGGGGCTTTCTCATGGACAACTCTGTGCTTTTCAAAATACAAAGTGCATACAAGTCCCTCCTCTCCTTTCCAGTGCTTATATACCACCTTTCCTGTTTCCAGCTTTGTTTCAATAGGTTCTATCAAACTCCTTAGCTGTATTAGATGAATTTCAGTCTTCTTCCTGGTTCCACCTTTTCTGATGTCATCGCGTCCCACGCATGCATTCCACTGTGGCCTGTCTAATACCATTTGTAATTTCAAGTCTTTGAGTTCGGTGACATAATTGCGCTGTGTGCATGCTGACGTTTACATTCCACTCTGCGGTTCCTTCCTGCCTGTAGCTTCAGGCTTCATACAGAATCTGTGGGTAATGTTCATTTTGGTAGATACCACAATCAAAGCACCAGAAGGGGGAGACATGTAGGCATATGCTATTATTAATTATATGTAATAAACTTTATTTTCCTTATAAAAAAAAAAAACAAGATTTTCCTTTATAAAACTTTTTTTTTAAACTTCCTTATTGCTAGCTAGAATGCCCCAAATAATCCATGACTGTAATTTAGTAAGGGTCTATGTTTTATCTTATGTTCATATGTAGGTTTTCCACCTCCCAGATCCAAAAAAAAAAAATTATATATGCATGTAAAGGCTTGCCTGGAGTTGTGGGAGGGGCGTGGTGATCCTATTTAAACTCACGCCCCTTTTTCTGCATCACCGTGTAGTTTTGATTTCGGCAGGCATCACTTCCGATTTTCGGACTGCCGGGTTACGATCACTTCCGGTTCGCGGTCTGTGCGTTCAGATCGGCTAACGGCTGCTGTTTTCCCACACGCTCGTGGGGCACTAAAATCGTGAGTCTTGCATATTCCGGTTCTCTTACCATCTGCCACATGCCGGATGGTCCATAGGGGTGGGGGGGCTGGCAGTAAATCGCACGGACACAGCAGCCAGAGACCACACATGTCTCCACATTGCTGACAGGTTTCGTTTTCAGCTTACTTAGTACACTACTAAAACGAAGCTTACATGCTGCTGGGGAAGTTAAACTGTAAATACTGTATCACATACCACAGTACAACTACTGGGCTTCATAATGTATACTGTCATGACATACTACTTACTGCATACTATTTTATACTTTGCACATACTAACTGAACTGCATACTGTTGTATACGTTGTCATACTACTTGCTGCATACTACTTTATACTTAGCACATACTAACTAAACAGCATACTAATGTATACTTTGTCATACTACTTACTGTATACTTAGCACATACTAACTAAACTACATACTAATGTATACTTTGTCATACTACGTACTGCATACTATTTTATACTTGGCACCTACTAACTAAACTGCACAATGATGTATACTTTGTCATACTACTTACTGCATACTACTGTATACTTAACACATACTAACTGAGCTGCACAATGATGTATACTTTGTCATACTACTTGCTGCATACTACTGTATACTTAACACATACTAACTGAGCTGCACAATGATGTATACTTTATTTTCATGCTACTTGCTGCATACTACTATATACTTAGCATATACTAATTAAGCTGCATACCAACGCATACTTATTTCATACTACCTTGCTGCAAGCTACTACATACTTATCACATACTAACTGGGCCGCATTCTAAGGCATACTTTTATTACATACTGCTGGCTACATACTATACTAATCACATAATACTGTATACTTTTATTACAGACTACTTGCTGCATACTACCGTATAGCTCATTACATTCCACGTATGGCACTACAGTGGTACATGCTGCTCTACGGTATTACATACTACTGGGCTTACCACTACGGTTCAAATGGTGTTACATTCTATTGCGTTACATGCTACGGTATGCCATGATACCATATGACTTGTTGCATACTACAGTGTTATATACTACCATGGCACGAGTGGTGCGACATGCGGCAGTATTTCATGCCACTTTACTACATGACTGTAGGGCATATTCTAAGATACGCACTACGTGATAAAGGAGGGCGGTCGCTTACATATTATGGTGGTGCGTGTTGCTGTGTTTGGATTTACAATGTGTTTACGTGCATTAATCTACCAAAGCTACTATCAGAGATCACATTACTTAGAGGTTATGACTTAGTGTTAGTGGCTTATCTAGGATAGACGGCCACTAGTAAATTATTCGGGCTTCTTCGCCTTAGTAGTAGTGGTTCCACGAGGCCAATCCATTTCCTCCACGCTTGAGGACCAAATCATAGTTAGCCGCCTCGCGCGGTTGCATAGAGAGGGCCTCACTTGTCACTCCCATTCTATATTATGCGTTTTAGTCGTTATCGAGAGACCAACACCCCGCCACAACGTTTCAGTGGCAACAATTCCCTCGTGCCAGTCGATAGAGCCTCTCAAGCCACTTGGCAACTAGCAGGGCCTCACCTGTCACCACACCTAGGAAATTGTTTCGCCATCCAGCATTAGCTAGCCAGCCAGTAACCAAAATATGGTACAATGGCTGATGATTTGATTATTTCCTTTTAGTATGTCACATCTACCGGATGACACAGACAATTTGTCTCTACCCAGTTCTCCAGCCAGATCCTTGTCACCGGCTCGTAAAGGCGACGTTGGGAGTCCAACTTCAATAAGGTCACGGACCATCCCTCGCATTACTGCAGAACTCCGGAGGCGCAGCATTCCTTTTCCTGCCACGGCCAGGAAAGCTGAGCTCTACAAATTAATGCGGACCCATACTGATAACTCGGGCGGGAGAGGGCACAAGTGGTACGGGCAACTCTGACCTACACGCCATGGTCACTTCACTAGTAGCATCCATGAGCAAGGTCAACGAGAGACTGGATAGGATCAAGGCTCGAAGCCCTCCTGTCAGGTCTTCCAGGCCCTCGACTGCCTTACTCCCCAATGCTCCACTATTGCTCTGGTAATGTGCCTTCTTGTTCCGAAACTCACATTATCAATCCGGTGCACATGGTCCCAGATAAGATTAAGAAAGACATCTTGGAGGGGAAGGATGTCAATCTTGTGGCATTACTTATTGCTTCTCATGATGTCATTGATAACCGCACTTATGCTTATGTTGATATTTCGGTGGTGTTGAAAGCAAGGGACCCTAGATTGAATAAGAAACTGTCCATAACTGATTTTGTCTTGGCTTTTGGTATATATCGTGATGTAATTTGTTCTGTTTATCCGCATAGACGAGAGGAACTCGACCTCTACATGCACAAGCTGGTGGACTTGGGAAGCAAATATGGTGGGTGATCCTTTTATGACTCTCACCAATCTTTTTCGGCAAGAGCGTCTGCAATATTGGCTCAGTATAAAGTCAAAACTGACTGGAGCCGCATGGATACTGAGCTATTTTGTAGACATTTTGCCGGTCTCAAGACACCAGCTTGTGCTTCAACATCACATTCCTCGGACTATTGTCCCACTATGCCAGCGTCCACACCTGGGACTTTCCGTGAACCACAGACCAGGTTGGACATATCTGGCAAGGACAAACTTGGTCGTCCTATTGTTTACCTGGGTTTGTAATAACTTCAACGTAGGTACCTGTGGTTATAGTGCCTGCAGGTTGTTACATGTTTGTTCACATTGTTTTAGGGCACACGCCACGTCTGTGTCCCAAAAAGTCATACTAAACCATACTTGACATCCGTAAAGATTGGTTCTTTGGCGCACGCATTAGCCTCCCACCCATCCAAACACCTAGTGGACTTTTTGATAGATGGTTTCACGGAGGGATGCCATACAGGGTTGGTTCATACCCCCGCTGGCATTTATGAATGCAACAATTTACAGTCAGCATTTGCAAATGTGGAAATGATCGATGCTCTATTACACAAAGAATTGGAGGATGGGTTCTTTTCACGAGCCCCCATTTTCCAATTGGCAAACCAACCCCATAGGATTAGTCACTGGGAAATCCACAGGGAAACACACTTATTTTAGACCTATCAGCACCTCGCTCCCTCGCCATACCAAGCCTTAATGACCTAATTCCATCCAAGGAATTTTCACTCCAGTACGCCACTATAGACAACGCTATACACACCATCATCACAGCTGGCATAGGGGCTTGGCTCAGTAAAACTGACATCGTCAATGCGTTCAAATTACTACCCATTCGCCTGTCACTATGGCATCTGCATGGTTTAAAATGGAAAGGTGTCTGGGAGGTCTCGGGATATAAGGTAAATGTGGAGAAATCCAGTGCACTCCCCATAAACCTAACACAAACGGACATAACTAACATCACCTTAGACCACCACATAAACGTTACACCAACGTTCCTTACGTATCTAGGCATCAAATTAACAGCAGACACCACCACACTCTACAGACTAAACTACATACCCACGATAGAAAAACTCATCTCAGACATGGAGACCTGGGCGGACAAACCCATATCCTGGATAGGGAGGATACACTCTAAAGATGAACGTTTTTACCCCGCATTTTATTCCTATTCCAGGCCATACCAATCCCCATCACGAAACACAACCTCACCCCACTACAGCGGGCAATAGATAGATTTATCTGGTAGAACAAGAGACACAGAGTAGCCCGCAACATACATTATCGCCCCAAAACGAGAGGAGGCCTGGGCCTACCCCACCTCCACTTTTACTATCCAGCTGCCCAGATGGCACAAATAGCCCTATGGTATACCACCCCAGAGACTAGAAGGTGTGTAGATCTGGAATCAATGCTCATGAGATCCGATCTCCCGCAATTTTACATCTGGACCCCTAAAGAACACAGAGCGCTCCCGAGAACGGCGTGCCCGGCCATTACCAACTCAATTCAATTATGGGACAAATACGCCCTTAAATACGGGCTGACTACCATGACATCGCCACTTACCCCCATATATCGTAATAGAGCCTTAACACCAGGCATGAGACCATGGGACTTTAAAGGCTTAGAGCAAGCTGGCCTTAAGAGAGTATACCAGGAGATAAGATAATTCCCTTTCCAGACCTACAGTCCAGAACAACGTTGAAGCCAGCCGACTTCTTTAGATATCTACAACTTAAAAATTACGCGGCCCTAGCGACGGTGAAAACCGCCGCTACAACCAGTCCAACCTTTTTTGAACGCACCTGCTTAGCGGAACGGTATCAAAAAGGCATGATCACTACACTATACTCCCACCTCTGTTCCACCACACGGGAATGGGGACAACTCTAATACACTGACAAATGGGAATCAGACCTAGGCGAAACTTTAGAGGGAATTGACTGGCAGGACATATGGGAAGCTAACACAAAAACTTCCATCTGCGTCACGATGCAGGAACAGGAATAAAAAACTATGCTTAGATGGTACATTACCCCAGTCCAATTATACCACATGAAAAAAAACATCTACAGATCTCTGTTGGTGTAACTCCGGAGAAAAAGGGACATACCCCCCACATGTGGTGGTTCTGCCCCACCATTAAACTCTTCTGGAAACACATCCAAAAGCTAATAACACAAATCCTACACAGACCGGTAGACCTAAACTCATGGACATTCCTGTTAGCCAAACCCCTAGATGACTGGCCAAGACCAGAACAACAATTGCTAAACAAAATAGCACTAGCAGCCAGAAAAGCCCTAGCCCAAACGTGGCTGCAACCTATCCCCCCCCCAATGTCCACAGTGCTCAACAAAATCAAAGAGTGTCATCTCATGGACAAATTAACGGCCCAAATAAGAGGCTCCATGAAATCATTCACTAAGACGTGGGAAAACTACAACGATGACTAGTAAGCCTCGAGAATTGTTTAGTGGCTTTGGGATGTTTGGCCAGAGGAGGTCCAGCACATTGAAAGCTTCTCACGCACCTCGGCCTTATTTAAGATATACCCCATTGTGGTGGAAGCTGTGGTGTGGGGTTACCTGCCACATCATAAACAAAGGCCGTTTGGAGTCTCGAACGATCATGAGATTCATGAGAACACTGACCTGGCTGGCTGCCTGCAATCACTTTTATTTGGTGTGTTCTCATGTACCTAGGGGTCTTTAATACTGCAGCTGACAAGTTGTCTCGCTTTGAATTCCAGGCATTCAGAGAGACGTTAGCCACGGCCTCCCCTACAGCATCACATTTTCAGGAGCTGGTGATGGACTGAAAGAATTGGCAAGGCATATTCTTGCCTTGGCTAGTCTAGCCCTATCTGACAATACTAAACGGTCTTACGATAGGACCTTCAAACTATACAAGAGGTTTATGATAAATCACAACTTGGTGCACTGAAACTGTCACACAACACCATCAAATTATATTTAACCGGCATACACCACCACATGTTTACCTTATACCCAGACAACTCTAGTTTCTTATCTTCTTACCCCATTAAAAACATTCTTAAAGGCGTACAGAAATCCAGTACCACTCCTCCATCAACAAGATTACCAGTACATAAGCAGCTATTTAAGGATATGTCCGTTTTGTTGGACACGGCCCCATTTGAACACTATACAAACATGGTAATCAAAACAGCCATCTTCTTGGCATATTATGGTTTTCTTAGACCTGGTGATTTTACCATACACGGAAACAAATACGCACAAAAGTGCCTCAAACAGTCCCATCTCACCAAACTACATGATCACTATATCTTGTCACTACCAGTTATGAAAACAAGCCAGCTGGGCAAGATAGTACCAGTCATATTATCCTACTGCAAACAAATGGTGCCTGGTGAAAGTATTGGATACATACCTCCAATCATTACCACCACAGTCTGACAAACCGCTGCTAGTCTTACACAAAGAGGTCTTAACAACAGCCAAATACATGCAATACATCTGCATGTTACTGACCAGACTAGGTCTGAACGCTGGCAACTTTTCTGGCCATTCCTTTCGGATAGGGACAGCCTCCACAGCCTCCAGCCAAAATATTCCAGTACATGTAATCAAGTCTTTGGGCCGCTGGAAGTCCTCAGCATTTGCTTTGTATATACCTCAACCTGTGTTAGAAATTAGGGTGGTTTTGTTAAACTGTCATCTTGAGGTATTTTCTTTGCACTATGTTTTTCTATGTAATAAATATTTTCTTTGGCAAAGACACTGCTTATTTTTGCCCTCTTTACTACAGGCCTACCGCATACGTCGGTTTCGGCACACTTCAACCGACTTGGTCATACCTATGGTTACACCATACTATACATACGTTACAAGAATAGCACCAAACACAAATGTAAAGGCTTGCCTGGAGTTGTGGGAGGGGCGTGGTGATCCTTTTTAAACTCACCCCCCTTTTTCTGCATCACTGTGGAGTTTTGACTTTGGCAGGCACCACCCACCACTCTCTCAACTCCATTTAATTTATTATTTTATATCTAGGGTGGGCCCTCTTTACTACAGGCCTACCGCGTACGTCGGTTTCAGCACACTTCAACCGACTTGGTCATACCTATGGTTACACCATACTATACATACGTTACGTTACAAGAATAGCACCAAACACAAATATATACACACTGCTAAAAATACAATAAAATTTCAATATTCATGAATGTACAGATAGGTATAAAAATTATTGTCTGTACATATAAAAACATAGAGAAATGGTGAGCATCTAGAAAGGAAACAGGAAGCTGAAAAAGACGTGAAAAAAAGGGCATACAGGAAACAGCAGAAATATAAAACTCGCCCCTAATTACAAACTAATATAAAAAAACACCATAAATCAATATCTACATTGAATCCCCCTGGTTAAAACGTTTTGAGGGTATTTATCCAATATGCTTCTCGTTGTGCTAAATTTTTTTTATTAAACTACCCCTCACCCCTCCACCCCCTCTAGTGGTTTTCATTTTTTTTCTAAACCTACATAATAAAATTCTCTCTAGTTGAATTTTGGACAGGTTTTACAATGGATTCTTTGTTTGACAGTTAATATTTGATTTTATGTAAAAAAATAAAATATCTTTTTTTAGTTATTGCACTTTGGAATTATTTATTTATTTTTTAAATTCTTTATTTTTGCAGTGCATGAAAATGATACAGGCAGGCTTGAGGTGCCCCAAAAGCAGTCCTCAGGCTATTCCTCCGCTTTACATGCGGGACATATGTCTATCAAGCACAATTTTTAATATAAACATGCTTAGTTAATCATACTTTTAAGCTGTAAGAAGTTAAAATAGCTAGTTCAGAATCGTTTTGTATGAGGATGTGACATAACTAGGAGTACTTCTATGTTGCTTGCCGCAAGTGTCAGCTTTTGGTCTGGTGCTGCGCCCGAGGGAGTCCCCCTCTCGCCTGGCCGCCCATAGCTCCTCTCTCTTGGGTCCATGGGATCCTGTCGCTTTGTCTTGGTGCGCTGTGCGCGCTGCTGGAGCTTCTCCCAGAAGTTGTTGAAAAGTGCATCCAGACGCTGCATGAGGTCTGTGCCGCAGTCGGAGCTCTGCTCAGCTGCTTCAAGCTGAGTCCGCTGTTGCTGCGAGTACTCCGCCGCCATTTTCAATGGGCTACGTGTCGTTGGCCCTGGTGCCCACACGCTGTGTATAGGCTCGGTCTGGGGCCCGCGGCGAGGACCGGGATATCCCCCACCGGTCCCGGGGGCGGGGAGGGGCAGGATGATTGAGGGTCGACGTGGTCGTGGAGCAGGTAGGTGGAAAGGAGAGCAGCCGTCTCCCCTCTGCCAGCCATCCTGTAGGCCTCGGTCACCGCAGCTTGGGGTCTTGGGTGGTTAGTTAGTCGATTTGGGTGTCCAGAGTTGCACCCCGAGGATCCCAATTCAGTTATGCCCCTTAGAGTAGTTCTGTGCCAGTTTTACTGGGTATTTTCCCCCAAATCAGGCAGATAATGCAGGAGCTGGGTTTTAGCACGTCCACTCTGCTTGGCAGCTAGGCTCCACCCCCCTGGAATTATTTATTTAGTTTTTTTTTCAATTGGCAATTTTAAAAAAAATGTTTTATAGCAAGTTCACAGTCACATTAATACATACACATTTATACATACATTCACATAGGCTTTAGTGGTGACTCATCGTGTTGGCATCAAGCCATACAAGTGTATTTGGTCCATTTGGCCCATGTGGTACATTAAAACTGCGGTACAATGATACTGTGGTGCAATAGGCTATTAGCAGTCAACATTCTAACATTTATTGCAGTGATCTCATAGTGGCTCTGGCGTAGACCTAGCTTATCAGTTGCTTTTGTTTACAATGACTGGTATTAGGCTTCGGCCTATGTAACTTCGGTGTGCTACAGATCTTGCGCGTCGTACTAAGTGATAGTGCAATAGTAGAATAAAGTAAAACTATATACAGTGTGGGTTTCTTCATAGGATCTCACTGTGTGTGTGAGTGCTTGGTGCTACTGGTGAATCACTTTTGCAACAGTTTTAGTATGCAGGAGATAAACCAGTATGAGGAGTGGTTGCCCTTACTTCCTCTCCCCATGGTCTGTCTCATTTCCCCCACCCTCTTCCTCCTACCCCTCTTAGAACTTCACTCCTTCTCCCTCCACCTCCGAAAGTCACACAGTCAAAGTCTTGTCCTATACTCTGCCGTGCGAGGAGACATATGTTTCTCCACCTCATTCTGGTGTTCAGGAAGCATTGTCTCGCTTGTGTCTGAGGCATGGTCATAATTTCATAATCGAGATTTGTGGTTATCTGCTGTGTTAGGTGGCTTTTGCAGAGGTATCTATGTAGATTTTCATGCCCTTGCTATGAGCGTGTTGGCAGCAATCAAGATGTGGAATCTGATTTGTTATATTTTATTTAGTGTTATGAAGAGCAAGCACGATTCAGGAGAAAGGGTGATTGGTTGCTGCATTTCCGAGGCCATTCTACCCACCATCTCCCAATATTGCTGAATTTTAGCACATGCCCACCATATGTGATACATGGTCACCCTTCCAGTTTAGCACCTCCAGCAGTGGTCGGTGGCACCCGCATATATTCTGTCAAGTCTGGCTGGTACCATATACCAGTGGTATTGTAGTTTCTGCATAAGCTCTAGGTGCAATGTGCACCTAGATCTGCATCTGTGTGCTAGGAACACCCTTTTCCAGTCGTTTGTGTCAGATTTTTGGCCCAAGTCTGTCTGCCATGTCTGAATATGCGTGTCCACTGTGCCTCCTCCCTGGCCGTTAAGTAGATTATAGGTCATGGAGAGTATTTTTTAGGGTGTGCGGGAAGCCAAGCAAGCCCGTTCGAATTGTCGGCTGTTTTGGCGTCGTGTCTGTACCGGCTTCGGTCAACATGGAGTTCGCCTGTAGATAGGAAAACAATAGTCTAGAGGGTAAGTTAAATCTTGTTTGTAGATCTGGAAATTGCAGCAGTTGGTCGTTTTCATATAGGTGTCTAATGTGTGTACATAGTCATACAGATACCCATTGCCTGTGGTCATATGAGGGATTCGCCAAGTGTATGCTATGGAGTGGGGTAGCCAAGGTCCAGTGAGTTTGTGAAGTCTTCCTGTGTGTGTCCCATGTCTTGAGCAAGAGCTCTGTGGAGGGCAGTCTCTCCGGCAGTGTGGGTCTCAGGGATTTTTGCATCCAACACATGATTTGCTGTGTGCGCGGACCATTTGGACTCAATGTTCACCCACTGTGGTCTGTTTTCTGTTGCGTGCGATGTAATCACTGTTGCAATATAGTAGAGGCGTACATTAGGCATGCCCAGCCCCCCAGCCTCTAAGGATTTGTAAAGTGGGGTCGATGCCACCCTGACCCTGCGGTGTCCCCAGATAAATTGTGTACATTTCTGTAAGTTGTTTATATATGATTTGAGAAGTGTGATTTGTAAGGTTCGGAGAAGGGACCTGAGTTATGGTAGGAGTGTTATTTTTAACGCCGCTAGTCGGCCTAGTCAGGACACGAATTTCCCCTCCCAAGATTTTAGTGTGGCTGCTAATTCGCCCGCCAGTTTTCCGTAATTGCTTTTGGAATAGTGCGCTTGGTGAGCCCGAGTAAGGGGACGTTGTCTGTCCTCCAGTCTAAGTTGAAGGTGGCCCGTAGTGCTGTCATGACATCCCTGTGTAGGCCCACTCCCAAGGCCTGTTGCTCGCTTAGTCTAGTGGCTAAAAGTCGGCTCGCTTTGTTGCCCTGAGTATAGCTTGTGGCCTTCAGTTTTTGAAGGTAGAATTTAGTTTGTTCTAGTGAGTGTTGGTGGATTTTCCTGGTGAGATGCATAATTTGGTCCCTCAGTGTGGTAATGGGATGTAATTGGTTTCGCATATTTAAGTGACACAAGTCTTGTTGCCATTGCAGTAGTTTAGCTTGTGCTTGCTTTTTTAAATATGACGCCCGCCTAATGAGCAGCCCCCGGATCACTGGTTTATGTGCGAACCATAAGGTGCTATGTGGGGTGTCCAGTGTGGTATTGTCTTCGAAATAGTGTTGCAGAGCTGTGGTCAGTTCGCCTCTGAATTGTGTCATGAAGTAAAGGTGTTTAGTCTCCATGGGCTGCAGTGCTTAAAGTCATATAAGTTCTTCATGTCTACGGTGATGGGCGCATGATCTGACCAGGTAATGTCCCTGCACGAGGAACCTATCGATTCTGGAATAGGAATTGTGTACTGGTGAGAATGAGTAGGATTTTTCGGATACATGCGTTAGTCTCCACACATCATAGTAATGTGTTGCTAGGAGTTTCTGTATAGCCTTGCTCTGGCGTTATAGGGGTCTGTATCTAGCGCTGTGAGGTGAGAGGATGGTGTCCATTTTGGGGTCTATAACATGATTAAAGTCACCACAGTTGACAGTAATTCCTTGCTGTATCGCAGATATTTTTTGGAGTATTTTGTGTAGGAAATTACGTTGATTTGCGTTCGGGCATATGGGTTGACTATTGTGTATAAGGTGTTGTTTATAGTTCCTACAACAACGTAACGGCCGTCAGCGTCAATGTCTTGTGTAATGAGGGAGAAGGATATCTTGGCACTAATCAGTATGGATGTGCCTTTAGATTTGGTTGAGGACGTTGCATGGAATTGATGTGGATAAGTGGTCGTTAGTATGTGTCTCCTGCAGACATGCTATATCAGCTCCCTGAGATCTAAGTTCCTTGGTGAATGTGCCTTTTATGCGGGACGTTCAGGCATTTTACATTCAGAGAACAGATTCTCATGGAGGGTTATAATATTGTTGTGATAAACATTTGTGTGGTATAATATTGGCAGGGCTCGTTGCCCATCCCAGCTTTCTCCAGCCAGGCAACGGGATCCCCTTATGAAATGTGTTTAGCACTCGTCATCTGACGTGTAACACCCATAGAGAAGCTTCAGTAAGGCTGTCATTGTCAGTATTGGTGTGAACATCAAACAAAAGGGCCCCCACATGGCCCAAAAGAAAGGAACAGTATAAAACATCACTTTGGTACAAATAAGTTGCATGGCATCGTGAAGCGTAGAGAGACAAAACATACATTTAAGCAACATAAACCTAACGTTAACATTATTTAATGCAGATAACCTGGCTTGGCTCTGTCTAGCAGTGCCTTGGGGGATGAAACTTAAGGTTTCAGTAGGAATCAGGCGCTCCGCCGCGCCGGTCCAGTATGCAAAGGATATTTAATATGACCCATAGTCAGTGGTGTATCCTTGTTTTGTGCTGCACTAGGCATGACAAAACTCAGGCACCCCTTAGGTTGACTGGTATTATCTCTGTTATGGTTTCACATGTTGGGGAAACATAACTATTGTCGTTTAAAAACTTAATAGGGTTTTTTTTTTTTCACTTTTTAGCTTAATTTGTTTTAGTTTTGTTTTGTCAATAACGATTTTTAAAAAAAATTTTTAGTTTCTCGTTCCCAGTTCCTGCATATTCTTTCTGAGGTCTCCGATTGAGGACTGCAGTGTGGTAAGCATCTTCTGGGACATAGCGTCCAGCATGATCTGAAGCATGTCTTTGGTGAGTTGGGGCTCTGGACATGGGGATTCACAGGCCCGTTCGTACTCGTTCTGGCTGTGCTCCGGGTGCGTCGTACTTCTCCCCTGAACTTTTGAGGCAAAGAAATTAGCTTTGTCGAGTTTCTCTGCAGCTAACTTGCTTTTGGGCTGAGACATGGTACTGGTCCTGTGTGTAGTGAGATTTGGGCCTTATTTTGGCGGAGCTGAAGTTATATGCGACTGATCTCCGTGAGTTTCAGGACATGCCCATCGGAATTGTTTTACTTTTAATATTCTCTGTGTCTTAATGCTTTGCATCTGTTGCATGAATTAAAACATTTTTTTTTTTTTTTTAAATGTTTTGCTTTTCTAAAAATAACGGGTGCCTTTTCTAGGAGGACTTTACCCTATACTGAATTCAAGGTGTTTGTTTAAAATGTTCCTAATTTTTATGGTGTTGTATATTATATTGTGTAATAAAAGCATATGTAAAATCATTGTTGTTGTGCTCTGTCTTTCTTTTTCTTCCTTATTAGATCTTTTCTATTTAAACTTCCAATTTTCTGGTGTTGGTAATCTTGATCCTTTGAGCAATTTCTTCTAATACGGGTCAATTGACTCTTTGGTATGGAATCTAAACAATTTATTTTTTTATATATCATTCTTTATTTGTGTTGTGCACATAAGAACAGATGAGCTTGTATAGCCACAGCAGCATGAACAAGCTTATTAACAGGCATTATAATACTTCAGTGTGCCATTGCAATGTGCTGCACATTTTTAGTAATAATCATAATAGAACAGTTAGTGGTATAAGTGTCAAAGCATTATACATCATAATGCTAGTACTCCATAAGTATGTCTGTGACACAAAGCGGCCCCTGTTTAAGTTATCAGGTCACATGCGCAACAAGCATGACATCTAAATAAACGTTGGGCAATATATATGCAACATTAAGTGGGAAACTAGAGGAGTATAGACAAAAATCAAGCCTTGTGGTGGTTGTAGGAGGAAGTTAGTGCCAGCCGGCAAGAGTCCAGTTTCTGGTCAACCAACGTCACTTTGGGGTATAACTGACGATGCAGTGGGACAGTCAGCAGACGCAAGGCCCTATATTTAAACTGCAGTGGCTCCGTGGTGGAGAGTGAAGGTATACCCAACTGGAGCCTCAAAAGCCTCCCAGTCGCTCGAGGTAGAGTGGGTTTGAGCTGAGCTGTTGGGTATTTGTGCTTTGCTTCTGTTGTGGTGCGACAGTCCAGGCATCTCCACCATTTTCGCATTCGGCTTGATCTTGGAGCATGCTTTTACCGCCTGGAGCGCCCTTGGAGTCTCTGGATGTGTGTTTCTTGGGTATTTCCCCAGCGTTGTTGTCTGATCCTGTTTGACGGACCACCTGGCACCCTGACCGGATACCAATCGATGCTCCTAGTGCTTTCTGAGGGCTCCAAGCACTCCACCAAACACCATGAGCACTGCAGACCCCACTTCCAGCGATGCAGCTGCGTCGGGGTCTCGCTGTGCTCCACCCACCCTGGACCCAAGACCAGGATCCAGCTCCCAGTGGGCAGACCTCTTCTACTCTAGAGAGCGTAGCAGGAACAAGCTCTTACAAGAGCTTAGTGCTTATACTCAGGGGAGTATTGTGATTATAGCAATCCCCAAGTGTGTACACCCTGTTCCAAATTATTATGCAAATTATATTTTTCTTATTTACCTAAATAAGTGATGTAAATAAGTCAGTATAATTCTCATGTTACCAACTATTAAGAGTACAATTCAAATTTTATTGAACAAACCTAATGATAAGAATACTACAAGAAATTCGGTGAGGAACTCATATCACGACTGGCAAAGTGTCAGGATTCAAACCTGGGTACTTGGCAGTTCTGGTCCTGATTCCTACCTCTGAGCCACAGTAGCTTTGTTTCTTACTAGCTATTTCAGTTCTATTGATCCTGGCTTGTCTGCAGGATGGCCCTTGTCGATAGCCGTGCTTCACCTGATCCTGATCAGATATCAGCAGGGTATATAAACTCCGCCTCGCCCTGTGATCTGGATCAAGTCTTTGATCCTGTTGTGTGTGTTCCGTACCAGTATTGTTGTCTATTGTTACTCTGCATCATATTGACCCCGGCTTGTGAGATAATTTACTCTGACCTCCTGGCATCCCTTGACTTCGGCTATTCCTCGTTGTTCCTGTCCTCTGGCATCCTTTGACCTCGGCTATCCCTTGACAATCCTGCTGTTTGAGTCCTTGCCTGCACTGCGACTTGGAACTTCATTCTGCACAGACCCACAGGCCAGGTGAATTCTTACCTGACCACCTTAGCCTGTGGCTATTTGCAAGGGTGAGCAACATATCTGCGCTACAGACTCCCAACACAGGTAAGACCCTGACATAAGACTTGATCAATATGGAGTCCGCAGAGATGAGCTCACTCCTGTTCCAGCAAGTGTCCAGCCTCGCCCAGACTGTTTCAGAGCTGCAGCGAGAATTTTTTTTTCATAAAGGCGCTGTACACCCTGCCCCGGAACCTGCTTATCCTGAACTGTTTGTCATCATGCCGATCGATTTGATGGTAGCCGCACGTCCTTTCAGTCCTTCAAGATGGATTGCGAGGTGTTGTTTTCTTTAAAGCCTCGAACGTATGTCACAGATTTCATCAAGGTCCGAGCGGCTATCAACCTGTTGTCTGGACGCATCAAAGAATGGGCTCACCAAAGATTGATGACGAAGAGTCCTGTCCTTGTCAGCTAGGAATCCTTCACTACTGCTATGGACTCGCAGTGCAAGACCACTGTGTCAAAGCCTGTTCTATGTACCAAAAGACCCCCGATTCTTAGAAACCAAGAAACCCAGTACCAACGCTGCACCCCAGTGTTGCCTCCTTATGATTCTATTCCTAGGAGACCACCAGAGGTATCCTGTTTTCCTATTGTCCCTGAGGAACCTATGCAAATAGGACTCGTCCACTGCAAAGTGACCCATGAGGAAAAGACCAGAGGAGAGGCCATGGTCTATGTTTCTATTGTGGAGAAAGAGGGCATTTCATCTCTCTGCCCAATTCGTCCACCTAGGCAAAGACCTCTTCTATTGGGTGCCCTACGGACTTATCCAGTCAACTCAGAGATAGTCTAGAAGCTGCCACGGTTGCTGCCAGCCATGTCCCTGTTCTGTAATACAGAAGAGTACTCAGACTGTAATGAATAACCTATCCAGTACCCCTGAGAGATCTGAACCTCCGCCGGAAAATATTCATGTTAGAGTTGGTACCATCACCACTTCATGTCAACCTAAAGAGGAGTTACCTGGTACAGAGAATAAGACTCCGGAGATCAATGTACTTACCGCTCGCACTGAATCCTTGACCGATCTTAACCTCTCTCCAGTAGTTCCTGAAACATCTGCTCCTTGTTAGGTGGAGAAAGATCCTCCTCCTGGCTGTACCTACGCCTCGAATGGGACTCTAGTCTGTAATGAGGACTTACACATTTTTGAAAGGGCACTACAAGCTATGCCCTCCGCACCTGCTGGCAAAACCAGAGAAATCTAAAAAGTGACTTCCTGGGCGGCTTTTCTTTTCTTGCCCAAAAGCGGCTTTGAGGAGGGGGTACTGTCAGGATTCAAACCTGGGTACTTGGCAGTTCTGGTCCTGCTTCCTACCTCTGAGCCACAGTAGCTTTGTTTCTTACTAGCTATTTCAGTTCTATTGATCCTGGCTTGTCTGCAGCACTGGGGGATGGCCCTTGTCGATAGCCGTGCTTCACCTGATCCTGATCAGATATCAGCAGGTTATATAAACTCCGCCTCGCCCTGTGATCTGGATCAAGTCTTTGATCCTATTGTGTGTGTGTGTGTGTGTGTGTGTTCCGTACCAGTGTTCCTGTCTGTTGTTACTCTGCTTCATATTGACCCCGGATTCTGACATTGTTCACTCTGACCTCTGGCATCCCTTGACTTCGGCTACTCCTCTTTGTTCTTGCCCTCTGGCATCCTTTGACCTCGGCTATCCCTTGACAATCCTGCTGTTTGAGTCCTTGCCTGCACTGCGACTTGGAACTTCATTCTGCACAGTCCCCGTGCACAGACCCACAGGCCAGGTGAATTCTTACCTGACCACCTTGGCCTGTGGCTATTTGCAAGGGTGAGCAACATATCTGCGCTACAGACTCCCAACCCAGGTAAGACCCTGACACAAAGGCATTGAACGGCCTGCGGGAAGGTGCAACCTTCCACAGAGAATCATTGGCCGCGACAAACACAGTAATTCCAAAACCAGGCAAGAACACAGAAGTGAGGAATTACCGACTAATCTCTCTCATCAACACGGATGTTAAAATCCTCTCCAAGATTCTGGCGTTCAGACTGCAAACCTAAATGCCCAGATTGGTACACCCGGACCAAACAGGGTTCATACCAGGCAGGGAAGCCAGGGACCGTACGCTCCGACTTTTCACGATCAAACACCTAGCAAAACACCTGAAGAAAAAGCTACTTCTGCTCTCCACGGATGCAGAAAAAGCATTCGATAGGGTGGACTGGCTGTTCATAAAAAAAAGACATTGAGAAGAGTCGGTATATGGGGACGGGATGTTGACCTGGATCACAACACTCTACCAGCAGCCGAATGCTAGAGTCAGAGTAAATGGAGCACTAACCGACAGTTTCGACATCCAAAATGGCACCAGACAAGGCTGTCCGCTATCGCCGCTCTTATTTGCACCCACCTTGGAACCATTCCTGGACTGAGTTCGAAAAACACCAGCGATAACAGGACTAAAACACAAAACACAGGAACATAAAGTAGCAGCATATGCTGATATGTTGTTTTTTTTTTCTCGGCAACCCGCTCGAAACCATACCACCGCTAATGGAAGAATTTCAAATATACGGAAACGTATCTAGACTAAAGCTAAACTTATCAAAATGCGACGCTCTGAACATCGCGGTACCAGAGATGGAATACGTGCGATTGAAACAAAGGTTCCCCTTCCAATGGTGTACGGAACAAATTAAATACTTAGGGATATGGATTAAACCCGAGGCGAAAGACCTATACACGCATAACTACGTACCCCTCCTGGCCAACATCCTGGGAGATCTCAAGAAATGGAACTACGACCACATTTCGTGGCAGGGACGTATAGCGGCTGTAAAGATGAATGTTCTGCCCAGGGTACTGTATCTGTTCCATATCATACCTCGGATACTTCCACAAGCCTTCTTCAAAATGCTCAGGTCAGTGATCCTTCGGTACATATGGAAGGGGGAGAGAGCCAGGATTAGCCACGAAAAACTATGCCTACCAAGAACATGGGGTGGACTTGCGCTACCGGATTTCGGCAAATACTATCAAGCGACTGTCCTGCAACATCTCAGGGAAATACACACGGACGCACCCCACAAACGGTTGGTCTCCCTGAACAGAGACATCACAGACAACCGCCTACACTCATTTATTTGGCACAAGGAATCGGACGCCATGAAGGACCTCGGGAAAGACTCCCCCATCGCACAGACACTCAACACTTGGAATAGGGTGAGAAAGGCGCCGTACATCTCTCTGAAGCCAAGCCCATTGATCCCCATAACCCACAACACAGACCTAGGAGACGGGCTCCCCTCATCTGCATGGCAAATGACAAATCAGGACGGATACATAACCATACACACGGTGATGACGGAATCGGGCATAAAGAGACTGAGGGACCTAACAGATGGAGGGACATCCACATTAATGCAGCAATTCCACTACGCCCAATTGAAACATTACTACCATAACCTTCCACACAGGACCAAACTGCACAGGGACCTAACCTGGTACGAAACGCTTTGCTTCCACACACCGGAGGTGGAGGGCACGGTTTCAGTTATATACCGTCTGATCACCGGAGAAAGGGACAAGAAGGACATGTACAAAAGGCAATGGGAAGAACTTTCTGAACGGACCTTCACGGACGCCCAATGGGAGAAAGTACTAGTGCTACAGCAAAAAAGCTCCTCCAGCTCTCACTACCAGGAAGTGAACTACAAATTGATCTCCCACTGGCACCGCACGCCATTCCTGCTCCACCGGATTAACACGATGATACCGGATACCTGCTGGAGATGTGAAGACGGCCGAGGAACTCTGACACATATGGTGGGACTGCAGAAACATTAAACCATACTGGGAAGGCATTGAGAGGAAAATAAGGAACATCCTTGGTGAACCCACACACCTGACTGTAGAATTAGTTTTAATCCACCACACAGAAGAACCGCTCTCAGTATACAAGAGGTCAATATTGAGACACTTGCTCAATGCAGCAAAAGCACTACTATGGAAAGCGACTAACCCTCCGGCAGTGGAGGCACAAAGTTGAAGCAATACAAAGGGCGGAATCCACAATTGTGGATCTGTAGGGCCTGGGGGAGCACACATGCAGCAGTGGCGACCATGGTATGTATACATCTCACGAAACGTAAATAACGATTGAATACGGAGGAAGCAAATGGGAGGCATGGAGATGGAAGCCCGGGCGCGTCGGGTGATATGCTGCTCTGCCCCACCCCCCCTTTTGCACATATCCCACTATACATCTACCGTCACACTTCATAGACCCCAGGTGAAACACCACACATAAGTGGGAGGAGCAATCCAGGAACCTGTTTGGGGACAACCCAGCACCACAGACTAGCAAGAAATAGAAATACATGAGTGAGAGGCACTAGACAGGAAATCAGACACACTTGCCTGCTGGGGTGGGGGAGGTAAGGAACAAACCCACAGACCCGGAGGGTGGAACAGAGAAGACACTACCACGTGGAGTAGGCAAATACAATTCCACACACTTGACCGCACGAACACATATCCACCCCAAGACATACCATGGACCCTACTTAATACAGACTCCCACCGATGACACACACCGAACAAACAAACTAGGGGCAAACACAGCCTAGGTTGAAAATCACTGCATATAGCCGCAAATATCGAGAATACGATCACGAGAAAACATGCGACCCGCCCATCGGGGTCCATATTGTGACAGATGAAAGGGGGGAACAAACGGGGGAGGAAAGAAAAAAACACGTAGCGAAGATGACTACACAACCCTGAACGATAGTACCATGCCGCAAAATTAGGAAAGGCTCTCGTTAGGATGGAACCACCCTAAACAGGGGTCGACAAGCCCTCAATACAACACACCCACGGAGACTAAAGATAACAAGGCCAAGGTCACAAGGGAGGTGTGATTATGGAAAACTCTAGAATGGGACAGTCAGAAGAACGATAGGGGTAAATGGGAAACAACCCAATTGATACCCCCTAATTTTTTACACTCACACCATGTTCTCCAACCACCCACACACATTAAGGAGAGTTTATCAAGCATCCTGTCAGATCAACACATACCCACGGGGGTAACCCCTAGTCTTAATTCTGGTTGTTTTAAAGATTTCTCTATATGGTAACACCAATATGCTATGTTCGATACTGACCAACAATGACGCATCTTGGAAGGACCTGCGTGTCCCATAATTTAGACAACAAATGTTTAATTACAGTACAACGAAAATAGTGACCTGAGTGCAACAAAGTATTGTTAGGCGAAGGCAAAAATCCACGGTTAACAATGTAATCGAACGAATAAAAAACAAGTTTAGGAAACAAAATATCTATATGCTGAAAGGGACCTGCGAGTCCATCGCTAATGTGGACCTGTGTGCCCGAATGACTGTTCTTCTTCAAAACACTTTTTCACACATGTTGTGCTTTGGTTATTATACCCAAAATGCCTATGGAGACCTGCGAGTCTCAATGTGATTTGCTTTCGACAATGCAAACCTAAATAAACATCATATATACAAAAAAAAAAAACTTACAATGCACTGTTCCAAATTATGATGCACAGTAAATTTAAAAATACTTTATAGGTTGTAAAGAACTGAAAATTGTAATTTCTTGTGTTTGATGCATATTTACTGAAATCAAAAGCTATTTCAATCAAGCTTACAACAACATTTCAACTTTTTAAAAATTTTAACAGGTCACGTTACATTTTAACATAGGACCCCTTATTTGATATCAGCTTTACAAGTCTTGCATCCATTGAACTTGTGAGTTTATGGACAGTTTCTGCTTGAATTTTTTGCAAGATGTCAGAATAGCCTCCCAGAGCTGCTGTTTGGATGTAAACTGCCTCCCACCCTCATAGATCCTTTGCTTGAGGATTCTCCAAAGGTTCTCAATAGGATGGAGGCCACACCATGACTTTCTCCTCTTTATCCCCATAGTCGCCATTGATGCAGAGGTATTCTATGCAGCTTGAGATGGTGCATTGTCATTCATGAAGATCATTTTATTACAGAAAGCATAGTTCTTCCTTCTGTACCAGGGAAGAAAGTGGTCAGTCAGAAACTCCACATACTTTGCAGAGGTCATCTTTACACCTTCGGGGACCCTAGAGGGGCCGAACCAGCTCTCTTCCCATGATTCCAGCCCAAAACATGACTCCACCACCGCCTTGCTGACGTCGCAGCCTTGTTGGAACAGGGTGGCCGTCCACCAACCATCCACTACTCCATCCATCTGGACCATCCAGAGTTGCACGGCACTCATCAGTGAACAGGACTGTTTGAAAATTAGTCTTCATTAATAATTCTGCCCAATGCAGCCATTTCTGCTTGTGAGCATTGGTTAGTGGTGGCTGAATAGAAGGTTTATGCACATTTGCAAGACTCTGGAGGACTCTACACCTCGATGTCCGTGTGACTCCAGAGGCACCAGCAGCTTCAAATATCTGTTTGCTGCTATGTAATGGTATTTTAGCAGCTGCTCTCTTGATCCAATGCATAAATCTGTCAGTAATCCTCCTTAATGTGCCTTTATCTGCACAAACCCGTCTCTGCTCTGAATCAGCCACAAATCTCTTAATAGTGCGATGATCACGCTTAAGTTTTCGTGAAATATCGAATGTTTTCATACCTCGTCCAAGGCATTGAACTATTTCACTCTTTGCGGCAACAGAGAGATCCTTTTTTTCCCCCCATATTGCATGAAAATGGTGCGCTGCTTAATAATGTGGAACACCCTCCTTTAGTAGTTTTTCCTTAAATTGGGCTCACCTGGCAGTCTAATTATCACAGGTGTCCGAGATTGTTTTCAGTGATCAAAAGAGCCCTGATACACAATGCCATCCATGAGTTAAACTGAAAAACAAGGGGGGCGGGGCCTGACATCCAAGATGGCCAGACGTGCTTTCCACTAGCTCCTGGTACATGGTGCCATAAATCAATGACCAAAGCTGACATTCTGACACCAGACGACCCGAAATGCATGTAAGCGGCTATCTAGAACCAAGCATCTTGAAAAATCTGGCACAGGACACCCTGCTTACCAGCATTCACGACCGTCATCTTTGAGGCCTACTGGGCTGGCACACGGGCAACGGCGAGAGGCGGCCGATCTCCCGGGCAGTGTACGGGCTCTGTGGCAGCATATAAGGGGTCCTGTTACACCTCCCCCCACCCCTTGGACCGGCGGGGGATATCCCGGTCCCCACTGGGCAAATTTTATCCCACTGAGCAGGAGGCTCCAGCAGACGTACAAGCAGCGTGGCGCGACCAAGATGGCCACCATGCACAAACCTCAAACACACCAAACGGGCCTGGAGTGGAGAGAACACTTCAACGCAACATTTGAGGCGATATGCCAGAGGTTCTGGGAACGCCTGAAACACGGAGCTGACACACTCACCTCACCTGATACACAGCGGGAGAGCGGGTCTGCCCTGCTGGGGCACACATGCATGGAACCGCAACTCAGAACGCCCGACCGCACTTGCACCCCCCTCCTGAGGAAGCTCCGCAAAAGGGCACTCACCTCTGCCCTTGCTGACAAATCCATGGCCCCCCGGAGCCGACCTGCTGCTCGTGGCTGCAAACGCAAGAATCGCACATGTGCTCCCCGAAAGGTGCCAAAAAGGAGATGGCGCAAAAAGCAGCTAAGACGGGCGGCTCCACTACATCCACCAGGGTGTTCCCGCTATCACTCGCCTCACCAGCGGGAGGGTCTGCTCCCTCGCCTCCAGCGCGACAGGCCTGAACGCAAGCTCCTCAACTTGTGCTGCTGGAAGTGCAGGACTGCAGCTCTGCAACTGCAAACCCCAACGGAAACCTGGGCTGACTGTGGGGGAAAGATCGGAACAGACTCTCCAGGAACTTTGGCTGCAAGTAGGGGCATTGGTTAGGAGACATGTCAGTGGCTAGCAGGGCTGGGTTGTTAAAATGCTGTTCTCACAGTTCATAATGCCCGCTGTCCGTTAGTTGTCTCCCTCTTCTATAATGCGCTACTCACCCAGCAGCACTAACAGCCCAATATATTTAACCAGTGGAATTTATTGTTCTGTTGTTTTCTACTTCTTTTATTAATCCTACAGTTACCTGCTTTATAGCATGATTGAGTATGACACATCTTATTGCCTGACAAATCTAGCAAGCTCCTTGTCTCCCCTCACACAGGGCATCCATGTTCTAGGAATTCATATCTTGGTGGAGAGGTTTTACTCTGTTCTCTTTGGTTGTTCAATCCTATGTTTTTCTCTTGACATAGCTCAGAACACTGCTGGACACACACCAAGAGATTATTAATTTCACCTCGCACATATATACCTCTGTATACTCATCTTATACCCACACTTACGCTACTTTGATTTTTTATACTGAAGTCAAGCATGATTATTATAAAAAAAAAATTGTGCAGTCTTAATCTATGCCATTTGTATGTTCACTATGAGACGCTGATACCAGCTATTGTTGCATTACCAACATGTTTGTACTCTTAATGCACACAAAAATAAAGATTTAAAAAAACAAAAAAACTGAAAAACAAAATATTTAATCTTTGTGACACTTAAATAGAATTTGCATTATAATTTGGAACAGGGTGTGGTTATCCAATCCCCCAAACATGAGCCAAAATTTCATGAAGGGGTAAAGTAGGTCAGGACTTACAATTTATACACACATTTAAACCCCAAACAGCAGGCTGGGGGGGAGGGATGACGTAGGTATGGAGGCACGTACCGTAGGGCGGAGTCGGAGAGTGATCGTTATGGCGGGCCGTGGCGTGGTCGAGGTCAGCAGCAATAGTTTTTGGTCGGTTTGGAGCCGGTGAGCAGCGACGACAGATCGAGGAGCTGAGCGGCATTAGTGTCGGAGGACGAAGTGGCTGGTGTAGGATAGGTGGAGAGGGAGAGCCAGTTGAGCCAGTAGTGCTGATAATGCAGAGGGTGGAGGACGATCCCACCCGAGGAGGTAAGTGCACGGATAGCTGGAATATTCCCTTTTTTTTTTTTTTTCTTCTCTCTGTTATTTAGCTGGATCAAAACCTGCTGCTTATTACTTTTTGTTTTTTGGCTTCCTTGCTCTATTAGTTGTAAGATCTATGAATTAATGCATAGGATAAACATATTCTTCAAACATTTTAAACAAGCTGTTTAATATTTGGATCAATTTAGAAGTAGCAAAAGAGGAGAAGCAGGGAAAGGATTTAAAAAAGACAAAGCTGTCTGTATGTGATATTCTTCTTTTTCTTGCTACTGCATAGCACTTAGTTATAAAAACCAGGGTGGTTAATCAATAGATTAGTGGAGAAAGAAAGAGAGAGAGAATAAAGTAAGGAATCTTAAGATCTATACCTATCTGCAAAAATAGTGTTAAAGTGATAACCAGAGGAACAAATTCCTAACCTTTGATTATTCAGAACCTTGCTGAAATTACAATAAAGGAAATTAGTAAAGATTCAAGAAAAATAAAGTGTGGACACTTATTATTCATAAAATGGCTTCTAGATCCCAGGATCAAATCGCTTTAAAAAGTGACAAGAAAAATCCTAAACTTGAAAGAGAAACCACAAATTTTTTTCTCTCCTACTAATAAGTTAATCAAAGAAAAAGACAGATAATGTATCTTTGACATCAAGACTAGAAGAGGCACCAAGTAGTCCTGAGAGTATATCAAATACGCAGATAATAGCGGAATTCTTAGAATGTTGTCTAGAGTCCCAGTTGAAGTCCATAATGAAACAAATCAACCAGAACTCTGAAGAGATTCTATGTCAGATGAGACTTCTGACAGGTTAAATAAATATACTTGAAGAAAAAATATCTATGGAATTCCAAGAAAAATCACTAAAAGAACAAAATGATGAAATGTCAAAAAAAAATATCAAAGAAATGGAGACAAAATTAGGTGATTTGGAAGACCGTTCAAGACACAATAGCAGGAGTAACCGTTTGCAAAACACAAGTAGAAATAAAACATCATGATAGCGATATAGAAGGAAGGTTTTTAATTCTAGTGTGCATAAGTAATAACGAATTATATACCTTGGTAAATGTTTACCTGCCCAATGTCACAAATTTCACAAATTCTTGAACGAGTAGAAAGAAATCGCTATGGGCTATATAATTTGGAGTAGGGATTTCAATTGTGTCTTGGACATAATAATGGATAAATACAGTATAAACAATACAAATATCGACAAAAGAGGTATAAAGAACGCTAGAACCTTTTACAGCATTTTACAGCATTATAAAAAATAATAACTTATACGATATTTGGAGAATAAGAAACCAAAGATTATACTTTCTATTCATGGTCACATAATTCTTATTCAAGAATAGATTTTTTTCTTAGGAGACCCAAAGTTAATAGGAAAAGTTGAACAGAGATTAAAACAATGGTCTGGACGGATCATAATAGTATCATATTAGATCTAAAAGAGGGGAAGATTTTTTACCCTCGGACTACTTAGAAATTAGATGAATTAATCCTATATAATAAAGAAATTTTTGAGAGAAATATCTAGATATTTTTTTTTATAGAAAATAGCCCCATGGATTCATCAGACCAAATAATATGGTGCACACATAAGGCAACTATAAGAGGGCAATGTATAAAGATTAAAAAAAAAAGGAGGGATTGGGGCTAGCTAATTTATACATCTAATTATATCAAACCATCAAAGAATATAAAATAAATCCAAATCAAAAAGGACAAATAAAAATAAAAAAAATAAACAGATCATTAAAAATAATAGAAAATATAGAAAAAAATGCACAAACTAAAAATTAAGTACTATTACCGACAAAACAGGGCAGATAAAATTCTAACAAACCAGTTAAAAAAAAAAAGAAAAGCAGACAATAGAATTGATAAAATTATATATGAAGGGAAAATATGTAGAGCACCAACCGAAATAGGAGAAGCTTTTAATAATTATAAGTTTCTTTACAATTTACCTATAAACAGTTCAGACGAGTCAATAGACAATTATATAAAAGATGTCAAATTATCAAAAATAACCTTAGAACAAAGTAAGGAACTAAATAAAGACATTACAAAAGAGGAAGTACTGGAACAAATAAACAAATTAGTATATTTTAAAACCCCAGGACCAGATGGTTTTGGCAACAGATTCTATAAAATAATGAAGGATAAAATTGCAGATCCATTAACCAGGACTTTTAATGCCGCTATAAGAAATGTTGAAGGCAAATATTTTGCCAGTATTAAAGCCAGGAAAAACACCTAGAGACGTGAAAAATTATCGTCCGATCTCCTTAATAAATGTAGTTGTTAAGCTGTTCTCTACGATTATCGCTAAGAGACTAAAAACAATATTGCCGGGAATCATAAATACAGATCAGAGTGGATTTATCCCTGGGATAAATTCAGGAAATAATGTGAGGAGATTAATAGATGCAATCGATTTGTTGGATAGAAACAGAGAACCCCTGCTGATCCTGTCATTAGACGCAGAGAAAGCGTTTGACAGGGTCAGCTGGGGTTTCATGTTTAGGGCTTTGGAAGCATTCGGCTTTATATGTCAAACCACTAGCAAGATCTACAGGGAGTGCAGAATTATTAGGCAAGTTGTATTTTTGAGGATTAATTTTATTATTGAACAACAACCATGTTCTCAATGAACCCAAAAAACTAATTAATATCAAAGCTGAATATTTTTGGAAGTAGTTTTTAGTTTTTTAGTTTTAGCTATGTTAGGGGGATATCTGTGTGTGCAGGTGACTATTACTGTGCATAATTATTAGGCAACTTAACAAAAAACAAATATATACCCATTTCAATTATTTATTATTACCAGTGAAACCAATATAACATCTCAACATTCACAAATATACATTTCTGACATTCCAAAACAAAACAAAAACAAATCAGTGACCAATATAGCCACCTTTCTTTGCAAGGACACTCAAAAGCCTGCCATCCATGGATTCTGTCAGTGTTTTGATCTGTTCACCATCAACATTGCGTGCAGCAGCAACCACAGCCTCCCAGACACTGTTCAGAGAGGTGTACTGTTTTCCCTCCTTGTAAATCTCACATTTGATGATGGACCACAGGTTCTCAATGGGGTTCAGATCAGGTGAACAAGGAGGCCATGTCATTAGATTTTCTTCTTTTATACCCTTTCTTGCCAGCCACGCTGTGGAGTACTTGGACGCGTGTGATGGAGCATTGTCCTGCATGAAAATCATGTTTTTCTTGAAGGATGCAGACTTCTTCCTGTACCACTGCTTGAAGAAGGTGTCTTCCAGGAACTGGCAGTAGGACTGGGAGTTGAGCTTGACTCCATCCTCAACCCGAAAAGGCCCCACAAACTCATCTTTGATGATACCAGCCCAAACCAGTACTCCACCTCCACCTTGCTGGCGTCTGAGTCGGACTGGAGCTCTCTGCCCTTTACCAATCCAGCCACGGGCCCATCCATCTGGCCCATCAAGACTCACTCTCATTTCATCAGTCCATAAAACCTTAGAAAAATCAGTCTTGAGATATTTCTTGGCCCAGTCTTGATGTTTCAGCTTGTGTGTCTTGTTCAGTGGTGGTCGTCTTTCAGCCTTTCTTACCTTGGCCATGTCTCTGAGTATTGCACACCTTGTGCTTTTGGGCACTCCAGTGATGTTGCAGCTCTGAAATATGGCCAAACTGGTGGCAAGTGGCATCGTGGCAGCTGCACGCTTGACTTTTCTCAGTTCATGGGCAGTTATTTTGCGCCTTGGTTTTTCCACACGCTTCTTGCGACCCTGTTGACTATTTTGAATGAAACGCTTGATTGTTCGATGATCACGCTTCAGAAGCTTTGCAATTTTAAGAGTGCTGCATCCCTCTGCAAGATATCTCACTATTTTTGACTTTTCTGAGCCTGTCAAGTCCTTCTTTTGACCCATTTTGCCAAAGGAAAGGAAGTTGCCTAATAATTATGCACACCTGATATAGGGTGTTGATGTCATTAGACCACACCCCTTCTCATTACAGAGATGCACATCACCTAATATGCTTAATTGGTAGTAGGCTTTCGAGCCTATACAGCTTGGAGTAAGACAACATGCATAAAGAGGATGATGTGGTCAAAATACTCATTTGCCTAATAATTCTGCACTCCCTGTATAGGCCAGTATATTTGTTCCAACTGGTTTGGATTAGAGAATGGAACAAGACAGGGTCCCCTGTCTCCAATCTTATATATTATTACATTAGAAATTTTTGCTTCAAAAATAAGACAAAATCCATCAATAAAGGGTCTTTACACCTCTAAGGGTGATTTAAAAATATCATTATATGCAGATGATACCCTTTTATATGTAAAAGATGTTGAAAATTCACTCCCACAACTAATGACTGAAATCTAACTATACAGTAGTATATCCAATTATAAACTAAACATGACAAAATCGATAGCGATGGATAAAAATGTAGAATTGAGTTTCAAAAGAAATTCAACTTCTCTCAAGCAGAAGAATTTGCTTATCTAGGGATTAAAATAAGTAAACCTATAGACAGACTAATGGAAATTAATTTCTTACACCTTTTAAGAGAATTATGTCAAGCAGAAATATCATGGTGGGGAAGAGTCAATACGTTGAGAGCCTATGTCCTTCCTAAATGGATTTATTTATTTAGGATGCTTCCATTAATAATACCTATCCCATGGCTAAAAATGATCAAATCTGCCTTCACTAACTTTGTATGAAGAGGCAAAAAGCCAAGCATAAAAATAGACACGATGTGTAAGCATATAAATAAAGGGGGACTGGGTTTCCTGAGTATAGAAAAATATTATGAGGTGGGTATAATCTCCCACATTGCAATATTCCAGAAAGAGGCTTCATATAAAGAGGGCTGGTTCTGGCTAGAGTCTGAGATATGCCAAACTAAGATTCTACCCAGCAGAGGCGGCTCTAGACTTTGAGGCCTTAGGCGAAACTCAAACATGAGGCCCCACTAACAAAAAAGTGTCACATATACACATTGATGCACAGTTTACATGTGTATGTGCCTGAGAGTGTGTCTGACAGAGAGTATCCTTGTGTTTTTGTCTGAGACCCTATGTGTATGGGGTAGTTGCTTGAAGTGTGTTGTGTGTATGGGGGAGTGATGGTGAGAGGGGGTCAAGGTGACAGGGAGGTGATGGTGTGGGGGGTGATGTGAGAGGAAATGGAGGTGATGGTGAGAGGGGTGATGGTAATGTGAGAGGGAGGGTGGTGAGAGGGAGGGTGGTGAGAGGGAGGGGGTGATGAGAGGGAGGGGTGATGGTGAGAGGGAGGGTGGTGAGGAGAGGGTTGAGAGTGATGCTGAGGGTGGTGAGGGAGAGGGGGTGAGGGAGAGTGATGCTGAAGGTGGTGGGGGGGTGATGGTGAGGGAGAGTGATGCTGAAGGTGGTGGGGGGTGATGCTGAGGGAGGGTGAAGCTGAGGGTGGTGAGGGAGAGTGATGCTGAGGGTGGTGAGGGGGAAGGGGGTTGAGGGTGAGGGAGGATGGTTGATGGTGAGGGGGGTGAGGGAGAGTGATGCTGAGGGTGGGTGGTGTAGGGTGGTGTGGCTGAGGGTGGTGTGGGGGTGATGCTGAGGGTGGTGTGGGGAGGAGAGGCTGAGGGTTGTGTGGTGTGGGGTGGTGATGCTGAGGGTGGTGGGGGGTGGTGAGGCTGAGGATGGTGGGGGGGTGGTGAGAGAGAACCTACCTTTACTCCCTGGTGGTCCGGTGTCCATTGCTTCCTGTCTGCAGCTCCGCTTTGGCCAGTTCTCTGATTGGCCAGTTCTCGCGAGACACATGGTCTGCAGCTTTGCTCACTGAGGAGCTGCAGACCAGTGTCTGTGGTGGCCGGCCAGGCAGCCAGGAGGGAGCCTCGCACCCAGCGGCAGAGCGGGCAAGCCGTCGGGCCCCCTCCTGGTGTCGGGTCCTCGGTCACTGACCGAGGACCTGACAGTCTGCCCACAGGCGGTTTAGGAAGCCACGAGGCCTTATGCGGCCGTCTAAACCGCCTAATTAGAGAGCCGCCTCTGCTATCCAGTATAGAATGGAACAGTAAAGCATGTGAATACTCTGCCTCATACGTGTTAAATCATCTAATACCCAGTTGGGAAAAGATTAAAAAGAAATTAGATATCAAAAATAAGATTCTGGGTTTTCAAGGTATAGAGTGCATTGAAAGAGGAATTCCTAATATTTCTTTGAAAAAGTGGAAAGAAGGAAACATTACAAAGATAGAAGACTTATTTTCAGATGATAAGATAAAACCCTTTGATACATTGAGAAGAGAATCGTCTCTAGCACCTCAAGATGCCTTCACATATCTAAGAGTAAATAGTTATTTAAAAAAGTATAATTTTATGAATCAAGGAGACACGTATAATACGTTAAAATTAATATTCAAAAACAATGAAACAAAAATTATTTTCAAGGAGTATTAGATTACTGGATACCAGAGAAGTAAAAAATTATCCAACAGCAATTAAAAGCTGGGAGAAAAGTCTACACATCACTATAGATATAGAAAAATGGTATTGGGCAATAACTAAGTGTAATAAATATGTGCACAGTTTCCACCTAATAGAAATTTACTATAAGGTGATAAATAAATGGTACTTAGTACCTTCTAAAATGTCCAGAATATCAGCCGAAAATGATGATCTATGTTGGAGATGATCTATGATGATCTATGTTGGAGATGCGGAGAAGTAAGAGGCGACTATCTCCACATATGGTGGAATTGTAAAATAGTACTCCCTTTGTGAAATATGGTTAAAGCTCTGTTATCTAGATTAAATGACATTACTATAGAGACTAACCCAGAAATGATGCTGTTACACTTAGCTTGGATAGCCCACCTTAAACAAAATAAACCAAATGTTAGTAACACACTACCTGATAGCGGCTAAGCTCATAATAGCCAGAAATTGGAAGAAGACATACAAATTATCTAAAAAGGAGCTGCTGCAACAAGTAAAATTTCAGTTACGAATGGAAATAGGGGTTAACAAAATTAGAAACAACTATAAAGATTATGATATGTTGATTGAATGGGTAAAATTGCTAGAAAATGAAAAGGATGTATTATAAGATTACCTTTCTTTTGACTGTAACATAAAGAATAAGATTAATTTGATTCTCCTTACTGTACTGGGTATGTGTATGATTGTTGAATGAATGTATATTAAAAATTTATACTCCTGTATCAGCTGATGCGCCCACCTTCTCTTTTACCTTATGATGAGATATAGAATTTTATAGATTAAAATTAAAGATAGATAGGATTAGATGATAATATATTAACATTAAGTTAATGGAAGAGGGGAGAGATGGAAACTCACTATTGATGTTGACAATTTACCAAAGCCTTAAACAATGAAGTATTTGAAAACTATTTGGCAGGTAATGTCTGAAATGGGAGAAGAAAAATATAAAAATGAAAAATAAACCCCCAGCAGCCTCATTTACATACAATAGGTTACATAGGGCACTATAGTACAAGGAAGGGTAGGGTCAGACAATAGCAAGGGCTGATGGGAGATCAGATGGGAAACAATAGGAAAGAAAAAAGGGAGGGGGAGAGGCACAGATAAGCAATACATTCAACATACTCCTCCTCTGTGTCTGAGAGAGAATTAATTATCTCCAGGTACAGAAAAACACACAATTTACAAACACCCCAAAAGTACCCACAATAGTCACATCCTTGGATAGCCCTGATCTGGGTGACCAACATATCCAAAAATCACCCACATTGGTTCAGTGGTTTCGTTTTTCCATGGAAGTCACTTTTTAACATGTATTTTTGCAGGGCCCATAATCCTGGGGCAAGCAGGCTCTCCAAGTACCAGTGGCGAGGTTACTTTCGGCACACCCTGCGTTTCAGCTGCTTCCAGAAACGGCAAAGATGCTATTGAGCCTGGCCTCCCAGTCAGGCACTGCAGATGGTGTCCGCGGTTGCCGTCATTTCAGGAAGGCAAGGTGAGCTATTTTACTAGCTACTCTCAGCTGTATTTTTGCAAGACAAGTAAGGTCACAGGAATGATTTTTAAACACAACAGTGGAGGAGCTCCCTCACGATGCGTCTCTCCACCATGGCAGTCGGACCCCAGCCCCATCTAACCAATTTTTGTGATGGCAACTTTTTTTGTGTATATAACTGTTCCCTTCTTTTTCCTTAAAATGACACTTTGATTGAATCGTCTGACCTTCTACATAGAAGATAATATCCAAGAAATGAATCGTCTCAGTGTTAAATGTTTGTCAGTTTTAGACCTTCATTATTGATGTTGATGTTTTATGAAAATATAATTAGCTCATTTGGGATACCATTCCAGATTAAAAGGATATTATCTATAAAACGTCCCCAGAGGACCAGGCTTGCTGCCCAGCCATGTCCTCTCAACACAGAGCTGGCTTCTCAGTCTCTCATGTATATATTGGCAGAGCTGTGGGAAAACCTGGTCCCTATGGTAGTTCCCGTTAGCTGCAGATAAAATGTGCCATCAAATACAAAACAATTGTGATTTATAGTTAGGATAGCCTTATGCAAATCCCACACATGCTTAAACTCCTTTACTGTGTTAACCTCTACCACTTCAGTTGGAAGGCTATTCCATGCATCTACTATCCTCTCAGTAAAGTAATACTTCCTGATATTATTTTTAAACCTTTGTCCCTCTAATTTAAGACTATGTCCTCTTGTTGTGGTAGTTTTTCTTCTTTTAAATATAGTCACCTCCTTTACGGTGTTGATTCCCTTTATGTATTTAAATGTTTCTATCATTTTTCATGTTTCATATCATTCTATCATCGTCTTTCCTCCAAGCTATACATGTTATGATCCTTTAACCTTTCCTTGTAAGTTTTATCCTGCAATCCATGAACCAGTTTAGTAGCCCTTCTCTGAACCCTCTCTAAAGTATCAGTATCCTTCTGGAGATAGAGTCTCCAGTACTGCGTACAATACTCCAAGTGAGGTCTCACCAGTGTTCTGTCATGAGCACTTCCCTCTTTCTACTGCTAATACCTCTCCCTATACAACCAAGCATTCTGCTAGCATTTACTGCTGCTCTATTACATTGTCTGCCTACCTTTAAGTCATCAGAAATAATAACCCCTAGATCACTTTCCTCAGATGTTGAGGTTAGGACTCTATCAAATATTCTGTACTCTGCCCTTGGGTTTTTATGTCCAAGATGCATTATCTTCCACTTATCCCTATTAAATGTCACCTGCCACAACTCTGACCATTTTACTAGTTTACCTAAATCATTTGCCATTTGGCTTATCCCTCCTGGAACATCAACCCTGTTACATATCTTACATATCTTAGTATCATCAGCAAAAAGACATACCTTACCATCAAGACCTTCTGCAATATCACTAATAAAAATATTTAAAAAGAATGGGTCCAAGTACAGATCCCTGAGGTACCCCACTGATGACAAGCCCATGCTTCGAATATACTCCATTGACTACAATCCTCTGTTGCCTATCACTCAGCCACTGCCTTACCCATTCAACAATATTGGAATCCAAACTTAAAGATTGCAGTTTATTGATAAGCCTTCTATGTGAAACAGTGTCAAAAGCCTTACTGAAATCTAGGTAAGCAATGTCTACTGTACCACCCTGATCTATTATTTTTAGTTACCCAATCTAAAAAATCAATAAGATTAGTTTGGCATGATCCCCCTTTAGTAACCCATGTTGTTCAACAATCCTATCCTTTAACATGGTTTCCATTACTTTCCCCACTACTGAAGTAAGGATTGCTGGCCTATAGTTGCCCGACTCCTCCCTACTACATTTCTTGTGAATGGGCACAACATTCGCTGACTTCCAATCTTCTGGGATTACTCCTGTTAACAATGATTGGTCAAATAAATCTGTTAATGGTTTTGCTAGTACACCACTAAGCTCTTTTAATAACTTTGGGTGTGTTCCATCAGGTCCCATTGACTTATTTGTCTTTACTTTTGGCAGTTGAAAAAGAACCTCTTCCTCTGTAAACTCACATGAAACAAGTGATTAATTTGTCCTTTTTCCTAACTAAGGCTCCTTTCCTTCATTTTCATCTGTAAATACTGAACAAAAATATTGAGGCAGTCAGCTAGACCTGTATCCTCATCTACATATCTTCCTCCTTTTGTTTTTAATCTAACTAATCCTTGTTTTACTTTCCTTTTCTCATTTATGCATCTAAAAAATGTTGTCCCCTTTTTTTGCTGACTGTGCTATTTTCTCTTCTGTGTGTGATTTGGAAGCTCTTATAACTTTCTTAGCCTCTTTCTGCCTAATCTTATAGATCATTCTGTCTTCCTCACTCTGGGTTTTTTTTTATAATTACTAAATGCTAACTTTTTGTTTTTCACTATTTTGGCCACATCCAGCCTGAGTTTGTTTACCAGATAATTTACAAATCTCAGACTTCAAAAACACAATCTCCTGCCGCAATATAGAGAACTGTCTACAGATTACACAGCCTCCAAATCTCCAAAAAGTAGAACGTGAAACAAATGCATAACAACTATTACACTATAAAGTATTTTTCCCATTTTACATTCTCCATAATTTCAAGTATATTGGAAGAATCTCTTAGATATGAAGGTGCTTCTTGTGCGTATTCCTGCAAGTGGTGGTCTATGAATTCTGACAGATGTGCAGTAATAAAATTTATCCCATTAATGATTGGTCTTCCTGGTGGTTCTCTTAAGTTTTGTGTAATTTTGGAAACATTTTTAATATTTATCTTTTACAAAACTGTTAGTGGCCTTTTGGCATATAAAATAAATTTCTACTCAGCTGCACAGTTTTGCACTATGTTGTGCCATTTTTTCCCCTGGCAGGAGATCTCCTATTTTTACATATTGATATTTATTGAAGATTGTTTAGAAGATCTTTTGGCTTTCTACACCGAAAGGTAAGTCATTTATTAAATAAACTGCACATTTTTCACTGAAGCACTTTAAAATATTGTGAAAGTCACACTATACATATTCAGAAATTTTAAACCTTACTTTCCAGGAGACCCGAAATACCCGTATTTTGGTGGTGATTGTTTTGCACACTGCTTGTTAGTTGAGGTACAGTTAAAAATTTGAAGTCATATGCTATTAGCCGGGCCTTAATACTTGTCACTACACGCCATAACATACTAACAATGGGTGAATTTCTGCTTGCCAGGGTTAAACTTGACTTTCCAATGGCTAGTGGCGAGTGAAAACTTTGACCTCTGAAGAACTGTTTAATTTCTCTCTTTTTATTTTGTTTGTGTGGTGTAATCTATAATATATGTTTATTTGTATGCTCTGTGACATTTTAAAATTTATTTTAATAAATATTTTTTTCATGAAATTCTGCCTTTGTCTTGTATAAGAATCACATTACTTTAGAGCCTTGAATAATGGTGTTTTCCCCCTTTATTCTAAATGGTGTTTTGTGGATTTTTAATCTAATATGGCTGGGGACTTCCCATTTTTAAATTTATTCTGTGGGTGGCAGCTTGTATACTAGAAGTGTGGGTAGTGTTAACAGGGAGTTTTATCATTGTTTTGCATCTAGTGCAGACAAATCGTGATTGTTTTTTAAAAGTGGCACTGTCGCGTCACTTACCTTTTCCCAATGGCTTCCTCTTTCCTACTCTGTCTCTTATTTTGTTTTAATTATTATTTTCCAGCTGATTCTAACTAAAAACATAGGGCAAAGTAGACTAATTTGTCTTTTGTATTTTTAACTGCGCTTGACTTTCTTTGACACAAGGAGGAGCTTAAATAAGCTCTACTTCCTCTGTCTAGGAAAGTTTTCCTATAGTTACCTTTCTTCTGTGTTCTCGCGTTTCCTTCTATTGCTATTTCTGAATGTCCTTTCGTGTACACAAGGGTGCCGGCGAAATGACCCAATTTCGTCCAAGATGAATGTCGCATTTTATCTATTAGTTTTAAAACGAAATTCGGTCATTAGTCTTGGTTCGGAATTATGAAATTCAGATTTGGGCCACAGCTGCATCTTAGTGTTGGTTGAAAAACCATTTTTGTTCTTTCAGCTTTTTAGTAGAGAACACCCTAAACTGGTACTCTGTGGGATTGCCATTATATTATATGGCAATCCCACATGGATTAGGGCGCTATCTGCTAAAAATCTGACCAAAATTAGTCTTTCAGCCAACATTACTAATACTAAGTAAAAATATTTAGTATTAGTAAATAAGGGAGGCTAAAATCTCCCTTCTGCCCCTAGTCGCTGTGCTGCTGGCTGCTAACTGTTGTAAAAAAATGGGGCACCTATTAACCCCTTAAGGACCGCTGACATATCAGGTACGTCCGACCAAAAATGGTCCTTAAGGGGTCGAGGCACTCAGTAACTGTTTTAAGGGGAAAAAAAGAAAGAAATGAAATAATAAATAATTAACCCCTATCCTCCCTCCCCATGTACTTACCGATCACCACTATTCCCCCGCCGGCGATCGGTCTTCTTCTTTGGGGGAACTCTCTGGACTGAGCCCAGAGAGTCCCCCCTCTCCAATTTAGGACCCCCAGGGGTGAAAGAGCGGTCTCATGGCCCAAATAGGTGTCCATTGTGCTACCAGCAGGGGGACTGCCTGAACTGACAGGCAGTCCCCCTGCTGATGAAAAAAAATAAAAAATTAAATGTTTAAAAAATGTAAACAAAGTTAATAAATGTAAAAAATATATATGTATATGAGATATATTTACACAGTACATATATTATATCTATATACAATGTGTGTGTGTATATATATATATATATATATATATATATATATATATATATATTAATATAAAAACACTTGAGTAAAATTAAACACGTGTGTGTGTGTGTGTGTGTGTATATATAAATATATATATTATAACAAATAATTAAAAATAAACTAACAATTTTTAATTAAAAATAAATAAATATATATATATGTAATTTTAGTCTCACTATATATTTGAGATATATATATATATATATATATATATATATATATATATCTCAAAACACACTTAGAATTAAATTATATTTATATCTATGTATAATTTCCCCTTAACAACCGAGGATGAACTAGGTACGTCCGACAAAAAACGGTCGTTAAGGACGTCCGATACAAATAGGCACTCTGGACCGACGGGCCGCGGCGATCACAGTCGGGTAGGACTGCCAAAGACCCCAGCAGTCCCCCTACATCAGCTCCGGCCCTCCAGTGCCATGTGAACACCATGATCACATCACTGCAATAGGACTCTAGGAGCTGCCAGCAGGGGGACTGTCTAAGCTGTCAGGCAGTCCCCCAGGCTTCTAAAAAAAATAATAAAATAAATATATTATACATATACAGGTGGTCCTCATTTAGCAACCTGCCTGTTTTTCCACGACAACCAGGCGTAAGCGTGAGCCGTAATGGGGATTCCCTGCTCTGGTGCACATGTCTATGTTTGGGAAAACTTCCCCGAACATAGACGAATGCACCAGAGCAGGGAATTCCTTAACTCCTCACTTACCGACCAATTCGTTCTACGACCAGGTCAAAGGAAGGGAACCTGAAGAGTGTCTGTATTATATATGTATAATATATTATAAAATAATTACATCATTTTATAATATGTTATACATATATAATGCATCTATATGATTTCATTATAAGTGTACTTTGATATATATACACCTATATCTCAAAAACACTTATGATGAAATCATGTATATGCATTATATATGTATAATATATTCTAAAATGATTTAATTATAATCTATAAAAGTGTGTGTGTGTGTGTATGTATGTATGTATATATACATATATATATATATATATATAAATGAATAAAAAATTCAAGATGCACTCACAGGTCTTCAAATATAAGGAAAAAAATGGTGCTTTATTAATCCATACGTGATATACAACGAAAATCAATCGACGTTTCGACCCTGCCGGGTCTTTTTCAAGATCATTAGGTGCATAACAATACAGTGTATATATATTAAATATAAAAATATGTGTGTGCACTTACCCAATAGAGCAGTGAGGTGAAGGGTGTCTGCCTGTTAGAACCCGGAAGTGATTGGAAGCCGCACGGAACGTCACGTGATCGGACGTCCGACGGAGGGAAACCGTTACCATGGTGAGAGTGCACAAACAGTTACCATGGCAAGCGCAGGAGAAACAAGTTACAGTGAAGGAAAGTGGATAGTGTTAACTATCAACATAATAAAGTGATAAATGTTGCCAGAGATAGATGAAACTAAAATGAGAACAATTGTGTTATAACATGCAAATGAAGAAAAGTGTCACATAAGTGAAAAAAATTAATCCACACAAAATGTGCAATCTATTACATCATATCTAAATAATGGCATCAAAAAAGTTTAAAAACAAAGCAAGAGTTCAAGCATATACATATCATAATATGTTAATAAAAAAGAAAAAGAAATGATGATCTACTCCCTAAGAAATAAGGAAAATTATTTGATATAATAATAATAATATATATACAAAAAAATATATAATACTCTAGTAATAATAAAGGAAAGAAGCTCAAAGCTCTAAACAGGCATATTCTATCACACAATAAAAAACAAAAAACAAACAAACAAGCCATCTGTAAACTGGCCTAAAAAAAGATAAGCTGATATAAAGACATAAAGACATCCTGTCAGATATTATAAACCCAACTATACCAGGGAACTGATGACATACAGATACATCAAATAAATAGATGAACGGCACATCTAAATAGGTAAAAAAATGTCTATACTAAATCGCTAGAAAGATTTACATGAACAAATCCCCTTCATACTATGTAATATAGCTATCTACATCTGAAATTAAACACATATAACCATAAAAAGAAAAAAGGTTATTGTATACCAAATAACTTGTCTAATTAAAGTTAAAGATTTGCACAACGGCAAAAAAGTTTTTTTTTTATACTGTCACTATATTACCATAAAGCTACCACAGTATAACCAGTGTTGCTACTAAATAAAGAACTATAGTCACAAAAACATAGAGTACACAATGTTTTCATTTAAAACCTCTAGGGGTTACTGTATCCAAATAATGGATCCAATAAGCCTCTCTCTGTAAGAGGGTTTTGGATCTATAACCTCCTCGGTCCAGCGGAGGAACATGGTCAATACCGATAAACTTAAACGTAGGTAGATGGTGTTGCATGGCCAAAAAATGTTTGGCAACTGGCTTCTCGGTAGTCTGGTCACGATATGCCGTCATGATCCCAGATCTATGTCCTCTAATCCTATCACGTAAAGTGAGGTCGGTCTTACCGACATAGGATAGTCCACATGGGCATGTCACCATATAGATGACATGGTCCGTGGTACAAGTAATATGATGACTGATCGGTATTCGTTTGCCTGTATGCGGATGGGCAAAAGAGGTACTAGTTAGCATGTGGCTGCAGGTCACACATCCAGTACATTTAAAACAGCCTTTCTTCGTAATCCATGTTTTTTTCTTCTTATTACATTGTATTGGATCATTGCGGACCAATAGGTCCCTAAGGTTTCGGTTCCTTTTATAGCTGATCATAGGTCGTTGTTGAAAAATTGAAGGAAGGTTATTATCAGCTTGGATCATGTCCCAATGTCTTAATATAGTATTTTTTATTTTTACAGTTGCTGTATGATAAGTCATAGGTAGAAATAACTGTGTCTTCTTAGATTTAATGTTTTTCTCTGAGCAAAGGCGTTCTCTGGCTTTTTGTTCCGCAGTGTCCAATATATGTGGGGCATATCCCCTATCCAAAAAACGTTGCTTCATTTCAGCCAGTTGAAGATTCATTTGAGGTATGTCACTATTATAACGTAGAACTCTCAGGAACTGCGAAATAGGAAGAGAATCCTTTAGATGTTGAGGATGGAAACTAGTGGCTAATAGAATAGTATTTCTATCAGTTTCCTTGCGGTGTAAAGTATAACCGATTTCACCTGTTTTTTTATATAATAAAACGTCCAAGAAATGAATATGATCCCAATTATAGTTCAGAGTGAATTTTATTGTGGTCGGTAACATATTTAATTGTTGTACCATTTCTTCCAATTCCTGCTGTGAAGTAGTCCATAAGAGAAGGATGTCGTCCACAAATCGAAAATATTTCAATATTTTCTCCGCATATTTTGAAAAAAGATATTGTTGTTCAAACCATGAAATAAAGATGTTGGCATATGCGGGAGCCATAGCCGCCCCCATAGCAGTACCCGATGTTTGCAAATAGAAGTTGCCTCCAAATTTGAAATAATTACAAGACAATGCAATTGTAAGTAATTCTATAATAAATTCAATAGGCGGGCCTTTATACCCTAAGGATTTGGAGAGCGTGTTCCGAACGGCTTCAATACCCTCTACCTGGGGTATTGCCGTATATAAATTTTGTACATCCAAGGTAACAAATATAAAAATGCACGATGTATCCTTTTCAAGATCCTTCAGTTGATCAAGGAGATCCTGAGTGTCTCTGAGACAAAATGGTAACTCTTTGACACAGCCTTGTAAGTAATAATCCACGTATTTGGCAATTGGTTCTAAAAGGCCACCCTTAGCCGACACTATAGGTCTTCCAGGTGGATTTTCACTGTATTTATGGATTTTGGGTAAAGTATACAGGACTGGATGTATACGATGAATCACGTGTAAGTACTTCGCTGTGTTTGAATCCACATAACCAGCTTGCAAGCCAATTCCAATAAGTTGCTGGATCTTTTTTTGGAATGACTGTACAGGATCATAGGTAAGTTTTCGGTAGGTAGATGTGTCATTCAACTGGCGCATAATTTCACATTTATATTGTTGATACGATTGGATCACAACTCCTCCTCCCTTATCTGCAGGGCGAATAACAATATTTGGATCTTCCCGAAGATCTTGAAGTGCTGCTGTTTCATCGGGTGTTAAATTAGGTCTGTATTTAGATGGTTTTTTTTATAATGTTTAACGCATCTTTGTGTATGGTCTGTACAAAAGTTTTAAAAGTCATATTATTAGATTTAATATCTTTCTTCTCTTTAATGATAAAAGGACATGGTTGGTATATAGGACTTTCTTTTCTGTATTCATTAGCATACAGGGTACGTTGTAGTTTATACATATCAATTTCAACAGAAAATGCCTGAGGTTTTTTAACCGGAATAAACGTTAAACCTTTACTAAGAAGACTGAGATGTGCTTTAGTCAATAATTTATCAGAAAGGTTAAACACTACGGACGTCTCTTCTGTGATGGGGGTTTTGCAGCTGTGTTGGCATATCTGGTGACCCTTTTTCCCTCGCCTGGGTGGTCTCTTTTTTCTGTGCCGCTGACTTCTGTACTCATGCCTGGGGGATCCTGGTGATGGATGCCCGTTCCTAAAAAAGGTTCAGTACTCAACTGTTGTCTAATGTCTTTGGACTCTGCGTCAGAAGCCGATTCCCCTGAACTAATATCGATCGTCTGTAAGGGAGGTCTGGAGATACGAGGTCTAAATCTGGGGGGAGCATTCCTGGTGTTCGTGTCCATACCACTTAACCATCTATACACCTGATGGTGTGTATAGTCGTGGTTAACTTTTGTTTTTTAAAACGAATTAGATCATTCTGATATTTATGGATATCATCTTGTAATTTAATCAACATCTCATTCGCGGTTGGTGCTTGTAAGGAAGTGACATTAGTTGCTTCAAACTCCTGAATGGATTTTTTCACTTGGATTAACTCCTTCCCGACCTCCTCAACCACTATGACCATCCAATCTAATGAACACTTATTAGCAATATTCATCCAGCGTTTGCAAAAATCTGGATTTTGTCTCCCAATAGTAGGGGCGTTTCTGACTCTGAATCCTCTAGGGATTCTTTTGGCACGGTAGTAATCCGATATAAAAACTCCGTGCAGGTCCAAATCTATCTCACGTCTTTTTAACTTAAGTAGATCATTATATAATTCTTTAGGTGTATTAGTGTGTGAGAGATCTTTAGTGGACCGAGGCCATAAAACAGATAAAGCATGTTCATCACCATTTTGTGTGGATTAATTTTTTTCACTTATGTGACACTTTTCTTCATTTGCATGTTATAACACAATTGTTCTCATTTTAGTTTCATCTATCTCTGGCAACATTTATCACTTTATTATGTTGATAGTTAACACTATCAACTTTCCTTCACTGTAACTTGTTTCTCCTGCGCTTGCCATGGTAACTGTTTGTGCACTCACACCATGGTAACGGTTTCCCTCCGTCGGACGTCCGATCACGTGACGTTCCGTGCGGCTTCCAATCACTTCCGGGTTCTAACGGGCAGACACCCTTCACCTCACTGCTCTATTGGGTAAGTGCACACACATATATTTTTATATTTAATATATATACACTGTATTGTTATGCACCTAATGATCTTGAAAAAGACCCGGCAGGGTCGAAACGTCGATTGATTTTCGTTGTATATCACGTATGGATTAATAAAGCACCAGTTTTTTCCTTATATTTGAAGACCTGTGAGTGCATCTTGAATTTTTTATTCTTATATTATTGACGCTTAAGATTTGCACCCAGGCAAATAGTATATTGATTTTCTTTTTTAAGGAGAGTGCCAAGCCAAGCCATCATCTCTTTATATATATATATATATATATATATATATATATTTTTAGTATATCCCCTGCACTCACGCTTACAAAATAGTCCAATGCCGGGCGCACCACCAGAGCTCCAAGATATGTAAAGACCAACAGGAAGGAAGGCTGCTCTCCGGACTATAAAACAAAAAAGTTTATTCAGATAATATTAAAAATCACGACCAACGTTTCGGTCCCCGCTCGGGACCTTCCTCAGGGTCAAAAATAGGACAACAAGACAATACAGTATAGTGCATCAGTGATCAATAAATACTGAAATATACAATCAAATTACTCACTCAGGTGTGTTCCCGTGCGTTCCCGCCAGCACCCTGTGCTCTTCCGGGTATGCGCGCGCATCCTTGTGCGTCACACCCTCTCAAATTACGTGTCTACGTGTCGGATCTCCCGTCACCCAGGCAACTATGTAAACAAAGCAGCCTGCTAATGTGAGCCAGTGCAGCATCGGAACAACGGATAGAACTATATATATATGAGTGAAGATATAAGAGTGCTTAAAAGTGCTAGATATATAAGGATAATCCAATCAAACAAGGATGAAAATAAGCTGATTAATAGCTATGCTTGTCATAAAACACTATATAGGCATTAATATAACTTAATGCCCAAATAACATAAATTAACCCCTTAAAGGTATAGTAATATTACAGTGGAGCAAAACAATGCCATATTATAATTCATATATAGAGTGTATACAGTGATATAAAGTGCTAGTGATATCAATAAAGTGCTAGTGATAAAGTGCAAATTCAAAAGTGCTTAACAGATCAAAGTACAATACACTATCCATATATATGACACAATAACATACATATAATAACAACTCCTGTTACTTTCTATAAATTAAAAACAAAGCATAAAAAATAGCTAGCTGTTAACCTTTATACAAAAGAATGATATGTATTGCTTTCATTCAACCCCATAGGAGCCACCGTGTTCAATTGATGGATCCAAAAGGTCTCCTTTTGGAGCAGCATCTTTCCTCTATCACCACCTCTACGGGGGGGAGGGATTTGGTCTATACCCACAAATTTCAATGATGACAATGGGTGCTTTTTGTCAAAAAAGTGCTGAGCAACCGGTTTATCCAATAGTCCATCCCTGTAAGATAATCTGATGCTCGAACGGTGACCTCTGATCCTTTCGCATAACTGTGTCTCCGTTTTACCCACATAGTGGAGTCCACACGGACAAACTAATTTATATACAACAAACTGGGTCCTGCAAGTGATGGTGTGTTTTATGTCATACATCTTATTCGTGTGGGGATGATTGAATTTCTTCGCTGGAATCATATGTCCGCACGTCACACACCCACGTATGTTGTATTTAACTGTTCCTGAATAGCTTTCAACTGAATCAGTATGGACCAGTATGTCTCTAAGGCTTTTATTCTTTTTATAACAGATAAGTGGTCTTTCCTTAAAAATCTTTGGCAGTGTGTCGTCCGCTGAAAAAATCTTCCAATTATCCTTAACTATGGCTGATACATGGCTAGATGAATTATGGAAGGTCATCGATGATTATTATTATTATTATTTTGTATTACCAAAAATACATAAAGACATTAATAATCCACCTGGTAGACCAATAGTCTCTGGAATTGGATCACTTTTATCTCCTTTATCCCAGTATATAGACCAATTTTTACAAAAAATGGTTGTTAAATGTTCAGCGTATTTGAAAGATACAATGAGTTTATTACAAATTCTAGAGGACTTTAAATGGCAAAATGACTTTATTATGGCAACGTGTGATGTAAGTAGCCTATATACTTTAATTCTACAACATAAAGGATGTGAGGCTATTAGGTTTTATCTGGAAAAATTGGAGGATATGAACAACCTTCAAATGGATTTTTTAATAAAGGGAATCATTTTTATCTTACAGAATAATTTTTTTTGGTTTGAAAATTTTTTTATCTCCAAATCCAAGGTATGGCTATGGGGACCAGATTTGCCCCAAGTTATGCCAATCTTTTTATGTCCTCCTGGGAGGAGAAATGTGTCTTCTCCAGGGAGGACATTGGGGCAAGTCTGGTCCTATATAGATGTTATATAGATGATATCTTTATAGTTTGGAAAGGGAGTAAGGAAACCCTAGAAGAATTTATTTTATCTCTCAATAAAAATATTTTTAATATTAGTCTATCTTATGAAATTAGATAGATATGAAAGAAAATGAAAAAGAAAAAATCCCTTTAATTTTTAATTTTAGTTCTAATAATAATTTTTTACGTAGAATTATCAAAAAACACTGGCATATACTTAAAGAAGACCATGAAATACTTCAGTTTTTAGATGTTCAACCAAAATTTATTTTTAGAGGAGCAAATCATTTTAGAAAAAGAAAATGTTCAAATAGAAGGTAATTTTTTGAAGGAAAGTAAAGGGTTTCACTACTGTGGTATGTGTAGAGGATGTAATTTTAGAAATAAGAAGAATAGAAAAACAGAAAAGTTCTCTTCCTCCGTCACAAAAAAATAATATCCGATTAAAATCGTTCATTACGTGTTCCAGTAAAGATGTAATTTACATGTTGATTTGTCAATGCGGATTTCAATATGTGGGCAAGACGTCACTTACTTTAAAAACAAGAATTAGGGAACATATCTATAGTGATGTCGCGAACCGAAAATTTCGGGTGCCAAATGTTGGCGAACCGCCATAGACTTCAATGGGCAGGCAAATTTTAAAACACACAGGGACTCTTTCTGGCCACAATAGTGATGGAAAAGTTGTTTCAAGGGGACTAACACCTGGACTGTGGCATGCCGGAGGGGGATCCATAGCAAAACTCCCATGGAAAATTACACAGTTGATGCAGAGTCTGGTCTTAATCCATAAAGGGCATAACTCACCTAACATTCCTAAATCACAATGGATATGGATTGACACCTGACATATGACATATTGACACCTTGACATATAGATTCACACCTGTCCTCAGAGACCCTGATACACACTGACACAGAGCAGAATAGAAACTGTTCCCCCTACATAGGGTCACTTGACAGATATGGATTGACACCTGTCCTCAGAGACCATGATACACACTGACACAGGAGCAGAATAGAGACTGTTCCCTACATAGGGTCACTGGCAGATATGGATTGACACCTGTCCTCAGAACCCCTGATACACACTGACACAGAGCAGAATAGAGACTGTTCCTCCTACATAGGGTCACTTGGCAGATATGGATTGACACCTGTCCTCAGAGACCATGATACACATGACACAGAGCAGAATAGAGACTGTTCCCCCTACATAGGGTCACTTGGCAGATATGGATTGACACCTGTCCTCAGAGCCCCTGATACACACTGACACAGAGCAGAATAGAGACTGTTTCCCCTACATAGGGTCATTTGGCAGATATGGATTGATACCTGTCCTCAGAGACCCTGATACACACTGACACAGAGCAGAATAGGGACTGTTCCCCCTACATAGGGTCACTTGGCAGATATGGATTGACACTCTCCACAAGGACAAGCTGCAGGCTTCCTGGCAGGGCCCATACAAGGTGGTAGAGCAGGTTTGTGATACCACCTTTGTGATCGGTGCGGTCACAGGCACGGGAGGCAAGCGCATGCTCCATGTGAACATGCTCAAGCCATACCACGAGCGCACGGAAGAGGTAACCGCGATCTGTGCACCTGCTACTGAAGATTATGATAATTTGCCACTCCCAGATCTCCTAGACCAAGAGGGCCAGAGCGGAGACCTGGGAGAAGTACAGTTAGGAGAACGGTTAGACCCCCAGGAGCAAACCAAGGTCCAAAGACTAATCCAGGACAAGGGGGCCACGTTTTCCAACCTACCTGGGTACAGTCCTTTAACCACTCACAAAGTTGAAACCGTAGACCAGACCCCCCCTTTGCCAAACCGCCTATCGCATACCCGAAGCAGTTAAAGAAAATATGCGGAAAGAAATTGAGGAAATGATGCAGTTAGGGGTGATAGAACACTCTGACAGCCTCTGGGCCTCCCCTGTAGTACTAGTACCGAAACGGGACGGCACGACCCGTTTCTGTGTAGACTACCGAAGGCTAAACGATAAAACAACCTCAGACGCCTACCCTATGCCCCGGATAGACGAGCTCCTAGACAAAATGGCCAGAGGCCAGTACCTCACCACAATAGATCGGTGCAAGGGGTACTGGCAAATTCCATTAGCCGAGGACGCCATCCACAAGTTGGCATTTGTCACCTCGTTTGGCCTGTATCAGCTTAAGGTCATGCCATTCGGGATGAAGAATGCCCCGGCTAACTTTCAGAGGATGGTAAATCGGCTACTGGATGGGTTTCAGGAGTATGCCTGCGCATACTTTTAGCTGCTCCTGGCCCAAACACCTGGCCCACATAGGAGCCGTACTAGACCGAATTAGGGAGGCCGGACTGACCCTAAAGCCCAGTAAGTGCCATATAGGAACGCGTAAAAACCTCCCCAAGATAGTAGTATGGGCCCCAGAGTGTGAACAGGCCTTCCAACAGCTCAAGACGGCGCTCATTAAATCACCTGTACTTTCTGCTCCTGATCCAACTAAACGCTTTCTCGTCCATACAGGCGCTTCTATGTTTGGATTGGGAGCAGTACTGAGCCAAGTCGGAGCAGATGGCGGCGAGCAACCCGGGGCTTATCTAAGCCGGAAACTTTTGCCCAGGGAAGTAGATACACTGCCATTGAAAAGGAGTGCCTGGCGTTGGTGTGGGCCCTCAAAAAGCTGCAACCTTACTTGTATGGACAACCGTTTACCTTACTCACAGATCACAACAAATTTGGGGCACTGCGCATGCAATCTAATGTGCCACCAGATAGGAGTGGTGTGTTAAGTAGTACTATTCTTAGCAGTTTAATCCCTGTTACGTCCCCTATCAGGGGACGTGTATATGGCATCGATTTTAGGAACTGGGAGATGGAAAAAGATGCTTGGTCGGTCCTCCTCCTTCAAATTTGGGGCACTGCACGTGCAATCTAATGTGCCAACAGATAGGAGTGGTGTGTTAAGTAGTACTATTCTTAGCAGTTTAATCCCTGTTACGTCCCCTATCAGGGGACGTGTATATGGCATCGATTTTAGGAACTGGGAGATGGAAAAAGATGCTTGGTCGGTCCTCCTTCTTCAAATTTGGGGCACTGCACGTGCAATCTAATGTGCCACCAGATAGGAGTGGCACTGTGAACTGGCACACCCGCTTTGAGACAACTAACTGCTATTCAATCTATAACAGTGAAAAAAGTTTTTTGGTTTTTAAATGCACGCTATTGTGACACCAGTGAGTGAGTGGTGGCACTGGGCACAGTATCCACTGTGAGCCTGACACACCCCCTTTGAGACAAGTAACTGCTATTCAATCTATAACAGTGAAAAAAGTTTTTTGTTTTTAAATGCAAGCTATTATGACACCAGATATGATTGGCACTGTGAACTGGCACAGTATCCACTGTGAGCCTGACACACCCGCTTTGAGACAAGTAACTGCTATTCAATCTATAACAGTGAAAAAAGTTTTTTGGTTTTAAATGCATGCTATTGTGACACCAGTGAGTGAGTGGTGGCACTGGGCACAGTATCCACTGTGAGCCTGACACACCCGCTTTGAGACAACTAACTGCTATTCAATCTATAACAGTGAAAAAAGTTTGGGGTTTTTTAAATGCACGCTATTGTGACACCAGTGAGTGAGTGGTGGCACTGGGCACAGTATCCACTGTGAGCCTGACACACCCCCTTTGTGAAAAGTAACTGCTATTCAATCTATAACAGTGAAAAAAGTTTTTTGGTTTTAAATGCATGCTATTGTGACACCAGTGAGTGAGTGGTTGCACTGGGCACAGTATCCACTGTCAGCCTGACACACCTGCTTTGAGACAACTAACTGCTATTCAATCTATAACAGTGAAAAAAGTGTTTTGGTTTTAAATGCACGCTATTGTGACACTAGTGAGTGAGTGGTGGCACTGGGCACAGTATCCACTGTGAGCCTGACACACCCGCTTTGAGACAACTAACTGCTATTCAATCTATAACAGTGAAAAAAAATTTTTGTTTTTAAATGCAAGCTATTGTGACACCAGTGAGTGAGTGGTGGCACTGGGCACAGTATCCACTGTGAGCCTGACACACCAGCTTTGAGACAACTAACTGCTATTCAATCTATTACAGTGAAAAAAGTTTTTTGTTTTTAAATGCAAGCTATTGTGACACCAGTGAGTGAGTGGTGGCACTGGGCACAGTATCCACTGTGAGCCTGACACACCCGCTTTGAGACAACTAACTGCTATTCAATCTATGACAGTGAAAAAAGTTTTTGGGTTTTTAAATGCATGCTATTGTGACACCAGTGAGTGAGTGGTGGCACTGGCACAGTATCCCTGTAGCTGACACACCTGCTTTGAGACAACTAACTGCTATTCAATCTATAACAGTGAAAAAAGTTTTTTGGTTTTTAAATGCAAGCTATTGTGACACCAGTGAGTGAGTGGTGGCACTGGGCACAGTATCCACTGTGAGCCTGACACACCCGCTTTGAGACAACTAACTGCTATTCAATCTATAACAGTGAAAAAAGTTTTGGGGTTTTAAATGCACGCTATTGTGACACCAGTGAGTGAGTGGTGGCACTGGGCACAGTATCCACTGTGAGCCTGACACACCCCCTTTGAGACAAGTAACTGCTATTCAATCTATAACAGTGAAAAAAGTTTTTTTTTTTAAATGCAAGCTATTATGACACCAGATATGAGTTGCACTGTGAACTGGCACAGTATCCACTGTGAGCCTGACACACCCGCTTTGAGACAACTAACTGCTATTCAATCTATAACAGGGAAAAAAGTTTTTGGGTTTTAAATGCACGCTATTGTGACACTAGTGAGTGAGTGGTGGCACTGGGCACAGTATCCACTGTGAGCCTGACACACCCGCTTTGAGACAACTAACTGCTATTCAATCTATAACAGTGAAAAAAGTTTTTTGTTTTTAAATGCAAGCTATTATGACACCAGATATGAGTGGCACTGTGAACTGGCACAGTATCCACCGTGAGCCTGACACACCCGCTTTGAGACAACTAACTGCTATTCAATCTATAACAGTGAAAAAAGTTTTTGGGTTTTTAAATGCACGCTATTGTGACACCAGTGAGTGAGTGGTGGCACTGGGCACAGTATCCACTGTGAGCCTGACACCCCCCCTTTGAGACAAGTAACTGCTATTCAATCTATAACAGTGAAAAAAGTTTTTTGTTTTTAAATGCAAGCTATTATGACACCAGATATGATTGGCACTGTGAACTGGCACAGTATCCACTGTGAGCCTGACACACCCCCTTTGAGACAACTAACTGCTATTCAATCTATAACAATGAAAAAAGTTTTTTGGTTTTTAAATGCACATTATTGTGACACCAGTGAGTGGTGGCACTGGGCACAGTATCCACTGTGAGCCTGACACACCCGCTTTGAGACAACTAACTGCTATTCAATCTATAACAGTGAAAAAAGTTTTTGGGTTTTTAAATGCATGCTATTGTGACACCAGTGAGTGAGTGGTGGCACTGGGCACAGTATCCACTGTCAGCCTGACACACCTGCTTTGAGACAACTAACTGCTATTCAATCTATAACAGTGAAAAAAGTGTTTTGGTTTTAAATGCACGCTATTGTGACACTAGTGAGTGAGTGGTGGCACTGGTCACAGTATCCACTGTGAGCCTGACACACCCGCTTTGAGACAACTAACTGCTATTCAATCTATAACAGTGAAAAAAGTTTTTTGGTTTTTAAATGCACGCTATTGTGACACCAGTGAGTGAGTGGTGGTACTGGGCACAGTATCCACTGTGAGCCTGACACACCCCCTTTGAGACAAGTAACTGCTATTCAATCTATAACAGTGAAAAAAGTTTTTTGTTTTTAAATGCAAGCTATTGTGACACCAGTGAGTGAGTGGTGGCACTGGGCACAGTATCCACTGTGAGCCTGACACACCCGCTTTGAGACAACTAACTGCTATTCAATCTATAACAGTGAAAAAAGTTTTTGGGTTTTTAAATGCACGCTATTGTGACACTAGTGAGTGAGTGGTGGCACTGGGCACAGTATCCACTGTGAGCCTGACACACCCGCTTTGAGACAACTAACTGCTATTCAATCTATAACAGTGAAAAAAGTTTTTTGTTTTTAAATGCAAGCTATTGTGACACCAGTGAGTGAGTGGTGGCACTGGGCACAGCATCCACTGTGAGCCTGACACAGAAGCTGGCAGACAACTAACTGCTATTCAATCTATAACAGTGAAAAAAGTTTTTTGTTTTTAAATGCAAGCTATTGTGACACCAGTGAGTGAGTGGTGGCACTGGGCACAGTATTCACTGTGAGCCTGACACACCAGCTTTGAGACAACTAACTGCTATTCAATCTATAACAGTGAAAAAAGTTTTTTGTTTTTAAATGCAAGCTATTGTGACACCAGTGAGTGAGTGGTGGCACTGGGCACAGTATCCACTGTGAGCCTGACACAGAAGCTGGCAGGCAGGCAACTGCAATTACATTACACACAAAAAAAAAAAAAAAGCAGACTGATGTTCTAGCCCCAAAAAGGGCTTTTTGGGGTGCTGTCCTTACAGCAGAGATCAGATGAGTCCTTCAGGACTGTAGTGGACACTGTATACCCTAACCTAGCTATGCATTTCCCTATCTAATCAACAGCAGCTACACTTTCCCTCCACTCACTAAGCATGCAGCTTGAGAATGAATGTAAAATGGATGCCTTCCAGTAGGTGGGAGGGTCTGCTAGGTAGGGTGTGCTGCTAATTGGCTGGAATGTGTCTGCTGACTGTGAGGTACAGGGTCAAAGTTTACTCAATGATGCCGAATAGGGGGCGGATCGAACCGCGCATATGTTCGCCCGCCGTGGCGAACACGCTATGTTCGCCAGGAACTATTCGCCAGCGAACCGTTCGGTGCATCACTACATATCTATAATATACATAGAACATTTATTAATCACAGTGTATCTAAACATTTCCTAGAGGTCCATAATGGAGATCCTAAGGCAGTGATGGCGAACCTTTTTGAGCCCGAGTGCCCAAACCGTAATACATGCCAATTTTTTTTCCCTCAAAGTGCCAAAATGGCAATTAAACCTGAATACTGAGGTTTAAGTTTAGAAAAAACAACTCATACAATTGTCCGAACTAATTAACATCTCTGTGTGTGTTCTCGGCAGTCTGTCTGTATGTGTATTAAGCAGTCTGTCTGTATGTGGATTTAGCAGTCTGTCTGTGTACTTAGCAGTCTGTCTGTATTTAGCAGAATGCTGAATACACACAGAGACTGCTGAGTACACAGTCTGCTGAATATACACACACACACAGACTGCTGAGTACACGCACAGACTGCTGAGTACACACACACAGACTGCTGAGTACACACACACACACACACACAGACTCCTAAATACACACACACAGACTGCTGAGTACACACACACAGACTGCTAAGGAAACACACACAGAATGCTAAATACACACACACACACACACACAGAGTCTGCTGAGTACACACACACAGACTGCCAAGTGTACACACACTGCATTGAGGGGTACAGTGTATGTGTTTGTGTGTAGGGTGATGTGTGTGTGTGTGGGGTGATGCAAGGTGAGGTGGTGTGTGTGTGGGGGGTGGTGTGTGTGTGGGGTGATTGTGTGTGGGGTGATGTGGGGTGGTGTGGGTGGGAGGGGTGTGTGTGTGGTGATGTGTGAGGTGATGTGTGTGTTTATGTGGGGTGATGTGTGTGTTTGTGTGGGGTGATGTGTGTGTTTGTGTGGGGTGATGTGTGTAGGGCAGGGGTGCTGTGTTTATATCCCCCCTCCCCCCCTACTGTTTTCTTTCCCCCATCCCTCCCTCAGTTTTTTCCCCCCCATCCCTCCCTCAGTTTTCTTTCCCCCATACCACACTCAGTTTTCTCCCCTCATACCTCCTTCAGTTCCCCACATCTCGCCCTCAGTTTTCTTCCCCCCTCCCATCTCTCCCTCAGTTTTATTCCCCCTTCAATTTTCTTTCTACCCCCCATCCCTCCCTTAGTTTTCATTCCCCCCCCACTTGTCCTTGATCTCCTACCTTGTAGCGTGACCGAGCACACCGCGGAGCTCAATTTCCTGTACCGCGGCGCGCTCGGCCACGCTAGACAGAGTGCCTGGCAGGAGGGAGCGCTATGCGCTCAACTCCAGCCGGTCACTCCGGTTTTGCGCCTGCCGCGCCGGTGCACCTTAAGGCGGCCACTTGAGACGCCTTATGGATGCGCCGGCGGAGCGCACCCTCCCTCCGGCGACCTGTGGCCGCGTGCCCACAGAGGGGGCTCAGCGTGCCACCAGTGGCACGTGTGCCATAGGTTCGCCATCACTGTCCTAAGGGAATTGACTTTATTGGGATAGATAAAATACAGGTTCACTTGAGAGGAGGTGATAGTAACCATATTTTGGGTTTAAGAGAAATGAGGTGGATACATTAATACCAGACGTGTTTGTGACCAAATGGCTACTAAAAAAGACTGGACATACCCCATTTGCAATACCTTGGGTTGTCTGCTATTGCAAATGGTATGCCATTATGGCTGTAAATTTCATTCCTGGGCTACTATAAAGTCCCAAAGGCAACGTAACCAATCTGACGAATTTCAATTTCAAATGTAACGTGCTATATTTGACCCTGTAACTTCCCAAAACGCCATAAAACCTGTACATAGGGGGTACTGTTTTACACGTGAGACTTTGCTGAATACAAATATGTGTATTTTATTGCAGTAAAAGCAAACAGTATTATGACATTGACAGTTAAAATGTCATGTAGAACTAAAAAAATCTAAATAAATCTTATTTTCTCCAATTTATTTCATATTAAATTATGTTTCATAGCTAAATATTTGATATTAAATGAAAGCCCTGTTTCCCCTGAATAAAATGATATATAATAAGGGTGGGTGCATTTAATATGAAAGAGGTGAATTACGGTTGGACAGACATGTAGAGCAAATGCCAGGTTTTGTTTACATTTTGTTTCGTTCACAACGTGTACATGTGGCTCAGTCCTTAAGGGGTTAAATGTTGACTTTGAGATTAATCAGTATGTATAACAACAATGTTTATTTGCTTCCCCTCTTTTCCTTCTTATCACTAATTTATATTTTACACTTATTCTTTACTTTTTATTTTTTTATTATTTTTTAGAAAATGCTAAAGGTGGAATTTATTTTCTTATTCTTTTTCCCGATTAGATGTATCTCTCTTTTTTAATATGTTTTTTTAAAATATATTATATAATGCAAATTGATTATTTTTTATCATGAATTTTAAGTTTTAATTCGGATTGATACAATAAATTTTGTGGATGTTGTTAAAAGTTATATATACACAAATGTCTAAGATATGATATAGATTCGTATTATATGTATAGGAAAGATGTTTGGCTTTAAAAAGCAATTATTCTGTTGAAACCTTTTTATTAAAAATGAAATCCAATGGTGTGGCGAAACCAACCTCGCCACTGTGAACTGGAGAAGCCTGGTTGCTCGCCTGCTCCCTTTGGACTATGGCCCTGCAGGTTAAACTGTTTATTTCCCCTGCAGAAAGGCTTATTTGTGTGATCTGAGTGCCATTCATCTAATAATGTGCACTCAGATCCCAGCTATCTGGGGATATGTGAAATGTCTGTGTGTTCTGTGTAAATGTGACTTTATGTATTTTAAAGTGTTTTGTGTCTTTTTGCAACCATGTGCTTAATGGAGTCTTGTGTCTATCCTGGGAGATAATTGAATTACTCTCCAGGATAGAAGACTCTGAAACTGGTTTGGGCCAGAAAGCCATGCTTCATTTAGTCACAAAGGACTTTTTACTAACTTTTGAACCCCTTGTCTGATTTGTGCCATTTTTTAATATGTTGTTCCCCTGAATGGATTGATTGTGAATATGTAATTTTATGTGAATGTGATGTATGGTTTTAGAGTTATGAAAGTTGGGTAGAAAGTATGTTTTAACTGTATGTGTAATTGAGTTTCCTCTCAGGATAAGGGGAGGGAATATGTGGGATGTAACTGTGATGTGATTGGTTGTTTTGTAACGCCCTGTGGGCTGTACTATGTTTGTGGATTGGGAATAAAAGAGACTGTATGTGACAGTACAGGAGTTCCTGTTTTAACCCTCAAAGTGAAGTGTCGTCTCATTATTGGGGGAAGGATTTATTGTATGCTGTTCCAGTTTGACTGCTAGGAGAGTAAACCTATTCGTATGGTTCCTATTCAACTGTCTACAGCATTCATATGCTTGAGAGGATTCATATGCTTCTCCAGTTCGGTGGTTGTGGTGTCTGCTGCAGTGCTTGGAGTCCTCAGGAAGCGCTAGGAGCATCCTTCAACGGAGGTACCCAGTCGGGGTGCCAGGCGATCCGTTACAAATGGGACGTAGGACGCCACTCTGTAGTGGTACGTCTGGACGTCCGTAATGGAAACATGTGACCGGAACCGATGATGCCGGAACGCAATGACACAGATGATGTCCCGACGTTAATACCGGAAGCGGAAGAATGCGGTCACAGCGCGAGTAAAAAAAAGGCGCCAAATACAAGTATTTAAATCTGAATGCCTTGGATTTCAATATCACTTCGGAAGGCAATAGCCGAAACGCGTCAAGTGATTGGACATTGTGGGACTTATTTATTTTATTGCTTCTGATTTTAAATTTACTTCAAGATTTTGGGGGAATAAAGTTTTATGTAACCCCCTGTTACTCTGCGTCCTGGAGGTATTCTACATAAAGAAGGTAGAAGTTCCCAGTAGAGGTCCTCCTATATATTCAAGGCATTCAGTCTGAGCCAGCTAATTAAGTGGCTCCCATTATGTGAGTGAGACCAACACCTATGTACAATTATTTGTGTTTGACTATATTACCCTATGTCTTTCTTTTTTGGTTTTATTTCCTAGATTGATTGACTTCAGTGTGGGTAGTATCTCTTATTTTGTGTGCTCTCACCATATTGTTATTTTTATTATGCACTGTTCGTTCCTGTACTGGCGGCTCAGGGATGTGGGCATTGACCTGAGACTAGGTCATTGCTGCCTGCGAGCGTCCTGGTATTCATCAGCTTGGCGGGCTGCTTCAGTTAGGGCGGTGGGCTTCCGGTTTCTTACCCACTCTTGTACCTCTGGATTCAGTCCATGGTAAAATTGCTCCAACAGGATTAGCTGCGTGACTTCTTCCCCGGTTCTGGCTTGGCTTGCTTGGAACCAGGCCATACGGAATGTGGGAATCTTTTCATTATTTCTTCATCTCCTGAAAGCGTCTCCTATAGGCTTCGGGTTAATGGCATATCTCGCCAAGATTACCTCCTTCACCCTAACATAGTCTGTACTTTCTTCATCTGGGGTGGCTCTGTACGCCTCGGCTGCTCTGCCCAACAGTTTACCAGCCAAGATGCGCACTCAATCTGCTGGTGGTACTTGATACAAGTGGCACTGCCGCTCAAAGTCTTGCAGGAACCCATCTAGATCTTCCTCCATTTCTACAAACTTTTTAAACGCATCATGAATCTTTGTCTTTACCTCCGGTGTCTGTGTGGCAGCCGTCAGTCTTTCCAGGGCTTGCTGTTCGGCTAACTAAAGTTGGTTCTCCCGTTCCGCCATGTAGGCATCTACTTGTGCAAGAGTTGTTGTGATGATCTCCATCAGGGGGTTCTCTCTGTAGATAGCTAGCCGGCGTTTTACTTCCCTATTAAATTCAGTCTCCATTGTTGCAGGTGTAACGCTGCGGGACCTCCTTTTTTTTTTTATTGCTGTCTATCTGTCCTATTCTTTGCGAAGTTTGTATCCCGCCATTTGCCACCAAATGTAACAGTTTTTGCGTTTCCGCGCTCAGACTTGCCCAGCTTGTGGGAGAAACCTTCTGCATCCCAGCTCCTCCCCAGTGCTTGTGGGCCGGTGAGAGAGATCTTTGATCTCCCCACTGGCCCATGAAGGCACAAAGCAGAGCCAGCGCTCGGATAGCGCTGGCTCTGCATGGGGTGGCAGGGGAGATCATGTGATCACTCCTGCTGGTGGCCTTGGCCCATGGTCATCACTGCTCACCGGGCATTTGCCTGGTATTCCCAATGGCCAGTGCGGGTCTCCACCCTTCACCAGGTACAGACCATAAGTAACTGTGGCAGAACCCCTGCCTGTTGGTGGATTCCATTTTATATCGTGTATTTTCCTATGTTTTCGTGTATTGCGTCCACGAAGGGACTACCCCAATATCTCATTTAGAATGTTTGGTTAGAATGTTCTCACCTCGCAACATAAGTGGCAAACCGTAAGGGAAACAATTAATTAGCGCTCCCCTGGGTGGCCGCCCTTTCGTTAGACGAATGGCAACCAGGGGGAGCGTTCGTGGCTTGTTTCCCAGTCCGTTCGTTCCCCGAACGAGGACCTCCTCAGTTCCCCATTAGATCGTTCGCACCAATTAATCAGAACATTCACACTTGCAACCTAGGTGTGAAACCACAAGGGAAGTCATTGAGTGCTCCCCTGGGTGGCTGCCATTAGTACCGATGAACGGCAGCCAGGGGGAGCATTCATACTCCGAAAGGAGATGCTTCCCTTGTCTGGGTTCCACACTGGTACTTCGTGAATGGAGGTTAGTTGAAAGAGGAGCCGTTGTGTGGGTCCCTGAGATAGATGTGAACGCTTTTGGGGCACTTGCTGGTTTGGTGGTCTTACCTGTGCCCGAGGGACAAAGACTAGCTCTTTTCCCACGGGCAGGCTTTTCTGTGCCTGAGAGAAAAGGGACGGTGTCTTTTTCCCGCATCTGGACTCCCAGGCACAGAGGCACCTGGGAAGAAGACCCCCTGGCATCTGGGGTGGGAAACCCTGTGTTTTGGTGGCGGGCTTTGGTGACAAAGGGAACAGAGTCCCCTTCCCGTGCTAGGGCCCCAGGGAGGAGGAGGATCCTGGGATGTGACCCTGTTTAGTTGCATGGGGTTATGCATAAAAGCCATGTGTAGCCAATGAAATTGTGTTATACCTCCCGAATTTGGTCTCGTCCAGTTACTTGGGGGAGGAAATGGGTCTAGAGTAGTTCCTGAGCGGCTGAAGGAAGGGAATTGGCGGCGGTAACCGGTTGGGTTACCTGGGGTCCGCTACAGTAACTTAGGCTCTTAGAGTGTCAGAGCTTTCCTGTAGTAGTCCACGGCAGTGTTCTGATTGGACGGAGCTTGGAAGACAGCTACGTTTTGCATTTTGAATGACAGTGCTCCACTACTAAATCTCATAATAACATGAAGTAATCTGTGCAGATGTGTTGGCTGTGTGTAATATTTGTAACTGCTCTATTAACGGTGTGTAATATGTGTGCATATTGGATGTGTTATTTATGCTGAGTTTATTGGCTCAGTGTAACTGGTATTTCATTCAGATAATATGTATGTAGGCACACCTGTGAATGCAGGTGTGTAGTTTTGCAGAGTCACATGCACACAGTCCCCGGCACATAGTCAAACGCACTGTTACAGGCACCTACACATGGTTAAAAGTAACCAACCATACATACATACAAACAAACAAACAGGTAGACAATCCCACATTACACACAAACACTGTTACAGACAAACGTGCACATGCAATTATGGACGGTTACCTCTTTCCTTTATGGGCTGGAGGGGTAGCAGGGTCACAGTGGAGGTGGTTGGGATAGAAGGGGGTACTGTGGAAGTTGATGGGGTAGCAGGGGCACAGTGGTGGTGGGTGGGGTAGCAGGGGTAGTGTAGTGGTAGGTGGGGGAGCAAGCAAACATACCTGCCCCACGCAGCTACAGTCATCAAGCCATGCAAGCCTAATGCTACATGCAATGTATATAAATGGGGTAAATCCTATTAAGGAAAGAAATGGCACATCATAGTGCAAAACTGTGGGTTCACAATATTTGGATATAAGACAAATGGCCACTCACAATTATAGGATGTAAATTTTGCTTTCAGTATATATGCCAATGCAGGTCTGTTGAAGATCCTGGAAGTTTGGTCTCTCCGAGTAATGAAAGGAAACCGTAAAGTATCCAGTTAAGAAGCAGCCCAAATAGAATGTACAAAAATGTACCTAATAACTCTCACATAAATGTTGACAGGTATCAGCATAAAAGTAGTCCTATGTGTTTCATCCCATTCAGGGACTTCATCAAGGACAATCCAGTATTAAAACAATTATAAAGTGCATATATCCCACCCACTCACACAAGTCCTTAAATATCTTCCTTCCTGCTTGTACACTTATTCCGATAGGCTCTTTGGACTCCGTTCAGGTGTTCTCAATCCTCACCCCTTTACATCCGTGTTTTGGCTTTCTGACGTCATCACGTGGTGATGCCTTGCGGTTCACATATGCATTCCACTGTTAAGTGTCCGGATCTTCTGGTAGAGTGAAGCTGCATTACATTTGCGTTCCATTCTTTAGATATTTCCGTTCCAAAATTACTCAAAGTCCATAATTTGAACATTATATAAATTGTGGGAAAGAGGAATGTGCCAGGATTACTAGTTGATCCAGCACGTAGAATTGTGTCACACAGATGACTAATAGGTAACGTATTACCAGGCCTTAGAATGGCCGGACTTAAGGTACCAAAGAGTAGTCAGGATACTTGCCGAGGTCAGGGGATACAGAAAGAGACACAACGATAAGAGAAAGCCAGAAGTCAGGGATACCAGAATACAGGGAATTCAAAATCAAAGCCAAAGTCAAAAACCAGAAGAAACTTGAATCAGGAACGCGCTCTCGGACAACCACTAGGGAAACCACGACAGGGCACTGAGCAGGATGAGAACTGGGCCAAAATACCCCTCCTCTGGATCTGATAGGCTGTAATCGGCCTTTGACCCCAAAGGCAGTTATTAGGTTCCCATTTGCATAATTGCTGCTCAGCACAAAGCCTCATGTGGATTTGATTGCTGCTCAGCACAAACCCTCATGTGGATTTGATTGCTGCTCGGCACAACTTTTCCTGTCAGGACAGTAAATGTCATTAATCACATTTTTATATGTGGATGAATATGTGACAGGATGGTGTTATAAAATATTGCATTATTACAAAGGTTTATTACATATGAAAAAGATGAAACAACGGACAGAATGTTGTGCAACAAAATAATTCCTAGATTTTACTATTAGCATGACGTAAAGTGAATATTATGCTTCTCTTTCTTTAATTTTCCCTCAGCAGCGAAGAGAGAAAATAGCATATATAAAAGAGAAAATAGCATATCATTAACATATATACATATTCAACAGTGCTACATAAGGGAACCTCCCCCTTTCAGTATATAAGGTGTAGCACTCTCTTCCTCTTCCTCTTTCTGTAGCGATCCGAAGACCAGTCAAAACCAAACAAGAACTCTGAACTGGAAACTGTAACCTCGGGAAGTTGTACATCTCTTCCTAGGGGAAAGGTGGAGCCGACCTTGAAGCTCCTTTCAGTCCCTTTGACGTGTGGAATCAGGCTAAAAGATAGGAGAAATATGGTAAAAGCTCGATTGATAACTGGTTGTAACATATCCCAGCATATCTATTGTCTTCTATGTCTGAGAGAAACTTCAACGTCATAGCATCCTGACATAAAACTCGATAGATAACAGGTAGAACCATAATTCAAAAAACTATTGTCGGCTACATCTGAAAAGATATACAATGTCACAACGCCCTACAGATAACGTGAACCTAGGCTAGGCGTTTAGTACGAAAAAGTGGGGCCGGGGAGACCCGCCCTGATAGTATGAGGATAAGTTCTGACTCGATCTAGTCCTGTATGGCTGTGAAAATCCCACCACTTCCAACCCAGGGAGGGAGGGAGGGAATAATACTCGCCTCCGTGTCATTAATAAAATCATGACTTTACGTCATGCTAATAGTAAAATCTAGGAATTTTATTAAAGACACGGAGGCTCCTATTATGCTATTTTAAAGCTGAGCTATAATCTTATCAGAAAAATGTTGTATAGGTCTAAAGTAAAACTAGACGACCTAGTCTCCAAGGGTGCTGTTGAACTATCTCTCGGCCCACGAGGGTTTGTGAGCAACATGTTTCTAGTCAAGAAAAAGTCGGAAGAGTTCCGACCTGTCATCAATCTAAGAGAGCTCAACAAATTCGTCAAATACAGACACTTCAAGATGGAGGGCATCCATCTACTACGAGACCTCCTCTGCAAGGGAGATTGGTTCTCCCGCTTTGACCTCAAAGATGCGTACCTCACGGTACCAATCACACCAGAGCACCGCACCTTCCTCCAATTTCATTGGCGCGAAACAATATGTCAGTTCACCTGTCTCCCCTTCGGACTGTCCTCTGCACCTTGGTTTTTCACCAAACTAATGAAACCGGTGATGGCACTACTCTGTTCACAAGGGATTCGGTCCATCATATACTTGGACGATATCCTCCTCATGGCTCAAGACGAGGAGACTCTACGCCTCCATACAGAGATGACTTTGGCTCTCCTCCAGAATTTGGGTTTTGTCATCAACCTTCAAAAGTCATCGCTAACTCCGTCCCAGACGATACAGTTTCTGGGATTTCAGATAGATTCGATTCAGGCAGTTCTACACCTCCCTGCTACGAAAAATCAAAACCATAAAAAAGGACATCCAGAGATTGCTGGCTTCACCATACCTCCGACTCAAGGATTTAGCCCGCACAATTGTATTACTCTCCGCCTCAATCCAAGCAATATTTCCAGCTCCACTACACTATCGGGCAATGCAACGTTTGAAAACACACTACTTACATCGTTCAACATCTTAAGAACAACAGATTTTCCTCACAAACAAACTCCAATTGGAACTCCACTGGTGGCTTCAACATATGGAGGCCTGGAATGGAAGGGCTATCTTCAGCCGACAACCCGATTTCATTCTGGAATCAGATGCCAGCCTCCTCGGATGGGGTGCCACCTGCTTGGAACGTTCTACCGGAGGCCTCTGGTCCCCATCAGAACAGGCTCTTCACATCAATTGCCTCGAATTAATTGCTGGTTCTTTTGCGATCCGCAGTTTTGCCAAGGAAGCCTACAACTGCAGTCTTGTCCTGAGGATGGACAATGTCTCAGCAGTACGATACGTGAACCGCCTAGGTGGCTCCTGATCAAAAATGCTATCAGATCTGACAAAGGAGTTATATAAATTCTGCCTGGACAGGAATATCCCCCTTCGTGCGGAATATCTCCCGGGCTCCGACAATCTCATTGCAGATTGGTTCTCCCGCCACTGGAGGGATTCCAGCGACTGGCAAATGGATCGACACATTTTTCACCATCTACAGGTCCTGAGAGGGCCATACAACCTGGACCTGTTTGCGTCTCGCGTGAACCGCCAGACGGACGCTTTCTTCAGCTGGCTCCCAGACCCAGTGTGCCTGGCAGTGGATGCCTTCCTTCAACTGTGGCCAACATCCGGAGCATATGCCTTTCCCCCATTCTCCATGATCCCAGGCACGGTTCAATACCTCAGAACACAGGGCGTCACCATAACTTTGGTAACCCCAGTGTGGCAAACCCAACCATGGTTCCCTCATCTCCTCGAGATGTCGGTGGACTATCCACTACTCCTACCCACCTCCTACAACCTCCTCAGGGACCCTTCAGGCAACTTCCACCCACTAGCACTACAAGGCCACCTTCGGTTAGTGGCCTGGACCATTTCAGGGGATCCTGGAATGTCTCTGGTCTTTCGGCTGCTGCTCTACTATGGGACTCTTGGGCCCCAGGAACAAGACGCTCTTATCTCTCAGCGTGGCAACGTTGGAAAAGCTGGTGCTTGGAGAGGGACGTCGATCCCTTTTCAGCCTCTTTGATTAACATTATGGACTTCCTTTCATCATTTTTCGAACAGGGTAAGTCCTATCGGTCAATTAACTTTTTCCGTTCAGCCATTTCGTCAGCCCACAGCCCTGTTGACAACTCCGCGGTTGGTAAGCATCCCTCCATATGTAGACTTTTGTGAGGCATCTGCCTCACGAGACCCCCGGCTGCCAAATATAATCAATTTTGGGATGTTACTATAGTATTATCATTTTTGGAGACTTGGCCCCCTAATGGAGAACTCTCTCTTCGACAACTGTCGGCCAAACTGGCACTACTGCTCTGTCTGGTATAATTTAGAAGCATCAGAGCATTTGACGTCCATGCCGTGGACTTTACCCCTGAGGGAGTACACATCTCTATTACCTGACGCACCAAAACCAATTCATCTTCAGTAAGCTACCCTTACTTTCATGACAAACACATGCTCTGCGTAGCTAGTTGCGTCCGACACTATATCCTTTGCACTAAGGCCCTTAGACCCCAAACGAGCCCCCTACTGGTGTCCTACGTTCGACCTCACAAGCCAGTGTCTGCCCCACGATTGCTCGTTGGATCAAATGGCTTCTAGCCCTAGCAGGCATCGATCCATGTTTTGGTGCTCACTCAGAGGCGCGGCCGCCTCGTCTGCATTTACATCTGGCGGCTCCCTAACGGAGATCCTCACCTCCGCAGATTGGTCCAGAGAATCCACCTTCAGAACCTTCTATTTTAGACAATCTCCTCATGTATCTAATTCCATCATATCATCGCTTTAAAACAGCAAATATGAAGCCTCCTGTCTTGCCTTAAAATTCGGGATTATTCTAACTTTAGTGACTGAATAATCTAAATTTTATTAAAGACAGGAGGCAAATATTTTCCCGCCCGCTCATACACGCACCCAACCCAACTAGGTAGGTATTCCACAACACCTCTATTAACTAAACCAATATTTTATAATCTAAGTTTCAGGCCTCTCTTGCACCTACGTTTACATATACTACACAGATTAATTTATAATTTAAGACTTGTCAGAATATTATTGTACACCTTGGTTGGAAACATATCAGCTAAAGTAAATAAGTATTGTTTTCTCTTATCCAAGAAACCATACTTTCACGACCTCTCTCTCTCCTTTTTCCTAGTGTGAAAACCCTTCACTACCATCTCAAGGAATTACCTACGTGCTTCCCACATCGTTTACATGGTTGACTACATTTTGAACTCTTCATTGTTCACCGTTTACGTTTACATGGTTGACTCTGCGGCTGTCGGCTGCATCAAGAAAGAGGAATTGGGAGGAGCCTGATGACTCGACATACTCTTTTGTACACTCGGATTGGTTAAATGTTTTTTACTTACCGTTAACTGTTTCTTTGCTGCTGGGAGTTACAGTAAAGAACGTAAAGTAAAGCAAATATTCGCCTCCTGTCTTTAATAAAATTTAGATTATTCGGTCACTAAGGTTAGAATAATCCCGAATTGTCTATAGATGGAGAAAGTTCAGCACTGCTGCTACTGTCCCTAGGAGTGGCCGTCCTGTAAAGATGACTGCAAGAGCACAGCGCAGACTGCTCAATGAGGTGAAGAAGAATCCTAGAGTGTCAGCTAAAGACTTACAAAAGTCACTGGCAAATGCTAACATCCCTGTTAGCGAATCTACAATACGTAAAACACTAAACAAGAATGGATTTCATGGGAGGATACCACAGAGGAAGCCACTGCTGTCCAAACAAAACATTGCTGCACGTTTACAGTTTGCACAAGAGCACCTGGATGTTCCACAGCAGTACTGGCAAAATATTCTGTGGACAGATGAAACCAAAGTTGAGTTGTTTGGAAGAAACACACAACACTATGTGTGGCGAAAAAAAGGCACAGCATACCAACATCAAAACCTCATCCCAACTGTGAAGTATGGTGGTGAGGGCATCATGGTTTGCGGGGGAAGTGTATTTATTTTTATTAATCTTATTTTGTATAAATTATCACATTAATTGCACTTAGAGCACTCTATTGAGTTGTGAAAGTCACTATTGTATTATATTATATAATGCTACATCGTCAGACCAAAATGATCCATGTAGCCGCACGACCTGAGAAGGGAAATTCTCTATACATAATATCTGGCACCAGTGAGTGTTCCTCCTCCTGGTTCACGCAAGCCAAATAAAGTAACAGGCCCTGCTTCCCTGATTTTCTCAGACGCTGCCCGCTTCAATAGCGTGTCCTTAAATATTTATGGTTACATGACGCCTGTCCTTAAAGTGACCACGTCGTGGTAACGGTGCCCGGCAGGTGCGATCTGGTAGCTCTCAATCGGTGTGGCCTCAACATTAATCACTTACCTGAACCATTGCTTCCCCTCACTTCCTGCTTCCCCTCACTTACCAGACAGCAGGTTCGGCCCGCATTTAGCCCCGCTCTGTCACTTGCTTAGTCCTGCTCCGTCGCTTGTTTAGTCCTGCGCTTTCGCTTACTTGGCTCCACTCTGTCGCTCACTTGGCTCCACCCAGTCACTTACTCAGCCCCGCCTTGTCACTTAGCTCCGCCCCCACTGCATTCTCTGATAGACCCGAATGGAGGATAATGAAATCCTCCACCCAGGTGCTGTGCAGCTACGCTACACAGCGCAACCAGCATTATACTCACACCGATCTCTTGGGGCATGTGCAAGCTGTGTGTTGCGCCCACTACTGCCATGGCGCTCTGTGCGACCACACAGCTCGCACACCCCTAAGGCCGGCCCTGTGACTTACAGTGACCTGGGACTGAATGAGTTTTTAATACTTTCTTGATATAATTTAAATGGTCCAGAATTCAGACCTTTTTTTTTCTGAAACCTTTTTTATTGAGACTGCTTGCAGAAGTTGTACAAAAACATATTGATGTGATAGATCAAAGATACAAATCAAACTATCGAAGATGGTAGAATTCAGACCCTTTAAGGTTAATTTGGTCTGGCGAAACTATATTGCTGCAATAAATATACAACATACCTAGATTCTGTGCTCTGAAATTCTGATGTAGTTCTTACATGAAAAGAGTTACCTGCGCACTATCCCAAATCCCCATGCATATTTAAATAACTGGAACTTTTTAGTATCACTCCGATGGCCATTAGATGTAAGCCCACCTGCCACGTCAAGACAAACCTCTTTATGGGTCCTAGACTAACAATTCACCTTGCTTCATTCAGCCACAGGTAAAGAAAATAATAGAGAGGGTTATTTTTTTCTAAACCCTACATGCTTATTAGCCCTTAATATGGCATGGGAATGTAGAAGCCAGGGTTCAGGTAAGTGATCAGTGTTGATGCCGGGTGCCATTACCACGTGGTCACTTTAAGGACAGGCGTCATGTAAACACATTCAAATATATAAGGACACACCACTGAAATGGGCATCGCACGAGGGAATGCAAGGAAGCTTTATTTGGCCTGCACCAGGAGGAGAAGCACTCAACAGCACCAAATATTAAGTATAGAGAATTTCCCTTCTCAGGTCGTGCGGCTATGTGAATCATTTTGCTCCGTGCAACCTGACGAGGGGAGTCACATGGCTGCATGTAGCATTCGGCTTGCACGGCTTGACTGGATATGTGCGGGTGCGTGGGACATGTATGTTTGCTACTATTACTTCCTGGTTAGGTAAGCTTGGTGGAGCTAAACTCAAGAAAGAGGCAATTGCTCAAAGCACCTGCCTTTCCAATGAGTTGCATTGGGAAGTATGTTATGAAAAGCCTCCAAAAAGCCCGGCCTGAAGAAGAAGGGGAGGGCTTGCAAAGTCTTTAGACAAGAGAACTGAGGCTTTTACAAGCTGTTTTTAAATATACCCCAATGGAAAAAAATGCAAAATTAAATGCATGTTTTCAGTTGGAGTATTTCTACAAAATAGTCATTTATCTTTTGTATTTGGGCAGAGGTGTGTAACTTTAGGGAAATCCACTTCATCTTACATAAGGTGGTTGTAAAATCTGGTTTAGAATGGATTGGTGTTGACGTTGAATCTTCTTAATTTCTTCTTGTCTTCAGTTGATTGATATATATACGTCTTTTGTATATATATTCTTGGGCCAAATGCTTGCCACAATAATATATGTCTATATTATTGAAAAGTAGTAATACGCAATCTGACTTACGGTTTCTTCAGGTTTATTCTTTGTTGTTACGGATACATAATAAAACATAATAAATGATGTTACAGGATAATGGACATTCAACAGCAGATGGTAATTGCTGTACTTCTGATGGGAGAGTTACATCGTTGTACAGAGCCAAGAGCGAAGCCAAGAGAGAGTGACCTCGTGTCCCTCTGTTACTATATAGAAGTGTTCATACTAACGTCAGCGTTTAACTCTAGCCAAATAAGGACAAAACCCCCACATCCACATTCCAGAGCTCTTGGACAAAGAAAGCCTTGTGACTTATTGATACCATCTGTTACTTATGTCAATCCACACATCCATATATATAATCAATAGAAACATAGAATATGCAATATTCTACAGTGGTTGTTTTTTTGATAGAATATAGATCATTCAACACATTTTGCATTTCATTCTGCATAACATTAGAAATACAAACTTTCCAAAATGTTTTCACAATATTGGTAACTTGTGTATATCATATAACAGGAAGGAATTGCAATCACTGGTACCATAAATTGAGGAGTCTGACCTGATTGACAGATCATAATTAAATTTTTCTGACCACCATGTCATGTCAGAAAGTACATGGATCCTAAACGCAGAGTGTAATAGAATAGTAAAGTGTACCGGACCTTTAGAGTGGCCAGGTTGACATCACAAGGACAGAGAATAAACAAGCCAAGGTCAGGGAAGCCAGAAGTCAATAACAACAAGGGTACACAAGCCGAGTCAAAGAGTAACAGAAGGAAGAGTAGTCAAACAAGCCAAAGTCAAAACCAAGAATACAAGACAGCGCACTATTGGGACTGTAATAACCACAACAGGGCAAAGTGCTATGGGTGAACCAGTGCTTTTATATTCTAGTTATTTAATTTTGAATCCAGGCCCCCAAAATATTTGAACACAGACGTTTTTGCGGGCCGTGACATCATTGGCGTCTTGACGTCGACACGTATGGACCGTGGTTACGTAATTTGCGTCATGACGTCTGTGCTCGCGTGCCGCGTCATATAAGGAAGCCTGGGACTGTGGAGAGTATTTCTCTCCATTTGCACACAGTCTCCAACCCAAGTAAGCTGGCAAGTACCCTGACAGGACCCCCCTCCCTCGAGAAGAACCCACCAGGCGGAAGGGACCAGAACGGGAAGGAAAACGGGAATGGAAGGAGCGAAGAAGACGAGGAGCATGGATATCTGAACTGTCAACCCAAGACCAGTCCTGCAGACCGTAACCCTTCCAATCCACAATATACTACAGTTTATCCCTAGACACCCGTGAATTAAGGAGAGAATGGATCTCATACTCTTCTTGTTCCTCCACCTGAGCAGAAGAAGGAGGAACAACCTGACAAGTCAAAGGTTTCAACAAGGACACATGGAACACATTGGGGATGTATAAAGCAAGAGGCAAGGCGGGACGATAAACCACTGGATTAACGTGCCTGAGCACCTTGAAGGAACCAATAAACCTAGGAGCAAATTTCATAGATGGCACTTTCAGGCAAATTTGTTTAGTACTTAGCCAGACCTTATCACCCGGAGAAAAGACAGGAGCAGCAAACCTACGTTTATCAGCATATTTTTTATTTAGAGAGAGATTATGAATCAGGAGTTGTTGAGCATGTTCTCAGGTCTTTTTCAGGTTCTACATATGTTTGTAAACATTCCCTGTGAAGGAAATACTGATGGGAGAACAACAGGATGAAAACCATAATTCAAGAAGAAAGGGCTATGTTGAGTGGCATCAGAAATCATGTTGTTCAGTGCAAACTCAGCCCATGGAAGCAAGCCAATCCAATCATCCTGATGAGCAGATGCAAAACTTATTACGTACCGCTCAATTCTTTGATTAGTCCTTTCTACCGCCACGTTGGATTGTAGATGATAAACCGATGAGAAATTAAGAGTAATCCCCGTCTGGGAACAAAAGGCTCTCCAGAATCGGGATATGAATTGGGAGCCTCTGTCAGAGATTATTTCCTTAAGTAAACCATAAATACAAAAAAAAAATTGGCGAATATAGTGGCCAGTTCAGTTGAAGAGGGTAATTTGGGCAAAGAGATGAAATGTGCCATTTTGTAAACCTATCCACTAAAGTCAAGATCACTGTTTTCTTTTCAGATATGGGTTAATTGACAAAGTCTATACCAATACTAGCCTGTGGTATGTTGGGTATTTCAAAGGGTTGAAGTAGACCACAAGGAAAGGTATGGGAAAGTTTGGTTGTTGCACAGAAACAGCAGGCCAAAACATAGTCCCTAATATCCTTTCGTAAGGACGGCCACCAAAACTCTTTAGCAATCAATTCGTAGGTTTTGGGTATACCTGGATGACCTTCTATCTTGCTGTCATGATGGTAAAGAAGGGACATACAATTTTCCATCGGGGGTATTTCCTAGAGCTAAGGTTTTCTTGGCTTCGGCTCAGGACTGACGAGAGGTTCGTACTGTTGGGATAATGCATCTGTTTTAGAGTTTTTTGATCCTGGTCTATAAGTGAGAATGTAAATAAATTTAGCTAGAAAAAGGGACCAATGAACTTGTCTAGCTGACAAATGTTTAGCTTCTTCAATTTAGGATAGCTTTTTGTGATCTGTTAAAGGGACAATATAGTCACCAGTGCAACTACATGAATTCCTGACCCTATAGTGTTAACACGACCATCGAGCCCCCCTGGGCCCCTCATACCTCCATAAATATAGTAAAAATCTTACTGTATTCAAGCCAGAAGCTGTAAATCTGCAAGCTGTTAGACTCAGGAAAAACAAGCAGTCTGCTGACATGTGATAGCCTGATCCGATCACAGTGCTTCCCCATAGGATTGGCTGAGACTGACAAGGAGGCAGATCAGGGGCAGAGCCAGCATGATTCAAACACAGCCCTGGCCATAGTTCAATAGCTGAAAAGAGACTTGCGTCCATCAAGTTCAGCCTTCCTCACAAATGTTGTTGCTGTTGATCCAAAAGAAGGCAAAAAACCTGGTCTGATAAAGAAACTAGAAGATGCTCAAAATAACGAATATATGAGTATCTACTGGAAATCTAATAACTAAGAAAATAATAAATGTAAATAAATACTATAGAGAATAATAAAAATAATAAGTGTAAATACACACACTCAAAAGATAAATATCGAGGTACTAATAGAGGGTCAGACGGAAAGGTAATGAATGCCTAGTGGCTTGCCTCTCTTCCTAATGTCTCTTAAAATAGTTCCTAAGATTCACAGACTTAGACTTTAATATAATCCTAATTGGGTCAATGTCTGTGACTAGTATCAGCTATAAATAAAAATAATAATAGGAGACTTAGGAACTTGCTTAAACCCAGAGTTCAAAATTGCTCAAAGTGATGTAAATGTAATAATAAATTACACCACTTATAAAAATTGCCTTAATAGAGACAATTAAATAAGTTAGAATTGAGCAAAATTATAGGCTATATCAGGAATTGGCTATAAGGGATAAATAATAGTCAGTTCTATAGAAAATTGTTAACAGAACAGCATCCCTATATAGCTGAATACTGGATAGTTAATAAGCAAATTTATCCAATAAATGGTATCAAAACAGCGACATCAATGTAACTAAACGCTGTGTATTTTATAATCCAGTAGATAAAATGTATCAAAGTAAGCCTTTAGTTATAAACTCCACTTACATAGGGTGTAAAGCAATGACAGAGGTAAAAGAAAAAGAGTGATAAAGCGTGCTAAATGTGCAGAACCATACTTAGGGTGTTGGTTGCCTGCACATTGTGATAGAGTGCCCTGTGAAGTGAGAAAGTGAGGGGAAAGGTCCCTTGAAACCCGATGCGTGTTTCAGTGCCTTAATGATGCACTTTTGTCAGGGGCTAAATCCGTACTGACAGACGGGTCTCTTATAAGTACATGTCCCTGCTGAAACATTGTGTCAACCAATCAAAGAACAAGAAATTGGCGCCAATAGTCCCGGTATCTAATTATTTAAATGAAGTTTTCAAAAGATCCAATCCGGTGACTACTCCGATTAACAGAATTTCAACTACTGATTGACAGCTTCAGTTAACCCCTTGTGGGGAGGTCTATCGCCATAAATGTCAGGGGTATTTAAATAGAATAACTACATGTATTGTGCCGTCACTGCAATAGGCAACATACTAACTGTGGGGATATTTATGGGATAATAATAGTAACAGTGAGAATCGCCCACTAATTCAATTCTCAGATCCCAAAGAACGTTTATCGTGTTAAGTGAGAAGTATATCATATAAATAATATTACAATTTTATTATAAAAATAGATTTTATTTTTAATAACAAATTAATTAATAATAACATGTAACATGCATGACAATAATCAATGAATATCCAGTATAAAATGGTATGCAATACAAAGGAATGGCTATATACGTTTCAATGGCTATTACAGCATTTTCTGTCAAGACTTTATTTATGACTATCTTTAACACAGACTGAAAAAGTTTCACTCAGAGAACAGAATTCTTCAGAGTGCAGCGTAAGGTCGTAAAGTTTAGCTGACAGTTAGAATAACCCTTTCAATGCTGGCTAAATCTCCTAGGTAGTTAAGATCTATTCTTATGTCATTTTAAATAAAATAACATTTAAACCAGTTCATTAGTCATTTCCTGGAACCATCCAATAAGAGAATCTACCATATTATATAAGCAGATTTTAATTTGTCTAAAAGATATCTTATCTTAATTTAGAGCAAATCAATACATCTGGATAAAAACAGCGGTATGCTAACACGTGATAATATCACATCAATATATAATTATTCTTAATTCCACCTGCAGAATGGAATGTTTATAACTATATATTCTTAGTTAACTAAGATTTCTTAATATGGAAATCTGACCGTGCTTTATCCTAGTCATATATCATGCTATTAATACATTTTAATTAATATAATTAATTAAATGAAACCAGTATAATTACCAGTTGAGTAGATATTTCATCCGATTGGTAGATAGTCTCAGGAGCTTATTTGGGTGTCTGTCTGCATTGAGTTATGGTGAAAGGTGGTGTTGGTTAGAAAGTCAGTGAAATTCTAAGTGTTAGAGTTTTAGGAGTAGAGTGTTAGTCTCAGATGTTGTCCTGGGTTTCTCTACATGTCCGAGTTGGAGTCCCCAAACTTCCAATTCCTCTCTCCTCTTTTTCCTTTCTCCTTTGCATATGTCTCGCATACCTCAATCTCCCCTTTGTCCTAACTTTTAAAGGGCCAGACTCTCTGTACGTCATCAGTTGATAACCCAATAGAAGCACTAGAGGTGTGGTTATCTTCCAGATCGCAATTTAGTTATTTGATCTATAGAGGGCAGTCTTGTCCCACTAAACATACCTATCCAGGAAAGAGTTAACTTTTCCTGGTGGCTATTTTGACGTCATTTTGCGTTATCTTTATAGTGCCATAATTTAAAATTTCAAAGGGTTTCTTAAATTTTGTCCAGACTATGTGTCTGGCAAATTCTGAGTTTTGACCCATAACTTAGAATGGGACCTTACACATTTAGACAGTATAATTAAATTATTTAATCTTCTCTGTCACAAATGTCTGGGTTTAGAATTGATTATACTCCATTAGCATTTTACAGTCTGTCCAACCCCCTTTCTGCTTATCACTTGTTTATACTATGCATTCCTTTAGCTCTGGCAAAGTGGTTCGTTTTACAGATAGAAATCTTGTGTCTTTTTGTTAACTTGAAAATAACAAAATGGAGTCTGCTCTGTTCAGAGTGACTCAGAATATACACTTTTAATTTCTATCATAGCACAAGATGTCTGCCGATATAAATTCCCTGACATAACGTCAAAAAATAATAATAAAATAAAAGTAAATGGTAGAGCAATAAAGATAAAGCCAAGCTTTTGCCGGTGCCGATCTTAACGAAATGGATTGTTACCCACCATGTAAATATAAATATACATTATTTGTTGCTATGTATTAATAAGGCGATATAATCGCCAATATCACCATGAATTCCACGGGGGAGTAAAGTACCCTACATGGGTATTTTTCACTGCCGATTGGTAGCTAGAATTAACCCTTTGTGGAAAGCTTTATCATTATAGCTGCCAAGATTGTATGTATTATGCCGTCATTATGATGGATAGCAAATTAGCATCAACATAGATGTAATCATGGTACAACCTAATTATGCCAGTACCGATCTTCATTGTATAGATTGGTCAGGTATCAACCATATAAATATACATTATTTAATAGGCAGTATAGACATCAAACTCTCCATATATTTCTCAGAGAAATTAAATGCCCGGTGTGGAAATAGATAAATATATATTAAAATATATATATTATCATAGGAAGAATGGCATAAAAAGGATACTAATTTCACTAAACATACCCTGACTATCTACTACGGATGACTTGCTTATCTGTATAAGAAATAGATCTAGAGCCAACCTGAGAAAAGCACATAATGAACTAACCAAATTTAAAGTGACAATATATTTCTGGAGAGCAAGAATTAAGTACTATTGTTGCAAATAAATGTGATTTACATTATTTGAATAAGTAAACGTTCATTACTCCAAAATTACCTTTACGGTGCTATGTTGGCACTTGGTCCTAAGATCAAGTATAACTCAAAAAGGCCACCCTTTGATTTATAATTATTTGAAGATCAAGACTTCATAATATTATTTTGTCAGGGGGTCTTTTATTCATCTAGATTAATTCAGATTGATATTAAGAGAAGTCATCAGTAGACAGAAAACTGGAGTGTGGAACTATGACGAACCTCCACCAGGGGTCAACAAAGGACATTAACTAATAAGGGACCCTAAATTATAAATAAAACTGGAAAAAACCTAAATAGTCTATATACAATATTTATTTACATATATATAGAGATTGATAGCGTGCTCATTTAGTATAGTGGTGGTAACTAGTCAGAGATACAAGGGGTATATGAAAATCCCTCATTTAGACCTAAGGGAGATAGTGTCTTTAATTTATAAATCCAAAAACATTCTCGTTGTAGGAGTTTTTTTTATCTAAATCTCCTTTTCTTGGGCCCATTAAATCGTAACCCCTGTGCCGAACCACCAGGTGTCGCGAAATTGGCGTATCTGTCTGTCTTGATGGATTCACAGAGTTTATATGTTCTAAGATGCAGTTTTTAAATGGTCTAAAAGTCTTACCAACATATTTTAAATTACAACTACAGGTTATGAGGTAATACCAGTCCTGTCTGGCAATTGAAAAAAGATTTTGTTGTGTAGGTTTTCCCAGAGAGAATTTTCCCAAATCAAAGCTCTATACACTAGCAGTGTTATTATGAAGCCCGCCTTTGCTCTATCTGTAGGATAAGAATGGGGCTGGAATTCAAAGTGGATACTAATCTGGTTTAAAAATCCCTGTCAAGCATCTGGTGCTCCACCATAATGTAACGGTGGTTTCATATGAGAAGAGGCACCCACTGTAGTGCCGTCAAGCCCAGTGGGCAGGTGGGCTACTGAGGGGGTACAACCTTCATCTGGTCCAGGAGGAGACCGATTTATCAGGGTCTGTAAGGCAAGGGCTGTTTGATCCATGTGATGGTCCATTTGCTCGAAACACCTGCCAGATCTACTTTGCCATGTAATGTCAGGAAATACTGGGATCCTATACGCAGAGTATAATAGAATAGCAACGTGTACCGGACCTTAGAATGGCCAGGTTGACTTCACAAAGACAGAAAATAAACAGGGACAAGCCAGGGTCAGGGGAGCCAGAAGTCAATAAAAACTAGGGTACACAAGCCGAGTCAAAGGGTAACAAAAGGAAGAGTAGTCAAACAAGCCAAAGTCATAACCTAGAATACAACGCGCTATTTGGACTGTAGGTTATAGAAGCCCGCTCCCACCCTTCTTCCGTCAGTCTTTTTGTTCCTGTCCTACTCCTATCCCCTGGGCACCCTCACAGTGTGAGACCCTGGGCACCTTCTGCCTCCCCCATAGTACGAGTCCCTGGAAACCCTCTGCCTTCCTGATAGTACGAGTCCCCAGACACCCTCTGCCTCCCCCTCGGTACGAGACCCCTAGCACCTTCTGCCTCCCCCCACAGTACGAGACCCCGGGCACTTAGTCTACCACACCAGGCAAGACCCAAGGTGCAGACTGTTCAAAGATGCATCTGAGACAGTCCAGCTCCTAGTAGCCGGATGCAAGATGTTAGCAGGAACAGCATACACGGAGAGACACAACCAAGTTGCTGGGATTGTGTACTGAAACATCTGCACAGAATGTGGATTGGACCTGCCTAAGTCCAGATGGGAGATACCACAAAGGGTAGTTGAGAATGACAGGGCTAAGATCCTGTGGGACTTTGTGGGGATATTTATGGGATGATAATATTAAGCAGTCGAGAATTGCCCACTATTTCAACACTCTTAGATCTTAGAGATCGTTTATCAAATAAGTGAAAAGTATTCCATAAATAAATCACAATCTGTTATAAAAATAGATTTATTTTTATTGTAACAAATAACATAACAAATAATATTAGGCAGCATGCATGATAATAATCAGCGAGTATTTAGTATAACATAAATATGCAATACAATGGAATGGCTATACACGTTTCAAGGGCTAACAGCATCTTCTGTCACTTAATAAGATTTATGAGGGTGAGCTTCACACAGCGAAAAGCCATAAAACCTTGGCTAACAGTTAAATCAGCTGAGTAACCCTTTCAATGCTGGCTAGATCCTCCTAGGCATATAGTATCCTATTCTCCTGTGATTTTCAATTGAAATAACATTTGAACCAACTCATTAATCATTTCCTGGAACCATCCAATAAGAATAATCTACCAGATTTTTACAAAAACCGAATTTTAATTTGCCTAAAAAGATATCTTCTCTTATTTTAGAGCAAATCAATACACCTGGATAAAAACAGCGGTATGCTAACACGTGATAATATCACATTAATATATAATTATTCTTAATTCCACCTGCAGAATGGAATGTTTATAACTATATATTCTTTAGTTAACTAAGATTTCTAAATATTGAAATCTGACCGTGATTTATCCAGTCATATATCATGCTATTAGTAAATTTGAATTAATTTAAATTAATTAAATAAAACCAGCATAATTACCAGTTATGTAGATATTCTCATCAGATGAGTAGGTAGTCCCAGGAACTTGATTGGTTGTATGGAGGTGCGTGAGTAATAGAGAAAAGTGGTGTTGGTTAGAAAGTCAGAGTATAATTCTAAGTGTTAAGAGTTTAAGAGTTGAGTGTTAGTCCCAGAGAATGTCCTGGATCTCTCTGCATGTCCGAGTTGGAGTCCCCAAACTTCAACTCGTCTCTCTGTATGTCCAACTTTTCCCTTTGTCCTTACTTTTAAAGGGCCAGACTTTTTGTACGTCATTAGTTGATAAACCAATAGGAAGCCGTAGGTGGATTCAATCTATGGATCGCAATTGAGGTATTTGATCCATAGAGGGCAGTCTCGTCTAACGAAACCTTCCTATCCAGGAAAGAGTTAACTTTTCCTGATGACGATTTTGACGTAATTTGGCTTATCTAAAATGACTACCATAACTTAGATTTGCTGTCAGTTCAAAGCGTTTGTCCCAGTCTTTGTGGCAACTACTTTGATCGTAATTTGTAATATTGACAGTTCTAAACTCAATTACAATGGAACCTTGTAAAATTTAGAAAGTAAAATTAATGACTTAGTCTTCTCTGTCATTAGTGTCTGTGTTTAGATAATGCATTCCTTAGCTCAAGCAAGTGGCTAGTTACAGAAGTAAGAAGAAATCAAGGAAATTATGTGTTTTTGTTATCCTGAAGATAGCAAAATGGAGTCTGCTCTGTTTTGAGTGACTTGGGCAATATACACCTTTGATTTCTTTTTAGCACAAAATGTCTGTTGATATAAATATTCTGACAACTTCAAGATCCAGACAGACAAGCAAGTGCTGGCCAACCAACCCGGCATTGTGGTGGTAGACAAGGAACGGAAGACTGCAGTTGTTGTGGATGTGGCAATACCCAGTGACTATAACATATGGGAGAAGTAACATGAGAAGGTGGAAAAATACCAAAGACTGAAAGAAGAACTAGAAAGGATGTGGAAAGTGAAGGCAGTATTAGTCCCAGTTTGATAGAGCACTCGGGGCTGTGACTCCCAAGTTGGTGGAGTGGCTTCAACAGATTTTAGGTGGGACATCTGAGATTGCTTTCCAGAAGAGGCCTCTGCTAGAGGACCCTTGAATGAGGAATAAACATACCACCCAGGAGGGGTGAGAAAATCCATTTTTTTATATGTGTATATATATATGTGTGTGTGTATATATATTGTGAGCAAAAAAGTGGAATAGTGGTTGATGGAAGGTATATCAGGCCGGACTTGCTAAACAGCAGCCAGATAATTTTTAGTTAAATGCCCCAGAGAGAGATGTTAAGTTTGCAATATACATTGCTGATGCTCTGCAAAACACGGTATGGGTCCCTGGGGCGTAGCATTTGGAGAACAGGGTGGGCCAATGCTCCAACAGCACTAGGTGTTGTGTAACAGACCAGAATTTGGATTTAACTTAATAGTTAACTAATTGGCACCCACCTGTAGCTGGTCAATAAGCAGGCAGACCTTTAAAAGAAGAGATCAGCCTGCTGCAGAGTGAGGGAGAAAAAGCCAGCTAGGAGAGCTGAAACAACAACAACAACAACAACAACAACAACAACAACAACAAATCTATTTTGTTTTTTGGAAAATTGGTAAGTGGGAAAGCCACCCAATTACAGATAGTGATTTCTGTGTAGTAAGAGCAAGGAATTTTGTTTTGTTTATTATTATTTAAAGCACCTGTTTTTCCTATCAAATAAAAAGGAAAACCGAACTGAATGTGTCCTGGACTTTGATTACCCTAGAAGGCTGTAAGAGCTGTGACAAAATCCTACCTTCAAAAGGTGTGGTTTGTTACAATATATATAATATATACACTGAACAAAATTATAAACGCAACATTTATCCCTGTAAGGATTTCACTTTACCAAAGAATCCTCAGGTACATAGGAGTTGTCCACACAACTCAGGGGTTTCCGCCCTTAAAATATGTATTTGCAGTTTTACTGTGTTGGGGGGGGGGGGTCTGAAAACCAGTCAGTATCTGGTGTGACCACCATTTGCCTCACGCAGTGCAACACATCTCCTTCGCATCGTGTTGATCAGGTCGTTGATTGTGGCCTTTGAAATGTTGGTCCACTCCAATGGCTGTGCGACGTTGCTGGATATTGGCAGGACCTGGAACATGCCGATCCAGAGCATCCCAAACATGCTGAATGGGTGACCTGTCCAGTAAGTATGCTGGCCATGCATGAACTGGGATGTTTTCAGCTTCCATTAATTTTTTACAGATCCTTGCAACATGAGGTGATGGTAGTGGATGAATGGCACAAAAATGGGCCTCAGGATCTCATCACGGTATTTCAGTGCATTCAAAATGCCATCAATAAAATACACCTGTGCCCGTTGTCCATAACATATGCCTGCCCATACCATAACCCCACAACGTTGACAACAGCAAACCGCTCACCCACACGATGCCATACATGCTGTCTGCCATCTGCCCTGTACAGTGAAAAGCGGGATTCATCCGTGAAGAGAACACCTCTCCAAAGTGCCAGACTCCATCGAATGTGAGCATATGCCCACTCAAGTCGGTTACGACGACAAACTGCAATCAGGTCGAGACACGGATGAGGACGACGAGCATGCGGATGAGCTTCCTTGAGATGGTTTCTGACAGTTTGTTCAGAAAACCAATTGTTGCAGTAGCTGTCTGGGTGGCTAGTCTCAGACAATCTTGGAGGTGAAGATGCTGGATGTGGAGGTCCTGGGCTGGTGTGGTTACACGTGGTCTGCGGTTGTGAGGCCGGTTGGATGTACTGCCAAATTCTCTGAAACGCCTTTGGAGACCGCTTGTGGTAGAGAAATGAACATTCAATTCACAGGCAACAGCTCTGGTGGACATTCCTGTAGTCAGCATGCCAATTGCATGCTCCTTCAAAACATCTGTGGCATTGTGCTGTGTGATAAAAATGGACATTTTAGGGTGGCCTTTTATTGTGGCCAGGCTAAGGCACACCTGTGTGCTTGAGGTTTCTTTGGTAAAGTGAAATCCTTAAAGGGCTACGTTGTCTGATCGGGGGACCCAATGCGAATACGCATTAGATCCCCTATAGGAAAGCATTTCTTCAGTGCTTTCCCATGAGGATTTCACTGATGCTGGACATCCTCATGTGAGGACATCCAGTGTCCTTCGGAGACCTAAAGTCTACTAACATCCAGGAAGTTCCTCTATTTGCTGTCGGACTAACAGCCACTAGAGGCAGTCTTACTCCTGCAAGATAATTATTTCAGATTCTCAAAAACTGCAGTGATTTACATTGAGGGACTATGAGGGACATTACACCCAGATCACTTCAATGAGTGACTATACTGTCCCTGTAAAGTAGGGGCTACTTTGTCACAGTATTTTTCCTCCGTTTGCCATAACAGAGCTAGTGCCTTCAGGTTTTTTTGTCATTATCCCTAGCCATCACTAGTGAGGACTGTAGTGCAATCAATCTCTTTCTATGGAGGGTGTCATTGAGTCCTAACTAAACCTCACTGCTGTAGTCTCGCACATGCTACAGCCCTGTTACATTGATAATAGAGCAGGTGGGTTGGACTGAGTACAGAGCACACACTGCCTGCTGGGACCATAGACATAGAATACTATGGCTGGGACTGTACAGATGGTAGTAGAGATGATAATAGGAGGAGAGCTCCCAAGCAGGGCTGGTTTCCCACCGGAGGTGTGTGCTGCCACCTAGCGGCGCTCTCTGTCATTGCATGCTGTGTGTCCGTGCGCTACTGGCAGCCGAGGGCCCGCTCTGTGCCTGTATCCCGGATCCGGCTTGCAGGTAAGAAGTAACACGGCATGTACTGCCATCCTACCGGGGCTAGCAGGCCGTGTCCAGCCCGGTGTGATAACACTCGGCTGGTCTCCCCGCGGCCCTCGACCTGGCATGTCGCGTTAAGACCAGGCCCATTGTCCAGAGAGCCGAGCCCAGCCGGGTGTGTGTCTGTCCCGGGCAGCGGTGCGGCCTACCTTGATCGGCTCAGTACAGTTACCGTAACCTCGTGTGCAAGCCCTAGCTCTCAAATCGAATGGTAAAACCTCCCCCACAGTGGGAGACCCCGGGCGCCCTCTGCCACCCCCACAGTGGGAGACCCCGGGCGCCCCTCTGCCACCCCCACAGTGGGAGACCCCGGGTGGCCCTCTGCCACCCCCACAGTGGGAGACCCCGGGTGGCCCTCTGCCACCCCCACAGTGGGAGACCCCGGGTGGCCCTCTGCCACCCCCACAGTGGGAGACCCCGGGTGGCCCTCTGCCACCCCCACAGTGGGAGACCCCGGGTGGCCCTCTGCCACCCCCACAGTGGGAGACCCCGGGCGCCCCTCTGCCACCCCCACAGTGGGAGACCCCGGGCGCCCTCTGCCACCCCCACAGAGGGAGACCCCGGGTGGCCCTCTGCCACCCCCACAGAGGGAGACCCCGGGTGGCCCTCTGCCACCCCCACAGTGGGAGACCCCGGGTGGCCCTGCGCCACCCCCACAGTGGGAGACCCCGGGTGGCCCTGCGCCACCCCCACAGTGGGAGACCCCGGGTGGCCCTGCGCCACCCCCCACAGTGGGAGACCCCGGGTGGCCCTGCGCCACCCCCCACAGTGGGAGACCCCGGGTGGCCCTGCGCCACCCCCCACAGTGGGACACCCCGGGCGCCCTGCGCCACCCCCCACAGTGGGAGACAACGGGCGCCCTCTGGCGCCTCCCCCCACAGTACGAGACCTCTGGCGCCTCCCCCCCGAAGTACGAGATCCTGGGGACCCAATGCATGCAGAGGGAGTCATTGTGGGTGGCAGATACTGACATCGGGGACATGTTTTAATCCTGGTTGTGTAATAACTTCACTCATGCAACCCCTTCCCCTGAAAAAAAGGATGTTAATTTTTCAAATTTAAGCCAAAATACTATCGATTTATTTGAAGGTTACGAAAAGAATCTTATATTCTTTTTGCCAGAGTTCCTTTAATAAACAGAAGTATTCTTGAATTAGGAACACTCAGCTTCTTAACAACTACAGCAAAATACTGAGCAGTCTCCTCTTTTAAGGTGTTCAATGGCAAGGTAGGGAGTGGTATTTTTTTGGGGGGAGGGAGGGTGAGGGTAGAGACATTAGGCATGTAGTAGTATTTTGATTTTCCTTCTGTCCATTTCTGATAAAGATTCATGACAAATTGTTTTTTTTAGGAAATAAAGTGGAAGATGTCTTACAGAACTGGCCGTTATGAAGAGCGTTTGTTGCACAAGTGTGAGGTAAGTATTTATAGATGTGAGTTCCAAATTAAAGTGGTTTTGTCAACTCAAATTTGCCTTTCTCCTATTGCTTTATCTTCTCTTGCTCTGTGGAATACAGGTAGTTCCTGATTTTATGAACTAATTGGTTCAGAAGCCTAGTTCATAAAGTGAACTAATTTCCCATAGACTGCAATGTAATTAACAAAGGTTCCATTCCTGACCAAGGAATTTTACCATTGAAAAGTTAAATTATTAAGTACAAATCCAAAATGAAAGCATTGCAAATACATATATGTTGTAGGAACATTAAAGGGATACATACCATATTGAAATCTTCATCAAATCATCATCAGTTATCTTCCCTTCTCAATGACATGTTGAACGGTGAAAGTGAAAGGATCCAGTGATCATCAGTCAGTGTTGTTCAATATAAGAACAGTGACTGAGTAACACCACACAAAAACAAAAGTTTTAGACTTTAAAAAAACAGACTTTTCTAAAATTAGAAAATGTGTGAAAGAGTCAGACTGGAGCAGTTTAAATGGAGTCAAAGAGAAATGGGATTATTTAAAAGTGGCTCTGCTGAAGGCAACAGAAAATCTCCTTAGGCTTGTCAGTAAAAGCAAAAAATTTTAAAGGATCACTATAGTGTCAAGAAAACAAACCCGTTTTCCTGACACTATGTCATCCTTGGGGGACCCTCACCCTCAGGGTCCCCCTCCCGCTGGGCTGAAGGGGTTAAAACCCCTTCAGCCACTTACCTTATTCCAGCGCCAGGCTCCCTCGGCGCTGGTGACCTCTCCTCCCCCGCTGACGTCGGCTCCCTCTGCCGTCAGCGCATCCGAATGCGCATGCGCGACAAGTGCCACGCACGCATTCATGCAGTCAATAGGAAAGCGTTTCTCAATGCTTTCCTATGGACGCTCTCCGCGATGGAGGCATAATATGTCTCCAGCATCGCAGATGCGCCTCTAGTGGCTGTCCGTAAGACAGCCACTACAGGCTGGCTTAACCCTGCAATGTAAACATAGCAGTTTCTCTGAAACTGCTATGTTTGCATCTGCAGGGTTAAAACCTGAGGGACATTGCACCCAGACCACTTCATTGAGCTGAAGTGGTCTGGTTGACTATAGTGTCCCTTTAAGAAACCACTGTGGTACTCTGCAGATGTGGCCAAAATAGTAAAAAACTAAAAGCTAGCATTTAGTAATTATAAAAAAAACCCAGAGTGAGGAAGACAGAATGATCTATAAGATTAGGCAGAAAGAGGCTAAGCAAGTTATAAGAGCTTCCAAATCACACACAGAAGAGAAAACAGCACAGTCAGTAAAAAAGGGGGATAAAACATTTTTTAGATGCATAAATGAGAAAAGGAAAGTAAAACAAGGATTAGTTAGATTAAAAACAAAAGAAGGAAGGTATGTAGAAGAGGATAAAGGTCTAGCTGACTGCCTCAATTAATATTTTTGTTCAGTATTTAATTAAAGATGAAAATGAAGGAGAGGGACCTCAGTTAGGAAAAAGGACAAATTAGTTATTTGTTACATGTGAGTTTACAGAGGAAGAGGTTCTATTTCAACTATCAAAAGTTAAGACAGGTCAGTGGGACCTGATGGAACACACCCAAAGTTATTAAAAGAGCTTAGTGGTGTACTAGTAAAACCATTAACAGCTTTATTTAACCAATCATTTTTAACAGGAGTAGTTCCAGAAGATTGGAAGTTGGCAAATGTTGTGCCCATTCACAAGAAAGGTAGTAGGGAGGAGTCGGGCATCTAAAGGCCAGTAAGCCTTACTTCAGTAGTTGGGAAAGTAATGGTAACCATGGATAGGATTGTTGAACATCTAAAATCACATGGATTTCAAGATCAGCGACAACATGGGTTTACTTCAGAGAGATCATGACAAACTAATCTTGATTTATTTATTTTTTTTGATTGGATAACTAAAATAATAGATCAGGGTGGTGCAGTAGACATTGCTTACCTAGATTTCAGTAAGGCGTTTGACACTGTTGCACATAGCATGCTTATCAATAAACTGTAATCTTTAAGTTTGGATTCCAATATTGTTGAATGGGTAAGGCAGTGGCTGAGTGACAGGCAACAGAGGATTGTAGTCAATGGAGTATATTCGAAGCATGGGCTTGTCACCAGTGGGGTACCTCAGGGATCTGTACTTGAACCCATTCTCTTTAAAAAAATTATTAGTGATATTGCAGAAGGTCTTGATGGTAAGGTATGTCTTTTTGCTGATGACAATAAGATATGTAACAGGGTTGATGTTCCAGGAGAAAAATGGACAGAGTTGTGGTAGCTGACATTTAAAGTGGATAAGTGCAAGATAATGCATCTTGGATGTAAAATCCCAAGGGCAGAGTAAAAAATATTTGATAGAGTCCTAACCTCAACATCTGAGGAAAGGGATTTAGGAGTAATTATTTCAGAGGACTTAAAGATAGGAAGACAATGTAATAGAGCAGCAGGAAATGCTAGCAGAATGCTTGGTTGTATAGGGAGAGGTATTAGCAGTAGAAAGAGGGAAGTGCTCATGCCCTTGTACAGAACACTGGTGAGACCTATTGTACGCAGTACTGGAGACCGTATCTCCAGAAAGATATTGATACTTTAGAGAGTTCAGAGCAGGGCTACTAAATTGGTTCATTGATTGTAGGATAAAATTTAAGGAAAGGTTAAAGGAACCTGTATAGCTTGGAGGAAAGACGAGACAGGGGTCCTCCATCATGGGTCCACAGATAGCCGACACAAAATTGCATCACATCCGGGAAGCGTACGTAAAGCGTGAGTTGTAAACCGGGAAATGCCTGTATGTTTGTGCTATGAAAATGCTGATAATAGTGATTACGGGCTTGTGTACAGGTGCTTGGCAATGACAGCCATTTTCAGGCTGCCAAAGACAAAACCATTTTTATGTGGATGTTGCTTCTAGAAACTGCTTAGAATAAATAGTGAATGTTGCAACAGAGGAAAAGTATTTTTTAGGAGTTGGTCTTCTGCCCTATTCCGTGAGCTTGTGTAGCTTACCATTTTGCAGTTGCATCATTGTCTCTATGTCCCCACTTAAAGTGGCTCTGTTACTATGTCGTGTCTTTGCATAATCTGGAAAGTCCCCTGAAGGAAATCGCTGTTTGGGGTCCTGGGCCTGGGAAGGGGAGCAGGGTAAAGTGAGTATACATACCGGAACCTGTTCCTTGTGAATGCTGCCACCCTCTTCCTGTAGCTTTTCTTTTGCTCCTGGTGCTTCAGCATGGAGGTCTATGGAGGACCCTGTGAGAATATAGAAGGAGCTTAATTTTCATACAGTCCTCACTGATGACGGGTGGGGGAAATGACCAGGCTTAACGACAGTAGCTCTGCCTTGTGTCAAGCTTTGTCAGAAGTAGGAAAAATACTTATTTTGATTGGGTAGGAATTTCAGTGAAATTCCAACACAGTCAATCAGAATATTTTAATAAAGATTTTATATTTATGAAACTCTCATTTGAGGAAACTGTACACTTGCAAACTGGATTGAAATTGTATTTGAAATTGTTACTTCCTCTTGGAAAATGCCCCCTGCTAATAGTACACCTCATCTCAACGTTATGGTAATTCCACTTCATGCAAAGGTTTGCATGTTCTGATACCACACAGTCCTAAAAAAGCACCTTTGCATGTACCCCAGTGGATATGTGGAAGACAATTTTGCAGAATCTCTTTACTGCTTTCATGACAGCGCGTTATAAAAAAAACTCATGGATTGTCTTCAGTAGATCCCTGAATCGAAACTGCAGGTGTGGAGCTGAGCCTGACCAACCCAAGACAAGATATCAAGCGTTACTAAACTGGCACCATAACCACTACATGTGTCTGTTGTTTAGCGTGTTACTTAAAGAAATTAGCCACTGTATGCATATTTCAGCTAATGTCATTTAAAGCAGCACTGTCACTTGTGGAGTATGCATTTTTATAGATTTTGATTGTGTTCATTTCATGGGAGTTACAACACAGTCAAAAAGAGCTTTTTATACATTTTATATCTTAATGAAAAACTTACGTGAAAGAGCCGCTTTGAATCTGACATATGAACTGCGTTCATAAAACGAATGGAAAAATTATTTGATGCAAATCTATATTTTCCTATGCTATGCGCGGCATGAGCTGTGCGCGCATTCAGCCAGTCCATAGGAAAGCATTCTCAATGCTTTCCTATGGATGCTGGCGTCTTCTCACTATTAAAATCACAGTGGGAAGCTTCTCTAGCGGCTGTCAATGAGACGGCCACTAGAGGCTGGATTAACCCTAAAGTAAACATAGCACTTTCTCTAAAACTGCTATGTTTACAGCAGGAAGAGTTAATCCTAGATCAGTGATGGCGAACCTTTTTGAGCCGAGTGCCCAAACCGTAATACATGCCAATTGTTTTTTCCTCAAAGTGCCAAAACGGCAATTAAACCTGAATACTGAGGTTTAAGTTTAGAAAAAAACAACTCATACAGTTGTCCGAACTAATTAACATCTCAGTGTGTGTATTAAGCAGTTTGTGTGTGTGCTCGGTAGTCTGTCTGTGTGTATTTAGCAGTCTGTCTGTATTTAGCAGACTGCTGAATACACACACAGACTGCTGAGCACACAGACTGCTAAATACACACACACACACACAGACTCCTGAGTACACACACACACACACACAACACACACACAGACTCCTGAGTGTACACACACACACAGACTCCTGTGTGTACACACACACACAGACTCCTGTGTGTACACACACACACAGACTCCTGTGTGTACACACACACACAGACTCCTGAGTGTACACACACACACAGACTCCTGAGTGTACACACACACACAGACTCCTGAGTGTACACACACACACAGACTCCTGAGTGTACACACACACACAGACTCCTGAGTGTACACACACACACAGACTCCTGAGTGTACACACACACACAGACTCCTGAGTGTACACACACACACAGACTCCTGAGTGTACACACACACACAGACTCCTGAGTGTACACACTCAGACTGCTGAGTGTACACACTCAGACTGCTGAGTGTACACACTCACACAGACTGCTGAGTGTACACACTCAGACTGCTGAGTGTACACACTCAGACTGCTGAGTGTACACACTCAGACTGCTGAGTGTACACACTCAGACTGCTGAGTGTACACACTCAGACTGCTGAGTGTACACACTCAGACTGCTGAGTGTACACACTCAGACAGACTGCTGAGTGTACACACTCAGACAGACTGCTGAGTGTACACACACACACACACACAGACACACAGACAGACTGCTGAGTGTACACACACACACAGACACACAGACAGACTGCTGAGTGTACACACACACACACACACACAGGCAGACTGCTGAGTGTACACACACACACACACAGGCAGACTGCTGAGTGTACACACACACACACAGGCAGACTGCTGAGTGTACACACACACACACAGGCAGACTGCTGAGTGTACACACACACAGGCAGACTGCTGAGTGTACACACACAGGCAGACTGCTGAGTGTACACACACAGGCAGACTGCTGAGTACACACACAGGCAGACTGCTGAGTGTACACACACAGGCAGACTGCTGAGTGTACACACACAGGCAGACTGCTGAGTGTACACACACAGGCAGACTGCTGAGTGTACACACACAGGCAGACTGCTGAGTGTACACACACAGGCAGACTGCTGAGTGTACACACACAGGCAGACTGCTGAGTGTACACACACTGCATTGAGGGGTACAGTGTATGTGTTTGTGTGTGTGTGTGGGGTGATGTGATGTGGGGTGGTGTGTGTGTGGGTGGGTTGATGTGTGTGGGGTGATATGTGTAGGGCAGGGGTGCTGTGTGTATGTCGTCCCCCTTCTCCCCCCACCCCCACACTGTTTTCTTTCCCCCCATCCCTCCCTCATTTTTTTCTCCCATCCCACACTGTTTTCTCCCCCCATCTCTCCCTCAGTTTCCCCCCATCTCTCCCTCAGTTCCCCCCATCTCTCCCTCAGTCCCCCCATCTC
>OW240915.1:142660986-142735310 GCA_933207985.1 Pelobates cultripes | reverse complement strand
AAGTGGTCCTTTAAATGTTATCTTTCCTTAAATATGTAAGAATGTAAACCATGTAGCCAGCAGAGGTAAAATTGTTCATATTCTTAAACGATCATTATATTTTCCGAAAGTACAAATGGAGTTGATACTGTTTTTGCAAACCACAAATATTCCTAGTATCAAAATGAAAGTGCACTTGCCTATTTCTTTCCTTTCACCCGACTTCTTCTATCTGTTACTCACTTGTCTTTATATGGATGTATACCTACCATATATATGATCTGTTATTGTCTCTGTCTCACACTGCACCCCAGACTCCTACCTGCAGATCTTCTCTAGGTTTCACCTTCCTCATGGAATGCCCTCCAATGCCACATTTATTTTCCTAGTCTCTACAGTCCTTTAAAAACTTATCTATCTATCTCCTTAAAGGGTTACTTCAAACATCATGACCAGTTCACTAAATTGTAGTGGTCATGGTGGTAGGAGTCTGTATTGCAGTTTTTGAAACACTGCACATATAAAGATATTGGCACCTGTGTGCCCGGTGCTAGTTGCACCCCCAGCACATATGACATAGACAGCCTGGAACTTCGGACTGCTTAATGTTAATTCTGTGCATATTTTACGTAAGCTGCTGGAGACTTAACCTCTTCAACAATTTCAACTTTCTGTTCTTCCTCAATAGATCTGTAACGTCAAGTGCAGTTCTGCTTTAGATCTAAATTATCATTTCAATGGAAAAAAGCACAAGGTAAGCACTGGAAAGTCAAATGTGTATTATCTTATTAAGTTTTCTATTATAGCGCTGTCTAGCAATTTCATGCCAAGAATTTTTTTTCAAAATATATTTATTTTCAGACTCATCAACACAGCATCAATGTGAGAAGTGTATATATATATATATATATATATATATATATATATATATATATATATATATTTAATTTATCCCCCCCCACCCCAAAAAAAAAAAAGTACACTTTGATTCACTGAATGTAAGGTTTTTATTTAGTACGGTGTTTTTATATTAACTGTTAAACATTTCAAATGCTGACTACATTCCTGTAATTCAAATTACACTGGTGTTAGAATAAACTGTTTTTTCTCTTTGACAGAATCACACACAGTGTATGGCTTGTTTAATTAAGTGTCTGTGACAAGAATCACAGATGTTGAATTACAACTTGTTTAAAATTCACTTTAGAGAAATCCCTGAAGTCAGCTATGCTTTGTTTGGCTACTTTAAACTTAAAGGACCACTCTAGGCACCCAGACCACTTCAGCTTAATGAAGTGGTCTGGGTGCCAGGTCCAGCTAGGGTTAACCCATTTTTTCATAAACATAGCAGTTTCAGAGAAACTGCTATGTTTATGAATGGGTTAAGCCTTCCCCCTAATCCTCTAGTGGCTGTCTCATTGACAGCCACTAGAGGCGCTTGCGTGCTTCTCACTGTGATTTTCACGGTGAGAGCACGCCAGCGTCCATAGGAAAGCATTATGAATGCTTTCCTATGAGACCGGCTGAATGCGCGCGCAGCTCTTGCCGCGCGTGCGCATTCAGCCGGCGGGGCGTAACGGAGGCGGAGAGGAGGAGGAGAGCTCTCCGCCCAGCGCTGGAAAAAGGTAAGTTTTTACCCCTTTCCCCTTCCAGAGCCGGGCGGGAGGGGGTCCCTGAGGGTGGGGGCACCCTCAGGGCACTATAGTGCCAGGAAAACGAGTATGTTTTCCTGGCACTATAGTGGTCCTTTAAATCTGAATTTTCACTTAATTGAATAACCATGTTTTTGGTCCAGCCTACACACCAGCATATTCCAGTCTTTGTGCACTATTAACGGGTTGGCACCTTTCTTGACTTTAATTTTTGGTATTGACATTTGAAGGTTTTTTTTTTTCCCCTCACTGCAGACTTGATGTAAAACCTAAAAAAAAAAAAAAAATTTCTGTGAAATCCACAATATCTTACCTTGTCTTTTTAAATCTAATCTGACTAATATTTCATATCTTTTTCTTTCTGGCTACCAATAAACCAGGAAAATGAATCTAATACAATCATGGATCTGGGTAAGTGCTGTATAGTGTTTTTTTTTTTTTTCCAACCAAAAACAAAAAACAAAACATGAAGTGTTGAGTTACACGTATCCGTAAAGCAAAACTAGTAGTGGGTTATAACTGATATTGGAACCAAAATAAATATATACATTCCAACAGAGTTGTGGTGGGGAAAAAAGTGTATGAAAACCCCTTCCACCTGAAGTAAGTGGATATTTAATGGACCACTATAGGCACCCAGACCACTTCAGCTTAATGCCAGGTCCATCTAGGGTTAACCTTGCCTGCTATAAACATAGCAGTTTCCGAGAAATTGCTATGTTTACATATAGGTTAATCCAGCCTCTAGTGGCTGTCTCACTGACTGCCACTAGAGGCGCTTCCGCGCTTCTCACTGTGATTTTCACAGTGAGAAGACGCTGCCATCCATATGAAAGCATTGAGAATGCTTTCCTATGGAATGACGATGCGCGCGGCTCTTGCTGCGCATGTGCATTCAGCCGATGACGTCGGAAGGAGAGTCCCCAGTGCCGAGGGAGCCCGGCGCTGGAGAAAGGTAAGATTTTAACACCTTCCTCCCACTTCAGCCCTGCGGGTGGGGGAGGGGACCTATTAACACTATAGTGTCAGGAAAACTAGTTTGTTTTCCTGGCACTATAGTGGTCCTTTAATACATTGCTAAACACAAATACACACACCAGTCAAGACATAAGACTTTCTTTTCCGACAGAAATCTCACTTTAACAGTGCTCTTACTACTGCAAGGGATTCCGGGTAGGTGTATGCAAATGAACTCAACAAAGAACCACATTTTTGCCTCATTTCCACTTTATACATGGATTCCTTGCAGTATGTGCCTGCTGTATACAACAGCTTTGAAACACAACTCATGAAGATCCCATAGGATTGGCTGAGACGGACAAGGAGGCAGATCAGGGACAGAGCCAGCACAATTCAAACACAGCCCTGGCCAATCAGCATCTCCTCATAATAGAGATAAAGTTCAGTGGAGTGGAGACACTGAATGTTTGGATGCATTTTAGGCAGCCATGACCCAGGAAGGATCTCTAACAGCCATCTGAGGAATGGCCAGTGAAGTTATCACTAGGCTGTAATGGAAACACTGCATTTTCTCTGAAAAGACAGTGTTTACAGCAAAAAGTCTGAAGGGAATGATTCTACTCACCAGAACAAATTCATTAAGCTGTAGTTGTTCTGGTGACCTTATATATGTGTGTGTGTGTGTGTGTGTATATATATATATATATATATATATATATATATATATCTCCGTATTAGTCCAGTAGACAAGATGCCAATATACAAGAGTATTGCAGTATGCAATGATACCTTTTTTTTTATTGGATTAACATAATATTTCAAAGACAAGCTTTTGAGAGTTTTCCTCTATTCCTCAGGTCTGAAGCAAAAAAAAATAAAAATATATATATATATATATATATATATATATATATATATATATGTGTGTGTGTGTTTAAGAGATGCACTCTCAGGGCTTTGTAAACAAATAAATTAGTATTTATTCAAAATAAAGGTACTCCAGATAATCCGACCGATGTTTCGGGTCTTTCTCAAGATCGAAACGTCAGTCGGATTATATGGAGTACCTTTATTTGTTTACAAAGTCCTGAGAGTGCATCTCTTACACATATTATGGAATATATATATTCTATAACGTGGGATCGCACCAAGGCATAAGTGCAACCACTTAAGTGGAGACAGGGTGAGTGCCAAGCTACTATATAAATATAGTAGCTTGGCACTCACCCTGTCTCAACTTAAGTAGTTGATCAGATATAAATTACTCAGATTACTGGTACTGGTTTGCACAGTATCAAATATATAGACATGTATCTATCTATCTATCTATCCGTAATATCTTATACTATACAAACCAATACTACTGACCTCTGACCATTGCTGAGAGTACATGTTATTTTAAAATTAGGGTTATATTTAGGGCTAGTGTTTTTTTGATACTAAGGCAGATATTGGTGAGATTGCAATTTGCAGCTGCTGTTTTTTTTTCCTTTCTTTCAAACGGAGTGCTAAATTCATGTTTTATCAAGCAAGACTAAGATTGCGCAAGCTGTCTTTAATAGAGTTCCTATTTATTTTTAAAGGAGAATCCACTCAGGAAATCGGCTTTCAAAGCTTTAAAGTGCTGAGCTTTACCAACTTATACAATAGAAAAGTAAATTAATGTAACACCACTCACTGGAATGTGAGCTAGAGAAATATTTTAATGGGTAAAGGAATAGGAACTCAGAGTGTCACGATAACTGTGGCAAGAAAAAGGGGGTAACCCTAAGTAAGTAGTAATTAAATAGGAAAGTGCTTGCCTACAGGTGTCAATTGGTTAAAACATAACATTTAATAAATTAGTTTAAAAGCTTGCCGTTGAAAATCAGCAAATAAACCAAAAATTATTATAAAATTCTAAAACTATTAATAGTGTAGAGCAAAGGACAAAAAGAAAAATGTATAAAGAAAAAAAAGACTATTGTAAAATAATCCTAATTATTTCTGAGATTACAGCATGAGTACAAGTGCAAGTAATTAGTAGTGTATTTAGAAATGCCAGTGAAAATGAAGCTGGCAATTCTAAAAGACACAAAGTTTCAATAGAGTAAAGTATAACCACTAACTATAGTTTAGTATACTATTGTATCAGTTTCCCACGAAGGGAACTATCAGTGTAACTGCTAGGTTATACACTCTATAGGAGAGGAACTAAGCCTGAAAATATCTTTTCTGATACAAGAATCAGATTGTTCAATGCATGACTCTTTTCCCAACTAGTGCTGTTCACCGATCATACTGTGAGTTGCTAAACTGTGCCTTCAAGGGCACCTAATCTGTATAAGAAACTGTCTGCTAATCTAAGGTAAGCACTAGTTTGGGAAAAATAAAGTCATGCAAATGCCCTGCCTATCTCTCTTGCAGAGGACATAATGTCTAAGATCTAATGAAAAAAACAAATGTCTTAAAGTAATTGTGATAGAGTATAGTGCAGAGCCCCAACGCGCGTTTCGCCAGCGGCTCTTCAAGGGGGGAGGAGTGAGCTAGAGAAACATGCAAGTTTTCTACTGAACATGGCAATATGAGAATTCAAATTCTCAGAGCAATCCTCCCTTCTGTTAATTCTGGTATCCCTATTTACCACTATAAAGTCTTATAGCATAGCCTTTAGCACAGCTGTCACCTTTAGCCACAATGTTATATAGTTCATAAGTGGTTTTTCTAATTAAAATATATAAATAATTAAGAATACAGTAAAAAATGGATGTTTGTGAAGCGGTAATGTTTGTCTTTTAAAATATTTTATTGAATATAAATAAAGATAGGCCTATAAAAATGTAATAATCCATTATAATAATATACAGCAGATTTTATAAGAATGCAGCATATCTGCTTCCAAATTCTGCCCTCTATCCTTAATATTAATAAGTACACATATTTATACCCTAGATTTTTAACTGGGTCATGTTGGGAAAACTGAAAAACAAACCTAATCTACCTTAACTTGGCAAGGAGATTAGACCATGACCATTAAGTTACAGCCTTGATTTGTTAATTTCACATGGGAAAACCATTAATCTGTTGTCATGACCTAGTCATCTTAATCTTTGTTTGGACAAAAAAGGTTGAACATGATATATACAAGGGCCTGACTTGGTATCACAACCTTAGACAAAATGGTGTCTTAAAGTCTAAACCTATTCTTTAAAGGACCACTATAGTGCCAGGAAAACATACTCGTTTTCCTGGCACTATAGTGCCCTGAGAGTGCCCCAACCCTCAGGGTCCCCCTCCCGCCCGGCTCTGGAAGGGGAAAAGGGGTTTAAACTTACCTTTTTCCAGCGCTGGGCGGGGAGCTCTCCTCCTCCGATCCTCCTTCTCTCCTCCCCGTCGGCTGAATGCGCACGTGCGGCAAGAGCTGCGCGCGCATTCAGCCGGTAACATAGGAAAGCATTCATAATGCTTTCCTATGGACGCTGGTGTGCTCTCACTGTGAAAATCACAGTGAGAAGCACGCAAGCGCCTCTAGTGGCTGTCAATGAGACAGCCACTAGAGGAAATAGGGGAAGGCTTAACCCATTCATAAACATAGCAGTTTCTCTGAAACTGCTATGTTTATGAAACAAATGGGTTAACCCTAGCTGGACCAGGCACCCAGACCACTTCATAAAGCTGAAGTGGTCTGGATGCCTAGAGTGGTCCTTTAAGTATCTGGGTAAGATGTCAGTTTGATAAGTAAAGGACCATTGTATGAAACAATATATTGCATTTCTAACAACATGTCAGTTTGCAAAAAGTATACAGTTTAAGGAATACAAGTTTTCATGCAAACAACCTGCAATGTTTGAAAATGTCCATAACAGTAATATTCATACACTGTAGTAATATTTCTTTTATATACAAGTTTACTTAAAGCATTAAACATGAACTATTCTTGACTGACTTATTTCTAATTATAATGTGATCTTTATCTTTTTATTTCGTTACACCCTTTTTTTGTACATTTTCCTTTTTTAGAAAGTACTTATAAAAAAAGAAAGCGTTACGATTCAGGTAAGCAAACAGTATTTGTGTAAAGCAATATAAGTATTGGAATGCATCGAACTTTAGCAATCTGGTCCATTCAACAGTACAGACTGTTATTGACCCATTAATATATTTTGAAAAACCTGATGGATGTAATGCAGGGCTCGACTAATCCTATGTATCCGGTTGCCATAGGAAATTTGTCCTGGCGCCAGGGATTTGTGAGCCCATTCATCCCCCTAGGTGACTGGCTTCCTGTGATCGAAGGTGGGCTGGTACGTGGCTCGCAGACAGTTGAGGCGGGTGGGCAGTTCATGAACAGGTGGGCATGCAGGATGCAAGGGAGCTGTCATCTCCCTGCTCTTCTCCCTCGCACGCCCTCATCTCCCTGACCCTCAAGTCACCTGGTAAAGGTGTTTTTACTCAACTTTGTCCCGCACCGTGCTGGCCTCACGTCCATGGCTGAGATCATCAGTTTTGACGATCTCAGGCAATCCAATGCTTTACCATAGGAAAGCATTGGGAGACTGTTGTGCATGTGCAGAAAAACGCAACTCTGTGCCAATCAACACCTCCTCATAGAGATGCATTGAATCAATGCATCTCTAATGGGGAACATTCAGTGCATGGATATGGTATGGTCTCAAAATGTGTTTTGGTAAAGAACCAGAACAAACACTCAATTTGCTTCAAAGTACATTAGCAATTACAACATCTGTTTATTGGAGATAAGCCTCCCAAACATTTCAGGAGCTAAACCATTTTATCAGTTTGTGCTAAAGGCTTTTTGGTGTACACCCTGTGAGTCGCTTTATTAGGCAAGTGGAAGAGACAAATTTAGATATATTAAGTGCCATATAATCAACATTAATTGTTCCAGCTAGTGAATTTACATTGAATCAGTAGACTTACAGTATCTCACAAAAGTGAGTACACTCCTCACATTTTTATTTTGAGGGGACAGCAAATGTACACTGTTATACAGGCTGTACACTTACTACTTTACATTGTAGCAGAGTGTCATATCTTCAGCGTTGTCACACGAAAATATATAATATATTTACAAAAATGTGAGGGGTGTACTCACTTTTGATAGATACTGTATATGCATACATTTGCTCCATTGAAAAATATACAATTATACAATACCATTTAAATGTTTATGTGTTATAATTAGCTCTCTTTAATATAGATCTAGTACAGCAATAGTCAGAAAGGACAATTTATATTCAACAGTACATAGACCAGTAATACTTTTCGGCTGTTCACCAAGGTACATATTATTTATTAATTTAACTCACAGATAAGAGGGAATCATCAGTTGTGTATGCGGCTGTGGTTGGGAACACATGGCAAAGGGGTGATCGCCCAATATAATATATAATGAGGTGTGCTCTCTAATAAATGTGACAATACTAGTGCTTAGAGCACACGTATGATTGTTTGGTCTGTGTCTTTTTGTCTTAAATGCATCTGTACCGTGGTTGGTTTTTGGTAAACCAGGAATAAAATCAAAGTAATAAAGACTGAATTTTGCTGTCAACTTTCTGAACAATTTGATAAATATTCCCTTTTGTGTTTTGGTGAGCTATAAAAAGGTTCACTACCACTCTAATTATGTCCTTTGTACATATAGTAACCACTAAAGCAGAAACTCCATCTGGTTCAGGTAAGGCCTGCTGCCCCTTGCTGTATAAATATTTGTGGTGATTGTTTTGTCATTGTTTTATTTTTTCTTAATAATGTTAAGAAAAAAGAGGCATTTGTAATAAGGAACGGAGCCTGCTACTTTTTAAAACCTAGCTAAAACTGAAATTCTGTATGCAGCTAATATAACTGGCTATCATGTGCCAATAACATTTGCGTACCTCTCAACTCCGGCGTCATGTGCATCAAAATGTAATTGGGAGGGGCAGTCCTGCACAGGAAAGAGCATCCATTCAGCAAGCCTGGCAGACTAGCATGGATGTATGCCAAGCTACCTGTCTATAATTCAGGCTGGCTCACTGAGGGCAGATCCTGCCAGGAGAACTATTTCAGGGCTCTTTGCGGAGTTCTAACACCCTGAGCATACAGTGAACCCACCTAATGTTGTTGAGGACAACTTCTTGGTCGTCGTCCCCCAAAAAAATTAGAACATAGGACAGGTCCTGAAAATCAGAACTATACTGCTGAAATCAGTTGGGCCTGCATTTGTCTGGTAGGTTGGTATAGAAAATATCCATGGAATTGGGAAAAGAATAAGACTCCATTAATATTCTAATTTAGCTTCTGACTTCATTTTTATTTCAGAAAGCACTAATAAAAAATCGAAGCTGCCTGGTTCAGGTAAGTGCTATTAGTATAAAATAGCCTCAATTTATTTTTATGTAATTTCTTTTTGGTTTTTTTTTTTTTTAAGTAAGCACATTGTAACCACATTACAATATGGATGAACAGGTTGTTGGCATTAGCAAACATAATGTTAATTGAATGATTATTGAAGTAGAATAAGCCATATATATATGCTCTCACAGAATGAGCATTTCAGAGGGGTAGGGGAATGAGGAGGTTTGGAGGGCAAGATCGTTGATGCAGTTTCTTATGTTGTGTAATGTTCTGCATATGTAATGACAAATGAATCATATTGTGCAGCGTATAGGATAAAATATTGTTGTTCTTTAGTTACAAAGGAAAATTTACAAAAACAAACATCAAAGCTGTGCCATGGTTAGAATGGTAGCTAGGTAACCGTATTGAATTGTGGGGTATAAAAGCCTCATGGGGTATAAAAGCCTCATGGTAAAGTTTATTAGCACTAATTGTCATACATTGTAACAAAAAGGTTTCACGTAGAGCATTGTATTGTGGTTTATGTGTACTATTTCAGATAAGTTCACTGATGCTTGTTTATTAAAATTTAAAATGTCAATTAAATTGTAAAAATACATGAAATGTCTGTATTCTTTCTCTCTTTTTGTACAAACAGCAAGCACTGCGAAAAAAGAAACCCCATCTGTTTCAGGTTAGTTATGTTGCTGCAACACATAATTTAAGATTTCTGTGCCCCCCTCTTTCAGTGGGGGACTGTTATTACAGATCGATTCTGGGGATAGGACACATTCTTACACTTAACAATAAAAATGGCAATACAGTGGAGATGTATGTGTTGCAGACCTGGCCCACCAATCATTATTCTACCAATTTAAAAAAGCAATAAAGCCTTACGGTACAATAGCGGTAAAACCAAGTGCAGCAACAGGGTCACCCTAGTGTGTTGTCACTCCCACACTAAATACATACGTTTCAAATGGAAAGAACAGGTCAAGGTGACAAGTGCACAAATTGGGTGAACCTTTTTCAGACGGATAACAAGATAGAGACCTACACAGTACAAGATACAAACAACATCATGAAAATTAGCACACTCGCAGATTTTTGAGCCACTCAAAAGCTGGCTCAGACTGTCTGGTTGTTTCTCCCAATACTGGGTTGTCGATCCAAACACCGTGTCCCACCAGATACAGCAACTCCAAACAGGTTAGTTTTCCAGAACCAGGGTTGATGGTAAAAAGTTTTTTATTTTCAAATAACCAATAGGAAATATAAAATCAACATTCAAGTCTTTCAAATTCACAGCACAATGCGTCTCAACCTTTGGCTAGGTCTTCCTCAGGTGCATATGACAGGGTTATACAAACAGGGTTTATATACATACAAAAATACAATTAATTGGGTTCGGGTGCGTTAATTACTTCAAATTAACGCCCCTTACCTTATATGAACGAATTTCGCCTCTCTTAATATGGATACCGCCTTGTATTCAGTTCCTGTGTGTAGATATTCTGGCCATGTCTCAACCAAGATGGCGGCGTGTCTGTTTCCTATGACACGTTTCCTGTAGCGATCGTCGCTCTCTAGATGGTGGCGCGTCAACTTCCTGTGACGCATTCCTGCCGCAATTGTCGCTTTTGAGCACAAAGTTTGTTCCCAGCCGTCCATTGAATAAGTTTGAAGCATATGTGGATATAAATCGTTTTATTGGAAAGTTAAAAAAATGTTTAAGATAAAGAAAACTCAAATTTAGAGATATAGAGATATATATATAGAGAGATATAATATACATTGAAAAGGCCTGTTTAGACGAGATATATAAGATCAAACCATTGTGATCCTTGTCTGCAGTTAGCACGGTTCTTTTGGGTACAAACATGCACAGTCTTTAAAAGTAACTTAATTCCAGGCACTTTATGTTGAGCTTCACCACAGAGACAGCAGCAAATGAAAAAACACTAATGTAACACAAATCCCTATAAACAAAAACCTAGCTCGTCTGAGCACTTACTAACATCAGATTCCCTATCTCTTAGGGGTTAACCTATAACAAAACAATATTGGTTTCACCAACCTAGTGTCTTTGTCAGCTCTCTGCACTCCAGTGCTTAGTCAGCCTGCTGCTTCCAGCCCTTCAAGAGAGAAACAAACATTGCCTAGCAGGGAGGGGTTTATTCACACTGCTGCAGCTGAGTAGTGGGTTGGAGACAGTCCAAACCCTGACCTGGACCTAGTCTCCCAAGAAAAAACAATAAACAGCGGAGTGGAGCTGCATTTAACCCCTTAAGGACGGAGCCAAATGTACACGTTGTGAACGAAACAAAATGTAAACAAAACCTGGCATTTGCGCTACATGTCTGTCCAACTGTAATTCACCTCTTTCATAGTAAATACACCCACCCTTATTATATATAATTTTATTCAGGGGAAACAAGGCTTTCATTTAATATCAAAAATTTAGCTATGAAACATAATTTAATATGAAACAAATTGGAGAAAATTTGATTTATTTATTTCTACATGACATTTTAACTGTCAATGTCTTAATACTGTTTGCTTTTACTGCAATAAAATACACATATTTGTATTCAGCAAAGTCTCACGTGTAAAACAGTACCGCCTATGTACAGGTTTTATGGCGTTTTGGGACGTTACAAGGTCAAATATAGCACGTTACATTTGAAATTGAAATTCGCCAGATTGTTTACGTTGCCTTTGGGACTTTATAGTAGCCCAGGAATGAAATTTACACCCATAATGGCATACCATTTGCAATAGTAGACAACCCAAGGTATTGCAAATGGGGTATGTCCAGTCTATTTTAGTAGCCATTTGGTCACAAACACTGGCCAAAGTTAGCATTAGTATTTGCTTGTGTGTGAAAAATGCAAAAAACGCCAATTTTGGCCAGTCTTTGTGACTAAGTGGCTACTAAAAAAGACTGGACATACCCCGTTTGCAATACCTTGGGTTGTCTGCTATTGCAAATGGTATGCCATCATAGGGGTAATTTTCATTCTTGGGTTACCATAGGGTCTCAAAGGCACCGTAACAAATCTGGCGAATTTTAATGTGAAAAAAATGAAACGTAAGCCTTATATTTGACGCTGTAACTTTTGAAAACACCATAAAACCTTTTCAAGCCATTTCAAGACCAGGCACTTATATTTAAGTTAGGTATGAGTATGGCAAGTATTAGTGCTGTTGTCGGTAAAATGTCTCTGTATTGCTTTCTATGCTGCGGCATGATCCAGGCTAGGGATGTAATGTGGTGTCCTTCGGTGTAAGTCGCTTCTAATGTAAAAGCAGGATGGTAAGGAATTGCTCTGATGGAAGGCCATCACCAAAGGGCTGAGGATAGCAGCCCGTTAATGATTAGTCAGATTCGGGAGTCCCAGACCCCCCTGTTGGAATGGTTTATACACATGTTGGGCAACAAGCCTTGATCTTTTATTTGCCTACACAAATTTGTTAAGCACCGATTGTTATGGTATCTTATAGTGTGCGAGACAAGTATTGTAATTTAGGCAGAATGCGCATTTTCACAGCCGCCACTCTTCCCATCCAGGATAAGTGTCTACCCTTCCAACCCAGTAACTGAGTTTTAACATTTTTCATTGCCTTGGCATAGTTTGCCTGATATAATCCTTGTACATGCATTGTAAAAAAACACCCCTAGAAATGTGAGACCATTCTGTCTCCAGTCATGTGTAGGTTTGTTGCAATGTTTTGGAAAGGGAAGTTGGTATATGGATGTCTAGTGCTTGTGTTTTCGCTATGTTTAGTTTATAGTAGGAAAATGCACTATATTTAGTTAAGATGTTCTGGAAGGCAGGGATAGATATCTCTGGCTTTGTGAAAGACAGCATCACATCATCCGCAAACATAGTAAACTTGTAATCTATCTCGCCTATCTTAATGCTGTGTATTGAGATATTATCCCTTATCGCCTGCGCCAGTGTTTCAAATGCTAAAATATAGAGAAGAGGGGACAATGGACATTCCTAGCGCGTGCCATTTGAAATGCCAAAAGCAGACTATGTGAACCCTCCATTTGCTACTTTTGCTGAGGGATTGGAGTAAAGTGCTGAAATTAGAGATAGAAACTGTGGAGGGAAGTCGAATTATTGGAATATGGCCTCGAAATGCCAGTGCAGCCTGTCCAAAGAGAGGACGACCCTGGGGTCCCTTGAGGCTCGTTGTCCACAAAGGAAATATAACAATTTTCTGGTGCCATCAGCTCCCAGTCTGCCTGTGACTTGGTCTGGGTGTAACAATGATGGAATCAGGTGAGATACTCAGTTTGCCTATATATTTGCTAGAATTTTAGTATCTGTATTCAGTAGCGATATTGGACGAAGGTTTTGTGTTTTTTTTCGGTGGTTTCCCTGGTTTTGGTAATGTCGCTATGTATGCTAGTAACATGTCGGATGGTAAGTTACCAGATTCTATTATGTGGTTGAGTTGTTACTAATTGGGACCCTAGAGTTTGATGGAAGGTTTTATTGTAGGCATTTGTGAAGCCATCTGGGCCTGGTGATTTCTCCTGGGGTAAGGATTCTATAGCTTGTCAGTTCAAGTAGGGAAATTGGGGTCGTGAGTGCCTCTCCTTGTGCATGCGTCAGAGTTTTCAGTGTGATACTGGAGAGGAATCCTTATGTTTCGCTATGTGTAGGCTGGTGATTCGTTAAATCATGTTTTAAGTTGTGAAGTGATTTAAAGAATTCAGCCATAGTGTTATTTATGTATTGTGGATTGTATATTTTCCCACCAAAGGCATTGAATAGGTATGGTATTTTCGATTGAGCCTGTTGCTGGTGTAACATTACCGCAAGTGCTTTGCTGGCCCTGTTGCCCTGTGTATAAGTTTTCAGTTTTAATCTTTGGAGAGTATGGGCTGTCTTTTTTTTAGAAGGAAGTAGTTTATTTGTTTGGTAGTTTGACGTATTTGTTCGTCTAGTGTATCCGTGGGGTGCAGGAGATGGGCATTTGTTAGGTTCCTAAGCGTTCTGAGTAGGGTAAGATATCTGTGTGTAATTCGTTTTAGATATGAAGCTCTACTAGTCATCAACCCTCTGACAACCATTTTATGAGCTTGCCATGTAGTCGCGGGTTGAACTTTAGATGTAATGTTGTCTTTAAAGTATTTGACGTCAGCTTCCAATTTAGTTCTAAACTCATTGTCGTATAACAGTGTATCATTAAGGCGCCACTGGGTTCTTCCCCTATGGTAGAATATATTTTGTAAGGTCATAGTTGTCGGAACATGGACCAACCAAACTATATCTCCTATACGACAACCCACGACACATGACAACAAGCCTCTGGACACTAGTATGTCTATTCTTGAGTGTGTTTTATGTACCGAAGAGAAAAACTTAAATTCCCTGTCATTAGGGTGCTGAGTACGCCATACACCGTACAGGTCATATTCAGAGATCAGCTTGGTGAGTGCTTTGCATTGTGTCAGTAGGGATTTAGATCTGGGGGCTTGTTTGGCAAGAGTTGTATCCATGTGTGGGTGGAGGACTTGGTTCAAGTCCCGCATATTTAATAATTCTTTATTTTGGTTGTGGAGATATTGAACATGTTATTTGCACTGCCACAACAGCTGGTGCAAACAGATGTGTATTCACATGGCATCAAAGACATTGCACTTTTTTGTTTAGAGAGAGATAAACAGGATTAGATCATAAGCTTCACAATAACATAGGGGAAATGTTAGCTTGTTAGTTAAAGTTAGGGATCTACCGATTATCGGTCTGGCCAATATTATATTACAAGATAAAGGTATCCGCATTGATTTGAGCAGACTCTCAAGAAAGACTGCCACATTGTTCTAATATATAAACAGATTAATACAGGCTGGGTTTAGTTAGTGCTTGAAAATAGTGTAAGAGTGCGTAAGCTGTGTTTTTCACAAGAGAAATGTGATGGAGTAAACATGCAATATTAGGTGTGGTGCAAGCTGAATTAGTATTTCTAATGTGGTGAGTCACTTTGTGGTCGACAGGCTTGTGTCATTAGACATATGTGCCTGCTCAAATATGTTAAAGTAGGCTTTAAAAAAATATGAAGAACAAAAATGAACAGATATAGTTTAACTATGTTAGCTGAATGTCAGGCTAATTGCCACCGTAGGACACACATGTTACGCTATGTTTGGGGTTTCTGCAGTAATGGGGACCCCCAAGGAGAGCTAAACTAACTTATTCACTTCGGAAATCAGGCAGCTTGTGATCGCTAGAAGTGCCCACTTATGATGGTCAAGTGTTGCTCGGCAGTAGCGGCGCGATTCCCCTTGGGTGTCAGTCCGGGTGACGTGCTCACCCATAGGCCTGGGTGCAGCTCATAGCCCGCTTTGTCAGCCGATCCCCTCGCGTGGCATTGTGAGGCCTCCCCCTGGCCCCCAGGCCTTGTGTGGGGTCTGTATCCAGGTGCCACAAACTCGTGGAGGCAGAGTTTTTCTCTGCATGGGCATCACGGAAAGCTCCGATGTTCTGTCGCCGGCGGTATGGTCAATGCTGCGGAGGGAACCTCCTTGTGACCCTCGGCCCGGGTGGCTGGTCAGTACTCATTGTTGGGTTAGGAGGGTATGTATTGCCCAGGGACAGGCCTGCTCCCTCTCCGTATCCCCGTGATATACCTCCGTTTGCCAAGGAGGGCCTTGCGAGGAGTCATTCCAGTTTGTCCCAGAATTGCCGGAATATCAGGTCCAGGCTTGTGGGTGTAGGCCTCGTGAAATGCATTGCTTCTGCCATGTTGCTGGGCCCGGAGCCCAGGCCTGAGTGGGCAGCTGTAGTCCATACGGTTGTGTGTCCGATTGGTGGGGGGGGGGCGGCCTGAGGACTGAGGCTCAAACTTTGCCTTGCATGGGTCAGCTCGCACCATGTGCCTGTCTCCACAAGTCACCAATATTAATCCTGAGATTGGGTTGGTCAGTTTTGGGCTTTTTGGACTTGCGCCCCATGATGACTGGGCTGTCAGATGAGGTCCTTGGGGCCAGATTTTACTTGGTAATTGCCCTGATTTAGTGCTTTTTATTTGCTTGTAGCCTGGAACTTCAGAAGTGTGCAACCGTCCGCTTTGGCAGTTAGGCTCCTCCTCCTCCAAGTCCTCGAATATTACGAGTTGATTTGTCTGATTTGTGTGGAGTTTGTTCAGCACCTTATGTATAAATTTGCGCTGATTAGCGTTGGGGCCATAAATGCCCACCAATGTGTATATGGCTTCATTGATTTTGCAGTGTAAGATCGTCTTTGAGAGTCTTTTTTGATGGGTAGTAATTCAAAGGTAAGGGATTTATGTATCAATAAGGAGACCTCCCCTAGTGTTGGAGGAATAAATTGTATGATATTGTATCGGGTAGTCTCGCAACACAAAAAGTGGTATTTTGTTGTGTACAAAGTGGGTTTCCTGTAAACTCGTCTTTTGTGTGGAGTGTTTAGCCCCCGGACGTTTTTTGTGATTGTGGTTTCATAGCCATATGTTGTGTGATGTATGTAGGCATCTAGCTTCATAGATTATCTTTTCTGTGTAATGTGCTTTGGTCAGTTTAGGCCCCATTGGAGAAGGTTAGCGAAGGATTAGAGGAAGGGGAGAGATAAAACTGAGGGAAAAGGAAAAAAAATGATATTTACATAACTGATATGTACATAAGGTCTCCTGTGGTGATATGGTACATGGCTGTTGTACCATGGGGGTTAGAAACCAATTGTTTCCTGTGGGTGGCTATGTGGGCTCTATCATGTTGTCCTAAGATGGTAGGACGCGTTTGAGTGTATCTAACTTGTATCTGTTGTTTATCCACTCTGGGAAAAAATTCAGTCAGTGTCATAAAATACCATGGAATAAAAGTTCGAGTGACTGTATGTATAGGTACCAGGGGTAAAATATATATATATATATATATATATATATATATATATATATATATATATACGTAGTCACCTATAGGTAGCACATCGTTTTAGTAATCTGTACACATTGTATCTTGGGGAGGACCGATAATTTCATGATGGAATGATTAAGTTGCATGGAGATATGAGATTATCATGAAATCTTGCTTGTGCAATCGAGGGTCACCTTGATCTTAATATAATTAATATTGTGTTGGGTGCTAGCTCTGATTATAGATAAAGATGACCCTGTAGAAATGGAGTCACTAGATACCCGTGCACATCATATTATTTTAAATCATATGCACAGTACAGTGCAAAGGGCCTCTGTGTTTCTAATGTGGGATCAAATGTGTTGTGCTGTGAATTTGAAAGACTTGAATGTTGATTTTCTATTGGTTATTTGAAAATAAAAACTTTTTTACCATCAACCCTGGTTCCGGAGCACTAACCTGTTTGGAGTTGCTGTATCTGGTGGGAACCTGGTGTTTGGATCAACAACCCAGTATTGGGAGAAACGACCAGACAGTCTGAGCCAGCTTTTGAGTGGCTCAAAAATTGTGAGTGTGCCAATTTCACCACTTGCTTAAATATCTTCAAGCATATTACACTTGATGTTGTTTGTATTTTGTACTGTTTAGGTCTCTATCTTATCTGCCTGAAAGAGGTTTACCCAATTTGTGCCCATGTCACCTTCACCTGTTCTTTCCATTCTTTTACCAATCACATTATAAGTGTTTAATCATGGACCTAACTATATGCCTACAAAGTCCATGACTTTGTGCAAGTGTACCTAGAAGAATCGGTGCTGTTTTGAAGGCTAAGGGTGGTGACTTTGCATGTTGTTAATTGCTAAAAATAAGATATCATTTAAAAAATTTATTTTGTAAAAAAAATGTTTTAAATCATTAATTCTTAAAAGTTTTGCACAGCAGTGTACGTTGAAAGTAAAAAAACAAAAGAAAATCATAAAATATTTATCTAGGGGGTGAAAGTTAGATATTGATTTCTAGTTTGTTCTGACGTACTTAATAATTAATATTCAACAGGAAGTGTGTGTGTGTTCAATCACATTTTAATACGTACAGCCTGTTTTTGAAAGAGCTGTGCAGTGTAGGAATGATAAAAAAGGAAGTGTTACCCAACGTAACAAACCTTGTAATTTTGTCAGTCTGTTTTACGGTGTTCAATACTTGTTTGCAATTCATGTCAAAAATACATTGGGGCCAGTGCCCCATATTTGTTCTAAAAACTTGCTTCAGTTTGACCATGTCCTATAATATTTCTTGTACAGTTTCAGGAACACTCTAATGATGCTTTTTGTCTAATTATAGGTGCTCTTTTTAATATAGATGACCCCCTCCAACCCTGCCTCCCAATATAAATAAATTATTGCCTTGATAGAGATAGCAGCAGCTCTGCCTTTAATGAAGTCATCAGGATTGGTGGCTTTTGTCCAATCCAATATTTCTAATTGAGAGGCATTTGGGATAAAAGGAGCATGAACAACAATTATTCCACTCTTGCCAGTTGGATGCTGGGATGAAAAGGATTAACACTTTTCAGTATTATCATGCTGATTAAGTGCTTCTAGTGTATGTCAGTTCAACACCCACTAGAGCAGGGGTAGGCAACATTTTAGCAGCACTGTGCCGATATAGGATTGTGATGTCCCGTAGCGTGCCGGTCCTATTTTTTTTTTTTTATTCTTTTAAATCGAGGGGTGTATGCTGCCGTATTCTGCTTGTGTTATTTTTAATGTAATTGCTTTGTATCGTTGTATTTGTGCTTATATGCAGAGCTGTCTTTAATAGTCACTGGACCCTGGGCAAAGCATTTGCTTGGGGCCCCCTGGACCCTGTCCCCCCTCCTCAGGCATGCAATCACATCCTCCACCTCAACGCAGTGGCAGACCTAAAGTAGAGAGGTGCGAGAATTTTTGGGGGTCTCTTTGTTGCACGGGTGATTAAAAGGTAGATCTCCATCTGTCGTGCAACTCCAGAAATGCATTGACAGCTGGGGCTCTACCATTTGCCCATGTTTGCAGGTCTGTTTTTAGCACTAAGCAGTTTTTGTGTGTTTGAATGTAAACAGGTTTTTGTATGGAAGATGTTTGTATGTGGTGTTGGCGTGATTGCAAGCATGTATTTGTGTACTGTTGGTTTTTGAATGCAGGGGTGTATTTACATATAATTTTGGTGTGTAACACAGACATGTGTTTGTACGTAGCGTTGAAATTTGAATGCAGGGGTGTATTTGTGTGTAGTGTTAGTGTGTGAATGCTGAGATGTATGCACATATATATACACACACACAGATATATACACACTGAAATGCGCGCACACACACAGATACACATACAGACATGCTGACATACAAACATACTGACACACACACAGATATACTGACACACACAAAGACATACTGACACACACAGATGACACACACACACACACACACACACACACACGGACAGGCATACTGACACAGGCATACACTTTAAAACCCACCCTCCAGTTTCCTACCTTTCCTGCTGGTGGCTGAAAGTGTTGGGAGTTGGGGTCTAGCGCTCTCGGCCAGCCCCCCTCCAATCTGCCTACTATTCTTTCCCGCGCACTCCTCCCCTTGTGGGAGGAAGTGATGCGCGGTCATCACTTCCTTCCATCCTGCTGCCGTTAAAGCACCTCAGCGTGCGACCGGGCCCCTGCTGACAGAAGCCCACTGGGTGGTCCTTTGTGTATGGGCCACCCAGTGGGCCTCCTTAGTGTGCGGATTACCGGCCAGAGGGTTAGAAATAGTTGAGGCCTGCAGGGCTCACGGTGCAGCTGGCCAGTTTGCCCCACGCTAAAGAGGGCCCTGCGTATACGAGCTATTATATTGTATATATTCATGAGTAGTTTATGGTATTGTATATGATACATATGGATGTGGGCTGTGTATGGGGGCTGCTTGTGGAATTGTGTGTGTGTGTGTATGGATATGTCAGTGTGTGTTTGGTAGTATGTGGGGGATGTTTGTGGTATTGCATGTGGGGTTGTGTGCATGTATGTGGATTGTTAGTGGTGTTTCGTTTGTGCGGATTGTGTGATGTTTGTGTGTGGGGGGTCCGTATTATTTGTATGAGGGGAGGGTTATTCTGCGTTTCTTTGTGGGTGGCTTCCAGTGGGGACTAGGCCGGCCAGGTACATGTCAAGGATAGGAGCTGCAACTGCGAGCTGCTCAGTGTGGTTTCCTATTCACAAGTGCTGGGAGGAAGTGATCTGAGATCAATACCTCTACGTGCTGCAATGCATAAATTGAGGATTGTCCTTCACCACCTTTTCTGATTAGCAGATATCAAGTTTTACTGGGACTCCTGATAGGCCAGAGCCTGTTTGGCTCTAGCAGCCTTGAGTGCCGTGCATGGCACTAGTGCCATAGGTTGCCTTCCCCTGCACTAGAGGTTTCTGTTCTCATAAATGTAAATCTAAGAAACAGCAATGTTTTTAAATTTGTCAGAGAAAAGGAACATCAAGATGTAGTGGTTTGGGTGTTTAGTATGTGTCTTTAACCCCTTAGCGACCGAGGACGGTTCAGGACCGTCATCGGCATTTTTGCCTTGAGGACCGATGACGGTCCTGAACCGTCCTAACGGTCTGGGGGTACTTACCTGATCGCCGTCGTTCCCCCGGCGGCGATCAGCGTTGCTCCGGTTGTGGGGAGACTGCCTGCAGCCCAGACAGTCTCCCCACACTGAATTAGGACCCCTGTGGCCATGTGATCGCTTAACACAGCGATCACATGGTCACAATAGGTGTCCATGTGTGTGCCTGCAGGGGGACTGTCTATGCTGACAGGCAGTCTCCCTGCTAGTGTAAAATCAAAAAATAAAAATAAAGTTAATGTTAAAAAAAAAAAATAATAATTATATATGTGTATATATGATATATAGACATATAATATATCTATATAATATGTCTATATATCATCTATATAATGCCATACTAAGTGTATTTTTATATCAATATGTACTTATATTAATATAAAAATACACTTATAATTAAATTACACACGTATATATTTAATATATATATAACTATATATATATTGTATATATATATTATTATAAAATATAAATAAGTAATTTAAATTAAATAAAAATTTTTTAAAATAATAAAAAAAATTAAAAAAATTATATATCTATATGAAATTTTATTCTAACTGTATTTTAAAATTAATATATATATATTTATATCAAAATACACTTAGAATGAATTTGTATATATATCTATGTATATAAAATAAATAAAAATAAGAAATATACATATGTCCATATACAAAATTACATAAATAATTATATAAATATACACGTAGACTTCAAATATATAAATATGCATATATATTTAAATTCTACGTGTGTATTTATGTAATAGTTTTACATAATTCAGTAATTTTATTGATTGCAATTTAAGGGACCTGCCTGCCAACCCAGGCCGAAATTCCAGAGAATTGAATTTGCTAGCACTGTATTTTACCCTGTAACGTTCTACGACACCCTAAAACCTGTACATGGGGGGTACTGTTTTACTCGGGAGACTTCGCTGAACACAAATATTAGTGATTCAAAACAGTAAAACATATCACAGCGATGATATTGTCAGTGAAAGTGACTTTTTTTGCATTTTTCACACACAAACAGCACTTTTACTGATGATATAATTGTTGTGATACGTTTTCCAGTTTTTAAACACTAATATTTGTGTTCAGCGATGTCTCCCGAGTAAAACAGTACCCCCCATGTACAGGTTTTATAGCATTTTTGAAAGTTACAAGGTCAAATATATGGGTCAAATATTTTTACATTGAAAATGGCCAGGTTGGTTACGTTGCCTTTGAGAGCGTATGGTAGCCCAGGAATGAGAATTACCCCCATGATGGCATACCATTTGCAAAAGAAGACAACCCAAGGTATTGCAAATGGGGTATGTCCAGTCTTTTTTAGTAACCACTTGGTCACAAACACTGGCCAAAATTAGCGTTCAATTTAGTTTTTTTACTTTTTCACACACAAACAAATATGAATGCTTACTTTGGCCAGTGTTTTCGACTAAGTGGCTACTAAAAAAGACTGGACATACCCCATATTGAATACCCTGGGTTGTCTACTTTAAAAAAATATGTACATGTGGGGTGTTATTCAGAGATTTATGACAGATAATAGTGTTACAATGTCACTATTGATAAATTTAAAAAATTTATGTTTTGAAACCGCAATATTCTACTTGTACCTATAGCCCTATAACATGCAAAAAAAAGCAAAAAAGCATGTAAACACGGGGTATTTTTAAACTCAGGACAAAATTTTGAATCTATTTAGCAGTTTTTTTAATTCGCTTTTGTAGATGAGTAAAAGATTTTTCAAGTAAAAGTCAAAAAACATGTATTTTTTTCAATTTTTCATCATATTTTTTTATTTTTTTTAAATTAAAATACATGAGATTATATAAATAATGGTATGTAAAGAAAGCCCCTTTTGTCCTGAAAAAACAATATATAATTTGTATGGGAACAGTAAATGAGAGAGCGGAAAATTCCAGCCAAACACAAACACCACAAAAGTGTAAAAATATGCCTGGTCGCAAATGTACAACATCGCAAAAACAGTCCAGTCCTTAAGGGGTTAAAATTCCTTTCATAAAAACTAATGAAGGCATGTTTCTATTTGAGCTCCTCTCAACGCCAGCATTTCAGTTATGTTCACTTGGATGAAAGATCAAAGCGGTGATTCTAAAGTAAAAGATTACCAGGACTTCAAGTTGTAAATATAAATGTAAATCTAAAACATGTACATGAAAAAAATTGTATTTTATTCTCATATTTATTTTTTATTTTTTTTGTAAATCTAGGAAGCACAGAGTCTAAGGACACCCCATGTGTTTCAGGTAAGTGTTACCCTAGTGTATAGTTTAAAATATTTTTTTTGTCTTTAGATTGTTTAGTATAAAAAACAAACATAGTACTTTCTAAAGATAGAACTGTTAAACTGTGTTCACATAGGCAAATATATTTTTACAGTAAGATGAAAAATATCTCTGTTGTAGACCAAACTGTATACTTGTCTCTTAGTAAATTCACATTACCCTCCATTTGTGTTTTTATTAGGATTTCTTTTAATCTACTTTGAATTTAAATGGGCCGCTGCTAAAGTGAATATTTATCTAGGGGGTGAAAGTTAGAAATTGATTTTTTGTGTATGTTAAGTATTTCATAATTAATATTTAACAGGAAATGTGTGTGTTCAATCACATTTTAATACGTACAGCCTGATTTTAAAAGAGCTATACAGTGTATGAATACTTTCCTCAACTTTGGGTTTGTCATAGTTAGGTTTATACTACACAGTTGTTCTGGGAGCACTATAACAACTCCAGTTCATGGTAAGGGTTATGGTGTTAAGAGTCAATCTACTGCATCTAGCGCCTTCACGCACACATTTTGATAAAAAAAATATATATATATACACATAGCTAGTAGTATATAAACCATCAGTTTGTGCATATATTGCTTTGCAAATAAACTTACAGATTAAAAATATTTACATTTACACAACTTTTAAAAAAAATAAAAAAACATTTGGGAAATGAAAAGATTTATACAGTATCCTAGATTATCCTTTATCTTGCAATATTTCACACATGGTCTGATATTTTGTATAAAGGCAAAACTATATATATCCCCTCCCCCCCACATACACAAGGTATGACAAATAAATAAAAATGGTGCAATACCTTGCTTATTGGTATTTGTAGGCACCCTGAAAGCTTACCACCAATCACAACAGAATGTAGAAAGAATGTCTGCATTGAGCATAATGCCTACATAAGTGACTATAGTTAAACCAAATATTTCTGAAATAAAGGTATTTAAAGCAGCACTGTCACCGTTGTGGGAGTTTGTTAAATCCGCAGGGGGTCTGGTGGCCGGAAAGGGCAGGTAAAGATAAGATTTACTTACTTGAACCTGTGCCTCGAAGGCGCAGCCACCTTCCTCTTCAGAGCCGACACATTGAGGTCTATGAAGCATTCTGCGAGACCGTCGGATCCTCTTTCGACGCAGGCAGTTCCCTGCAGTCCCTACTTTGTCTCTGTATATCTCTAGACTTGGTTGGAATATCTGTGAAATTCCAACCCAGTAAAAATGACTATTTCATAAAAATTCTATCTTTATGAATTACTGAATTTTTTTTTGGAGAGGGGAGAGGAGAGGAGAGGAGAGGAGGGTGACAGTTCCGCTTTAAAACTTCTATAGCAATCTTTATCAATCTCGGGACTGCTGTTGTAATGATAAACGAAGTGCAACCACTTGAAAGTGCAAACAATGTTTAGAATAAAGTACTTAAAATTTGAAAACCTTCCACAATAAAATTAATCAAAAACAGTAGTGTATAAAAGTATATTACACCACCCTATGTGAAAAATAAATAATGACAGCTTCTCCCAGGATTAACCAGTTATCCTGTAACTCATGGGTAGTCAACCTGGTCCCTACTGCCCACTAGTGGGCTGTTTGGGATTTCAGGTGGGCGGTGGTGGGTTCTGTAGAAAACACCGGTGACCCTCGACCAAGGCCAGCAGAGGAGATCATTTCATCTTCCCTGCTTGCCCATGCAGAGCCAGCTTTGCTGTAAGCCCCCGCGAACTGGTGAGATCAAAGATCTCCTTCACTGGCCTGCTGACATTAGTTCCACCAGAGGGAGGGAAGGGCCTAAGAAGCTCTGTGTCCCTCCCGCGAGCAGGCTGGTCGGAGCATTGCCACGCGTTATCATACAGTGCTGTGCTTGCATGAGGACAGGATTCAGCCTGCAGTAGAAGGAGCTGCAGTTAAAGTGAACATGCCACCACTGGACAACCAGGGCTTGCAACATTATGTCCCCTCTCCCTGGTAATAGGTAAGAAGAAGGCACGGGGAGATATTAAGATAGATTTTTCACCTCTCACCTTCCTATACACAGCATAAACTCTATTCACTCTTCACACTACACCCAGACACTCCCCCCCTCCCCCATACACACAGACTGTCCCCCATACACACAGACTGTCCCCCTTTACACACAGACTGTCCCCCCCCTGGACTGTCCCCCCTCATACACACAGACTGTCCCCCTCATACACACAGACCCTGTCCCCCCCTCATACACACACAGACTGTCCCCCCTCATACACACAGACTTCCCCCTCATACACACACAGACTTCCCCCTCATACACTCTTCCCCCTCATACACAGACTTCCCCCCCTCCACACACAGACTTCCCCCACACTTACACACAGACTGCCCCCCACACAGAGTCTGCCCCCCCACACACACACACACAGAGACTGCGCCCCCTCACACACACACAGAGACTGCGCCCCCTCACACACACACAGAGACTGCGCCCCACACACACACACACACAGAGCACACTTCACACAAACTGCACTACATACAGCACCCTTCACACCCACACATAGAAAAAAAGGAAAAAGAAGTAAGTTTAAGTACATTTAAAAAAAAAACCTCGCACTATAAAATTAGTTACTGTGGCACTGGTGGGCGGTAAGGAAATTTTACCATCAACAAAGATACAAAAGTGGGCGGTAGGTATTAAAAGGTTGACTACCCCTGCTGTAACTGAATCAAGGACATATACAAAAAATGGAGCTACAACTACCTCAATGATGTTCAAACAAGAGATAAATGAGTTGTATTCAAGACACCACTCAATATTACTCTTGTGAGTGTTATTAACCCCGTTGGGGCAATGTTTCTTCCCCGGGGAATATGAACGGCTGCGGTCCATACTCTGAGTTCCAACCAGCACACCACACCAAGAGCTCGGAGAATTGACTGACATGCAACACCAAGATAGTGTCCGCTTGACAGCGTTTCGCTTTTGTTTGTTTGTTCCCCAAAACATTGTCTGAAGAGGAAACATCTGTTAAGAGTAAATTTAGTACATGGTCATTTGCAAAAGCTAAGATATATGTTAATACTGTCTTGATATAAACTATCACTTAAGCAGCTTTGAGCAGTAAACAACAAAATGGAGCCTACGTCCAAAATTGCACCTGAATCTAAAATGGTGGTTCATTCCAAAATTGCACCCTATTACAAAATGGTGAATTGGTTTTAACATTTTTATCCCAAGAAACCCCTTGTTTAAACATAATTTGGGTTTACTCTATTCCACTTTGTATATTATTGTGTTCTTTTAGGCAGGTTTAGCTCCATTTTTTTGTATATGTGATTTAGATCGAGAGCAAACTTTGATTATTTGTCTATCTACCCCTTCCAAATTGATTGATTAATGCGTGCACGCTCTTCCTAGAAGTAATTCACACCGGAGACAAAGTTTCTGATTAGTGAAAAACCTGAGGAATGCTTTATTCCCCGGCGTGGGAGCCCCTTTTTAAAGCAGAAATACGTCATGTACAGAGTCACAGTTAACATACAATATACATTCAACAATTGGTTAACAGTCTAAGGGGTCTTGTCTAAACCCACCCTACAGGATGTAATGTCATTATTACAGAGTTCTCCCACCCACATTCCAGCTCCATCTTGGTTACACGATGGGAGGGGGAGTGAGTAGTAACTGAACAGAGAGGGGCTGAAAGGGAAAACAGTTACTTTAACAGCGATTCACCCATTTTGTTACATGTGGCACATAGCTGTTAGTTTGCACAAAGGAAGTGGGGGAGGAGTTAGTAAAGGAAGCTGTTCTTTTAACACAGGAATTTGTTACACAAGGCCTGCTCAATGGGAAGGGGGGAGGGTAGCCGGGTGGGAGGAATTTACAGAGGAAATAGTTACTGAGCACACAGAGGGGGGAAGGGAAGCTTTTACTCTTGCAGCCAGTTTTACACAGTGACCACAGATACACTGAATAAATAGACATTAGTAAATAGACATTTTATCCATTCAAGTATTTTGTCCATAACATTTGGCTGTTTGTAATCCTTACGGTGAAAGGGAGTCCATTCGCCCCCTCCCTGAGTTTAAGAATATCACCTCCTGTACTATTTTAAAAGCAGGGAGTGTGCTTACATTTTCAGCAACTTTACATTCATTATATCAATGACTAATGGCTTCTGGCAGAGAAATCTGTTATGGACTGTGTTTCATAGTGTAAAACACATAAAAATAAGGTTTAACCCCTCTAATTCTCAAATTAAGTATAAAGCAGTTTGGCAAAAAAAATAAAAAATTGATACCTACAGCCTCGCCTTTCTGCTATGCTTATACCTGAGTAAACCCCTTTAACCTTGGAAATGATAGAGTGCAAATTTGACATGGGGTAGACCTGTATTCTGAACCTAACCTTAATGCCCAAACATTGGCTTTGGAATGAACATATCTGCAGCCAAGGGGCTAGGCTTTTGAAAGGCTTCTATTTTGTCGGCTTGCTCACTCAGTTGGTTTGACACAATATAGGGGGAAAGTGCCTTTACCACAAATTCTTTGCACTATCCTGTATTGTTTCATGACCTGGGCATAGTGCCCTTATAACCTATTAACAAATGTCTTCACATGTCCAGTGCATCTCCCACAGACGTTCTTGAGAGCAGTATGTAGTTTACCTAAATTGGCTTTTGTTCAACTGAAGGGAAGGAGCCAAATAAAGGTGTATATACAATTTAAAAACATCAACAGCATCTCTGACTAGAATTCTCATTTGATGGTATCATTAATATGGATTGATTAGATAGGCTATATGTTATCATTGAAATATTAAATTTGGCTGCCTCTCGTGAATCTGCAATTTAAACAAATCTCAACTTATAGAGTGCTTACTCTTTATAATTTATCGGATTTTCCGTCTGGCAACACAGTGTTGACTTCTACAGCCCTTTCTTGAATCCGCCCACCCTTGAAAACTGTCTGCACAAAACTTGACCAAAAGCATTATTGTGTTTGACCTTGTTGTGTTTTTGCTTTACAGTTTCTATACAGTGCTTTATTTTTACTTCTGGTTATTTTTTCTAAACCTATAATGGTATAACATGGTTTTAAATGTTATATTTATTTTGAAATCTAGAATATATGCCTGTTCTCAAACTGCGTGACATTTTAGAGTATTTACTTGAGACCTGAAAAATGAAACCTAAAAATTCACACCACTGTTTGTACCTAAATCTTGTTTGTGTATGTATGTGTGTGTGTATATATATATATATATATATATATATATATATATATATATCTAAAAGATGCTCAGGGTGCACTCAGAGGACTTTCTAGTGATACTTTAATGAAGTGGAAAAAAATATACAGTTATCTGCACACCCTGGCGGGTCTTTTTCAAGATACAGAGTGGATTACAAAATGTGAATATATATATATATATATATATATATATATAAGGGGGTGAAATACACTTACCAATCGTGACCGTGATCTCACCAAACTGCTTACACCTGGAAGTGTCAGGAAGCCGCGATGACGTCATGACGCCATGCAGGAGGTAGCGTGGTTGCTAAGATACCTGTACACAAACCCCCATGGAGTGTCTGTGTAAAACGTGAGATTAGGTAAATACTACCGTGAGTAGAATATAAAAAAAGCATACCAAACTACACGGAGGAGGGCAAAATAGAAAAGCAACAGAGTACTAGAAGAGCTAATGCAATCAAGGACCAAAAAAAGTAACACAATGTGAAAACAATAAATGTGAACAACATTGCAATAAAAAACTAAGTGAAGGTGCAGTGAACATGTCTCTAAGTGTAAATAGATAAATAAGTGATCCAATACAATTTTAACACATTTTACTATATAACTTGAAAATATACAAGTGTATCAATGAGGCATAATATCCAGAAAGCATGAATACTATAATAATTCAAAACTTAAAGGAACACTATAGCCACCTAAACAACTTTAGCTTAATTAAGCAGTTTTAGTGTATAGATCATGCTTCTCAGGTTTCACTGCTCAATTCACTGCCATTTAGGAGTTACATCACTTTGTTTCTGTTTATGCCGCCCTTGTCTCACCTCCCCTGGCTATGATTGACAGAGCCTGCATGAAAAAAACTGTTTTTTACTTTCAATCAGATGTAATTTACCTTAAACAAGTGTATCTCTTTCTCTGTAAATTGAACTTTAATCACATACAGGAGGCTCTTGCAGGATCTAGCAAGCTATTAACATAGCAGAGGATAAGAAAATCTAAATTAAACAGAACTTGCAATAAAGGAGGGATAAACTTTAACCCCTTAAGGACACGTGACATGTCATGATTCCCTTTTATTTCAGCGGTTTGGTCCTTAAGGGGTTAAATCACTCTTTACAGGAAGTATTTATGGAAGGCTGTGCAAGTCACATGCAGGGAGGTGTGACTAGGGTTCATAAACAGGGATTTAACTCCTAAATGGCAGAGAATTGAGCAGTGAGACTGCAGGGACATGATCTATACACCAAAACTGCTTCATTAAGCAAAAGTTGTTTTGGTGACTCTAGTGTCCCTTTAATAATGACTCTCCAGTCTATAGAAAAACAAATCTACTAGAGCCTAAAAAAAAATCATAAAGGCATACCTGCAGAAAAAAGTCGAGGAATAGCGAGGATAACAAAAACAGATGGCACAAATGACAAAACAAGCAACTAGATTAAAGAAACATAGAATAAATCCCATTTTTATTAAGGCTTCTAGGGGCTACAGTGTCCAGATTATGGATCCAAAACACCTCACGCTGTAAAAGCAATTTAGACCGGTCATCCCCACAGGGAGGAACAGGGACATGATCCATAGCAATAAAGCAGAGCATGGGGAGATGATGCTAGACAGCCAAAAAAAAATTAGCAACCGGTTTATCAGTGCGCTGGTCCTGGAAAGCGGTCATGATCCCAGATCTACGACCTCGAATGCGATCTCTTAAGGTGAGGTCAGTCTTGCCCAAGTATGAAAATCCGCAAGAACAAGTGATTTAAATAGACAACGTGTGGTACAAGTATTGTCTGATGGAGATACGTTTGCCACTATGGGGATGTGCAAAAGAGGGTCCACTCATATGGCTGCATGTAACGCAGTCTGAGCATTTGAAACATCCTTTATTTTTTATTTGAACAGTTTTTTTTTTGTAGCAGTGACTAGGATCACTGCGTACAAGTAAGTCATGTAAGTTACGATTTCTTTTATAGCTTACAATTGGTGTCTCTTGAAAAATAGGTGGATTGTTGCTATTGGTTTGTAGAATACGCCAATTTTTGTAAATGGAGTCCCTAATAGGCTTAATGCCTGTATGGAGTGTCAATTTAGCTGAAGATAATACCTGGGCCAGGATGATATCCCATATCACGAAATCGATCCCACATTTGTTGCAATTGGTTCTCATGGGTTTTGTGACACATAAAAATTGGGAAATAGGTAATGAGTCTTTAAATTGTTGTGGATAAAAGATAGTGGCTACAAGTAATGTATTACGGTCCTTCTGTTTGCAGTATAGAGTGTATCCTAGTCTATTGTTGACTCTGTATATAGTTACATCCAAAAGTTTAATTGTGGACTCATTACAAATATGTGTTAATTTGACAGACAACAGTAAAGCATTGATCTGGCCTACCATGGCATGCAGCTCGTCTGACGTTCCCGTCCAGATGACAAAATGTCATCCACAAACTTGCAATTATTTTAAATTTTATGACAAATTCTACTTACAAACCTCCAGAACAGCGATGGGAGCAGCTATGGGTCCCTCTTATGCTAATATATTTATGCATTGGTTTGAACATGAATATATATTGTCTGCATTTGAAATGAAAATAATAAAGTACCTGAGGTGTGTGTACGACATTTTTGTCACCTGGAGGGGAACGTTGGACAAGCTGCAATGGGTGAGCCTTATGAAAGTGTTATAATATGAAAAGTGGTGCAAAGTTTTAGAAGTGAGGCAGTCAGCATGGAAACCAGTGGTGCCAACAGGAACATTTCTTTTTTTTTTTTTTTTTATAATTTGTTTATTTCATTTTTTCTTATATAGCCATTCAAGACATTACCATCAGCATTAATGATATAAAAAACATGAATAATTTTGCCATCTACCACCAAATTAGATAAAAAATTTAAAATTAAATGTATACTCAATACTATTGCACACATATTAGCCTTTGTGATATAAGAGCTTTTTCCCCTATTCATTTTTCTACTAAATTATTTTCTAAATCTAGATCAAATGCCATATTGAAAAAGAGGAAAAAAGAAAGATCAGTCTACATGTCTAAAATTTTTTATCAAACCTCCCTCTAAGATTAAAATTCCTATTATCTATCGTATAAGACAACTTGATTCAGTATTAATTATTACTTAAATTGGGTAGATGGCATTCCAAACTTCATTAATATGATATACATAACAAACATAAAAGACAGACATTTATTTTTATGCATTGCAAACTCTTCTTGGGGTATTTCAGTGGTACCTCTATTTCACTACCTTAATATACTAAACAGATAAAGATGTAAGAGAAAGAGAGAGACTGATCTAATTACTTTAATTTTATCCAGAATTTATTCTGGCCATACTCTCCACTTTTTCTTTCCAAAAATTACTGACGTCTCTAATTTTAATTGACTGGAGTCCAAGGGCCTCCATATTTAATTGATATTGGACTTGAGAATATAATTGGGCTTGCACTACTCTTCCAATTCCTTGCAATGATTATTTTTATTGCTGCTACAAAATGGACATATATAAATTTATCCTTGAAAAGGAGTGATTGCAAATTTAAGTGAAATAAACCATTATGATGACCCCTGGGGATTTTTATTTCTGTAATATTCTCCAGTGAATCGAAAGCCATATACCACAGGATTTTCACCTTACTACACTCCCACCATATATGTCCAAAGGTCCCCTCTTTTTCGTTACATCTCCAACAAATTGGAGAATTGGAGATATACATTTTGGCTAGTCTGTTAGGGACTAGATACCAGCGGTTCATTAATTTAAACAATACTTCAAGAAGGTTCAGACAATGGATTATCTTACTTGTTTGATATAATACTTGGTCCCATTCAGACTTAAAAATCTGTACATTTAACTCTTTACTCCATTTTTGGATATTTACATTTAGCTTTGGAGCTTCGATTTGGAGGAGAGCAATCCTTGCCTTTGAGACTATTTGCGGTACGGTCTCATTTTTTAATAAAACTATCAGGTTTTCTATGCCCACTGTAGGTCGATATAACAAATATTGTTTGTTAAAACTTCCAATTCTTAAATAATTATACCACTCCTTCCAGGGTAATGAAAATTCTTGTATCAGATTTTCAAATGATTTAATTTTGTCGCCCGTTATTATTTGATTTATAGAATCAATACCTTTCCTTATCCATTCCCCTAAATTTAGATCCTTCATCCTTAATTGGATAATACTAAGGTTAAAATTTCCCAATATTTTATTACATAAACCGCTATTAATCCTCATCTTTTCCCACTCCATTAATATAGATTTCAAACATGTATTGGAGGAACAGACCTTTTTGGTTCTTTCATCTTGTTTAGTTAACCAAATAAAATGATGTAAATTTTCCATTTCTGTCATCTCCAATTCTAGTTGGTACCAACCAACTTCCTCTGAACTTAATAATTGTGTCTTATATATATGGAACATCATATTTGCTAGATACGTTATAGTAATATTTGGAAAATTTATCCCTCCTTTCCTAATCTTCTGCATCAAAAGTTGTTTATTCATCCTTGGCCTTTTTCCTTTCCATATAAAATTATTTATATCTCGTTGAATCATAGATAACCATGGTTGTGGCATTCTCAAGGGGATCATACGGAATAAATAAGACCATTTAGGTAATAAATACGAATTAACCAAATTAATTCTGCCCCACCAAGACAGTTCAGTTTGTCTCCATCTCTTTAAAGACTCATGTGTCGATCTAAATGTTTTCAAAAAATTTACTTGGAGCGTATCTTTAACATCATCAGTGAGAATTATACCCAGATACGTTAACAAATTTCTATTACAATTAAATTTATATTTATCTTTAATCTGTTGAATAGAATCTCTGGAAATATTTATTGCTAAAAAAGTGGATTTAGTTACATTTATTTTATAATTTGAGATCAGACTATATTTATCTATTTCTGCCATCAGTGCTTTAAGCGATTCAACAGGGTCGGTTAGGGTCAATATCAAATCATCTGCATATAGATTTAATTTAAGTTCTTTTTCTCTAAGTTTAAATCCTTTAATTTGAGGGTTATCTCTAATTTTAATGGCTAAGATCTCCATTGTCATTATATATAAAATCGGCGACAAAGGACAACCCTGTCTCGTACCATTTTTAAGTGTAAACCACTCTGCGCATATGTTTGGGGCCACTGTTCTTGCTTTAGGACCTTCATATAATGCCAAAATAGCATTTAGCATCCTTCCCTGAATTCCGAATTTTTCCATCGTTTTCCTTAAAAAATCCCAACCGACCCTGTCGAAAGCCTTCTCGGCATCGACCGCCAATACAAATAAAGGTTTATTACTTCTTCTAGATACATCTATCAGATCCAATAATCTTCTAGAGTTATCTACTGGATCTCTACCTTGTACAAAACCTATTTGATCATTTTTAATTATATTATCCATTAAACCTCTTAATCTATGAGCCAAAACTGAAGAAAAAATCTTAACATCTGTATTGATTAAGGAGATAGGTCTATAATTTTCTACCTTTAGAGGATCTTTGTTATCTTTAAGAATTGAAAGAATATTTGCACTCAACATTTCTGTAGGAAATTTACCAAGTGATACAATTTCGTTAAACATGTCTGTTAGGTGGGGTACAATAAGTTTTTTAAATGATTTATAAAATATATTTGCGAAACCATCTGGGCCTGGCGTCTTATCTAGTTTTAATTTGTTTATTACTACCTCTACTTCCTGAGCTGTAATTAAAGTATTTAGCTTATTAGTTTGTTCTATTGTAATCTTAGGAGTATTAATTTTACTCAGATAGTCCTCCTCGTTGGTTATCAAGGGAGTTAAATTATACAAAGCCTCATAATACTTATTAAATCTCTCCCCTATTTTTTGGGGTCCAGATATACCCCGTCTTCATCCTCTATCTTTACTATTTTATTAGATCCAATTTTATCTCTTAATTTTTTAGTCATAATTCTATCTGCTCGATTTCCCTTATAGTAGTAATTGGCTTTGAGTTTATTCCTAATTTTTACATTCTTTGCTATAAGAAAATTATTAATTCTATTCTGAATACTTTTTAGCTCGTCTGCATTTTCTTTAGAGGGAAACTGCTTGTTCTTGCTTGCAGCCTTTTTCAGTTCGTTTTGTAATACCATGAAAGATTTATTATTTGCTACTTTATATCTTGTTTGAATACTTATTATATTGCCTCTCATGGTAGATTTAAAAGCACACCAGTTATTTGTATATGAGGTATCTTTTGGATCATTTTCAAGAAAGAAGGTTACTATTTGTTTTTCCATTATATCAAGATTGATCTTAGATTTTAATAAATTATCATCCATGCGCCAGGTATCACGACCAATCCTGATCCACTGATTCTTCATCTCCCACATATTAATACTATGATCAGACCAAGTATTATCAAGTATCTTAAAATATTTAATATTCGTCAATGCGGTCATATTTCCCCAAACCATATCTATTCGGGAATACGAAAGATGTACCCGTGAAAAAAACGTATATTCCAATGAATTAGGATTGGTCGTTCTCCAAAGATCAAAATAATCAAAATTAATCATGTTTCTCTTAATAGATTTTGCCAATTTATCTGTTCTTTTTTGATGTAATAGTATTGAAGATGTCTTCTTATCTAATATCGGATCCAATACACTATTAAAGTCCCCAGCCACCAAACATGTGCCTATTTTGACAGATTCCATTAAAGTTAAGACCTTTTTTAAGGTTGGAGCAGGAAAGTCATTAGGCAGATATATATTAGTCAATGTATAAGGTATCTCATTCAATTTACAACAAACTATAACATATCTACCTTCCTTATCTTTAATTTGATGAATTATATCCACTTTTAATGAGTGGGAAAATACTATTGCTACTCCTCTTTTTTTTTCTCCACTTAAAGAAGCATGTATCATTATAGGGAATTTTGAACCACCCCAGCCCTGACTATCCATATCCAACCAGTGAGTCTCTTGAAAAAAGCCCACTTCCACTTTATTTCTTAACATATAATCATAGATTAAAGATTTTTTGGTTAAAGAATTAAGGTCTTGGACATTAACTGAAATCATCTTTACCATATTAAATCAAAACTCATTGTTTCCACTGACCCCAAGAGAGCTGCAATGCATTCACATACAACACAAAAGGTCCATTGAACATAGACCCACAAAAACCTTATGGGAAAAAACCCCAGTCTGGCCCAACACAGCCTGGCTCCCGAAAGGTTCCCTCTCGGCTTACCACTCCAGGACCATCTGTGTCCTCGTGAGATTGTGTTTGAATTCACCATATCACGGAATTTGTGTCAACAAAAGAGATGACACTTGGTGGGGCGGTATGAGGAGAGTAACCGAAAATCTTGTTCCTTATTTTTAAGAAGACTCTACCATCTCCTATAGTTGCACAGAGGAGAGAAAAAAAAACAAAAAACTTATTTACAACCTAGATTCCCTGATAGTTATGAATATATTATCACTGACAGTTTATGTGGTGCTATTATTTTAAAAGATCTATCCAATTGGTTATAGAATATCTACCATTCTTCTTAGATAACTTACTATTACCACCCAACCAGTTGTGTGTTTGTGTGACAATATTTACAAATCTATCTCTTAAGTATATCAAATCCTACCATGTGTTTTAATCCTATGATAATTATATATATTTTTTTTTTTTCGTGAATAATTTATCTTCCTACTGTATATAGATAATCTTCCGTGATTCTTATTTAAATTACCAGAATCTCCTAACACTTTATCAATTTCTGATGCAGTGTGTAAAAATTGCATCTCTTTACTGTGTTCAAACTATCTAATTTTATAAATTTACTCAATCTATTTACATATTTTCTCCTTTAAAGTATTAACACTTAACTTCCATCTTAACATGTGAAAAAATAAACCCACCATTGACTTATTATTAACACTTATTCCTAACCTTTTGCCTATCTCCATCCTTTACTTGTTAGCTATCTATCAACAGGAACATTTCATTGTCAGTAGCTCCACCTTTTTTTATTTTTAAAGAATATTATGGAATCAAAAAAATCCAAAAGTATGTACAAGACACTAAAGTAAAATTTTAAAGTACTTATATGTGTGTGTGCGCAAAAGGCACTCAGGCCATTTAAAAATTAATATATATATATATTTATTTTTTATTATTTATTTAGTTTTCTCTTCTGGGTTTTATCAGACTCTAGTCATGTGGGGATTTCTGGTCTGCGTCTTGTTTTGAACTATATTGTGAAACATTTAGCTCTAATCACGTTGGCTTCATTTGACAGTCTCTTTTTTTTTTTTTTTTTCTGCACAGATGGTCCCTAATATTTTTGTTTCTCCCCCTCCAATGCAGCATGTGCCCTGGTTGTGCTTGGATTGAACTGGATTGTGATATTAACTACTAAATCCTTAAGGAAAAACTGTTTGGTTTTGTAATAAGTTCATAAGTTTGCATGTAACGTAGCCTGTGTGTACAGGTGTAGACGGACTACAAGGGCAGATTGGTCATTGACCAAGAGCCAGAGCAGTCCGGATGAACAGCCATGCTCTGACTGGGGAAATCAGATTAGAGATCTCCCCAGCCAGAAAAACATAATCAAATAATTACAGGATTGTGTTGCAGGGCCCCTACAACCTACTACACTGTAAGTGCAAACAGCCCAATTCACACACGCAAACCCACAAGGAGCCTCACTGTATGCACACAATCTCACAAGCAGTTTCCCTGCATAGGAAAAACCACATACAGCCTCCATAGACACACCACTATTACAATTATTGCAGCGCTGTAGAATAGGTAAAACAAGACAAACTATTAATACTAACACATTGCCTCTTTAACAACGGATATATGCTTCGACACATGGACAAGGCGAGGGGTCCGTTGTGTGGGTTCCTTATATAACGAAGCGGGTATTAAACCATTCCCTGAGCTTCAGAAGTTATATTCTTTGCCATCACAGGAACTATTTACATACCTGCATATTAAACATATTATGAATACAGTACTACCCATAACACAAGACAGCGCACACAGACAACTTTATGTGCATAAGTGTATAGGGAAAATTCTACACATAAAAGCTCTATCTTTTTGCTACATTACCCTCATGACCTTAGGAGATGAGGATACTATAGCCTACATGCATTATTGGGAAAAGGACTTACCGTAGATAAGCAGCTCCTGACGGAAACCTGGTATAAGGCATTAAAAACTACTGGCACATTGGGAGGCATTCTGTAAATTAAATATGAGATGGTACCTTCTAAACTAGCCCGAATATACCCTGGAATGCCTGCAGAATGTTGGAGATGCCAGATCAAAACAGGCACCCTTCAACATATTTTCTGGGATTGTCCAAAAACTACTCCACTATGGTACGCATTGGAAATGATTTTTATAGAAGCTCTGAAGGTTGATATCCTGAGTCATCCAGAAATCTATTTCCTACACATGTTCCCAACCATGCTCCCTGAGGAAGTGTTAACAATAATTATACATTGTCTAATAGTAACTAAAATGGCCATCGCATACAGATGGAAGCAACCTCAACTCCCCACGTTAATAGAAGTTATGATCCGCCTTGATGCCTTGATTCATCGAGTAATTATGAGAAGATGGCAAGCCGCCTTATAGGAAATGAAGACAAGTACATAAAGAAATGGCAGAGATGGTTCAAAGTTAGGAATCTGTATCTGTAGGATGTATAATATAATAACTAAATATTTTTCCACTGGTTAGCATATGTTAACCTAAGGAACATTGGCACTTTGCGGTAACAGTTTAAGGAACAATGCATCATGCAAACATGGTATACCTTGATATTGAACTACATCTAAATTAAAGGAAACAATCTAGTTTGTGTTTTGGCTTATCTCATAAGATGAAAAGGTAATAAATAAATATATATTTGGCCGCTTAATATAGGCTGCTACCTTCCCCCCCATCCCTCCCCCACATCTATACTTCTTTATAAGTTTGTTTTAAGTTGTGTATTATGTTTGTCAACGCAGAAGCGTAATGCTCAAGCCCTACAAGTAAATTAAATCACTAATTAGATCAGAAAGAATGAGCCTATATAAGAAAAGTTTTAAGCAAAGGGACTCATACAGGTAATGTGACGGTAATAAATGTCTATTGTGGACACACTGTAACTAAGATAAGGTCACTAAAACTGATATCAGAGGTATATTTTAATTGAAATGCTTTATGCTGAGTGATCCGTAGGAGCTACATATAGGTAGATGACATACCCCACATGAAGATCGCGTTCTACAGGTAGATTATATTTTTGAATCTAAGAAGGGTAATATGTTTTTTGTTTTTTTAATATAGCTGCTTATACTATGTGTGCATCATTTCTAAGGATCAAGCTTACTACGTGATTACTTGACTGCGCTCATGTGTAAATTTTTGTCTCGTGACTGCGTTCACATTTTACTTTGTCTTAATGCATAATTGAATAAATATAAATAAAAATTATATATGGGAAAAAAAATACTAACACGTTGACATACAGGTACACAAGATCACTTGCCGCATCCTACACACACACCACCACATGTGTTTGGAGGATACTTGTATGGTTGCACATGTGGAGGACGCTACTTGTGATATCATTAGCAAACAGTGGAAGCCTGTAATTACATTTGCTTTATTTTAGAGGAGAGGGGAAATGTACCAGCAAGGGTTACTCTATTTAGAAACAGTATTATTAAAACTTTTGGTTGCATTAACCCCTTAAAAGTAAATCTGATCCTGTTTGGGGGCCATGCAGGTGTAGTAGTCATGATATAGTCATAATATGTGCGAGAGCTGCACAAAGAAGGGGGAGAAAAGTAGCGGCAATAAAAAAAAATCTTGCACTTTGAAGAGGGGCCCTTGATCTCCTGTTTCCCAAGGGCCCTGTGAATTGTCAGTCCGTCCCTGTCTGTGTGTATAGGACTTTCCCTTGCATTGGGGTGGCAGCCAAATTTAATCATCTTTTTAGTTAGAAGTACTACTTCTCTATTATGGAAATTCACAATTTGAACGAGTTAGCTCATCATAGAGTAAATCTTTGGCTCATGATTTCAGGATCCATGAACATATTCACTAGCTCCTGATTGCCAATATGGTCTTTGGTTGGATAAGCAGAGCTTTACCCAAAGTATTTAAGGTGGTAGACTCCACAGAGCAATGCTAAGCCAGGAGTCACACTGAAAAGAAGTATGTATTGATACACATGCACTACAGAATAGGGATCGACCGATTATCGGTCTGGACGATATTTGGTATTTTCGGCAATATCGGTATCTGCCTATAGAGAGACCAATATTGCAGATAATACAGACCAGGACCGCCGGGCCCATGACAAGCATGAAAGGCCCGCAGCAAGCTCTTACTTATCGTCCCAGCAGCTCCCCTGTCTGAATCTCTGGAGTCCCGCGGCCTTAAGAGCAGGGCAGCTGAACAGAGCTTCTGGGAAGTTAAGTAAAAGCTTGCTGTGGGCCCCCACAGCACAATCCTTGCCACCGGACCATTTGGGAATGCCATAGCCCCCCTCCCTATTCACTATGCACACTACATTCACTTTACGCACACATTGCATTCACTACACACACCACACACACACACACTCTGCATTCATTATATACACACTACACAAACACTCAGCATTCACTATACACACACATTCTGCATTCATATTTTATATATATATATATATATATATATATATATATACACATACACACCCACACACTGCATTCACTTTACCAGCACACTATACACACACTGCATTCACCACACACACACTCTGCATGCATTATATATATACACACACACTGCACACACTGCATTCACTTTATGCACGCACACAGTGCATCCACTTTACACACGCTACATTCATTATATACACACACATTACACAAACACACTGCATTCACTATACACACTGCATTCACTTTACGCACACTACACACACTGCATTCACTTTACGCACACAATAAACACACTGCATTTACTTTACACTACACACACACTCATACACAGCATTCATTATATACACGCTGCATTCACTTTACGCACACTACACACACACTGCATTCACTTTACGCACACTATACACACACAGTGCATTTACTTTACACTACACACACACACACTCATACACAGCATTCATTATATATACACGCTGCATTCACTTTACGCACACAACACACACACTGCATTCACATTACACACACCTTATGCTACATTCACTATACACACACTACACAAACACACTCTGCATTCATTATATACACCCTACACAAACACTCACTGCATTCACTATACACACACTACACAAACTCTGCATCCACTACACACACACACACACGCAGCACAATCAAATACCCTCACTGCTTCCACTACACACACACACATATTATTGAAAAACATAAACAATTCGGACTGGCATGTATATTTTGTGAATTTACCTTACTAAAAAAAAAAAAGATTTGCAAATAAATAAATAATGAACATGTTTAGTTAAAGGACCACTATAGTGCCCTGAAGGTGCCCCCACCCTCAGGGTCCCCCTCCCGCCGGGCTCTAGGGGGTGGAAGGGGCTAAACTTACCTCTTTCTCCAGCGCCGGGCGGGGGACTCTCCACCTCCTCCTGACTGAATGCGCATGCGCGGCAAGAGCCGCACGCGCATTCAGCCAGTCCAAAGAAAAGCATTCTCAATGCTTTCCTATGGACGCTGGCATCTTCTCACAGTGAGACGCGCGGAAGCGCCTCTAGCGGCTGTCTATGAGACAGCCACTAGAGGCTGGATTAACCCTATTATAAACATAGCAGTTACTCTGAAACTATATTTATAGAAAAAAGGGTTAAACCTAGCTGGACCAGGCACCCAGACCACTTAATTAAGCTGAAGTGGTCTGGGTGCCTATAGTGGTCCTTTAACAGTAGATTTGTGTAGAAATAGTTTATTTTTTCAAAATGGTAAATGTACAGAATATCTGTAAACTATCGGCCTGAAAATTCACAGATTATATGTATCGGTATCTGCTCTAAAAAAAAAAAAATCAATATCGGTTGATCCCTACTGCAGAATACTCAGGCAAAAATACATGTGAAGTTTCATTATAAATGACAAAAGATCAGATTTTTTTTTCTATTAATATTTGGGGGAAAAACAAAAGGGTCACCTGACAAAATAAGATGAAGACGTAGGTGATTTTCAGTGTTTTATTCAATAGTATAATTTACAGATATGTGATGCTCTCTGTTAAAGTAACTAAATGTAATTACCCATGCATGTAATATTGTTTGTGTATTTAAAAAAAAAAAAATGCATCTGGTGTCTTTCTCTCGTTTCTGTAGCAAGCATTAAGGCAAAGGAACAGGCTGCTCTTTCTGGTAAGCTGAGGGTATGCTGTCCTCATGTTGATGACCTGCAGTACACAATATGTGGTGTTTTGGACTAATTAAAGGAGCAGTAATGGCTAAATAGAAAGTGGCGTGTATAACTAACCACTTTATATTTACAAAAGCTATGAAAGTATTTAATTTTTCTCCCTGCAAGTTTATTCGGGCGGACCTGTCATGGGTGGTGCTATGGAATATTACATTGTTTTGAAAATGTTAAAAATAAAATTAAAAAAAATCCTTACCAGTTTGCAGCTTTAATACTACACGAGCTAAATATGTAAGATGCATCTTTCTGATCTATCCCTCACATCTTTTTTGAAAATAATTTCAGAGAGGATAATCTGAAAATTCAGTGCTAGCCTCATTACCTAGCACAGCACAATTTGAATACAGAAAAACACTGAAGTGCCCAATTTTTCAGTGTGCCCATGTTGCGCTTGTATAGTTTGATGTAATCTGACTAATTAAAGTGTAGAGAGAGAGGCCAAAAAAAGATACTTATTTGCATTGTTTGCCTCCCTCCCCTGTCTGTAGAACTAGATTTAATAAAAAAATAAAAATAAAAAAAAACACACACAAAACATACTTTTTAATTATTTATTACAAAATTCAATAATATCAACCATTAGAGGTCCATATTAATTATATAGTTGTTGGTAAAATGTTAGCCGCGTTTATTCTAGTATCATGAAGCTATGGTAAATATGACCCATATATTGAAGCAAACAGAAATAGCTTACAGTAGCTAAGTGCTGCTGTAGAAGATCACGTGCCTTGCAATAAAGCTTGTTACCATATTTGGTTGTCTAGAGTGACTAATCATGATTGTGAGCCTTGGGCGAAACATATATTGTTGAAGATATATAGATGCCATGGATGTTCATGTTTTATATGTAACATTAAAAACCACAGTGGCAGTTTAAAGAGGAGGCAGGATTTGTGTAGTTTTCCTGTCTTCACTTTTGTTCTGCCAAGTGTTGTGATTTTAAAAGAAAACACTGCTCCATAATTATGTCTCAACAGATAACGAGTTAGAGCGCCTTCTGAATAGGGTCCGTGAAGTAGCTCAGAAAGATGGAGGTGCCTGGCTGACTGAGATCTTAGATGGTGCCAAAACTAGTCAAAAGGGACCCGATATATGTGACACTACTATGAAGGAGCAAGAAGTGATGAGGGAGAAGGACTGTTCAAATTTGGAGTCAATTTCTGAACCAAGTCAAGGCCAAATAACATTGGACCAGCAAGATCATTCTCCGACTCTGGCTACCAAGAGAAAGCATTCTCCATGCCGAGGCACAGATGCTAAACGCATTGCCTTAGTTGAAACAGAGTCATTGGATGGTACTTCCCAGGAGGGGGAAATTGAACAAGCTGCAGGCTCATTAAGTGCCATCCTGGAGAGTGCTGAGGATGCCACATCATCTGTAAAAGATGGTCTCCGGTGTGTAAGTCCAAGTGCCACTTCACTAGCACTAATTGAGTGTTCTGATGTGTCTACAGTTACATCCACAGAATGTGATCTGGAAGAGCAGGTCCGTGTTTTCCCCTTCAATGAAGATGACTCTGCACATCATGCTGCAGAAGTAACACAGAAGACTGAATTAGTACAGGGTGTATCTGGAACCGGATCTCCCACTTTGAAAGAAACCTCTTCCTTAGAGGAGAAGCCACTGGTTCAGGTGCCACGCAAGGAGGGAAGTTTAAATTGTCCTCCGGTTTCTGTGTATATTGTTGGGGACTCCATTGTATGTGATGCACAGATACATGCTGAGGAGCAGTCATATGGAACAAATTTAGGGTTTTATCCAGAGGTTGCTAATGTTCATTGGCAGGGGACAAAAAATCTCTTGGGAACTGACATATTGACTGAATGTGTGAAGATTCATAAGGTAGTTGGTCCAGTTGTCCTCTTGGTTCATGCAGGGGGTAATGATCTGGGTAATATAAGTGCAGTGAATATAATTTCCTTCTTAAAGAATGCTCTGTCTGAATGTTTGTCCATGCACCCTAACTTAGTTTTAGTTTGGTCTGAAATAATTCCCAGTCAGGAATGGCCTGATAGCCGGTGTAAAAAAGCCATGGAGAGGTGTCGGAGAAAGGTTAATATGAATGTGTCAAGGCATGTAACTACAGTTGGTGGGCTTGTTATACGGCATCGAGATTTAGAATGTGAGAATGCTGCTTTTCTTCAAGAAGATGGTATTCACCTGAATGGATGTGGGCTTGACATCTTGAACTTAGGTTTCCAGACAATTATTGAAAAAGCAATCACATTATTGATGGAGAGATTGAAGTAAGATAGCAGGGTGCTGTAATAGCAGTGTTTTTTTTTTTCAGTTTCACACAAACTTATGCTTTTCCTAAACACCGGTTAAGAGGTTGGTGTGTTGCTGGCATCCATGACTGTTGGTATGGAACAAATTCTAATTGCTAAGGTGGTTTTAGTGCCTACAAGGCTTAGGGCTTGTAGTTGGCACTTCAAGTTTGGTTATATTTTTGTGACAGAAGAAGAATATCTGCCCTACCAAGATTGCATCTCAGAAGTTGTTTTTATAATCTTTTGTGAGGGGGGGGGAATGGGGTTCGTTTTTTTTGTTTTGTTTAATTTTTTGTGTGTTAATTGATTGAACATCCAGTTTTCAGGGATTGTCTTTACAGATCAGGTAGCCAGATGTATAATGTTTTCAACTGTGTCTTCTTAAAGCATTTGTTTTGTTTGTCTATTTTTATGTACAATGCAAGGCTAAGACTTTTTGGCAAAATAAAGGTAACTTACCAAATATAAGTTGACCAATTTGATTTACTTTCACTTCACAAAACACTGTAATGACAATAAATCTACGTATGAATGATCATATGTTTTCAGTTTGCACTCCTAATGCAGGTTATGTATGAGACCAATCTTAGGGTGAAAGTACTAAAGTGTAGCAATCTGCAGGATCATTACACTGGTTCCCTTGGTGGAGGCAATTCCACATTTATCACATACCCTCAGTATTGCTCTATATACACCTTGCCCCTTGTTGTATGATTATATAATGTACATATAATTATGTATTTTGATAGCAAAATAAGGCAGATCCTTTCTGTAAATTATTTTCTGATCTTGCTTCAGAAATCATCGCAAGTTGTTGCTCTTTTTTAAATCATTACGATTCCAAAGTTAGCAGTGAGTGGGTTTGTATGTTCAAGGAAGGGTTTGAGGAGTCAATAACGGGCTCTATCTATTGCATTGTTAATAATATTGGTTAATGTTTGAGGCTCTAGCGCTCACATTTCTGCATGGATATTCTCCTTGAGCTGCTCAAGTGTTACGCGTTTTTTCACGTACACCAGCTTCTTCAGATATCCCCACAGAAAGTAATGGGAAGCTGAACGGTCTGGTGAACATGATGGCCAGGTAATCTGGGAATTTGAGATTATCCACTCACCGAACAGTTGTCATTTTGAAAATATAATTACACTATTTCAGCTTGTTGATTTGTGAAATGACCAATTATGAATCTTTGAAGACTCTGTTATAATATGTACCTGCAATAAAAAGAAAAGTATCTACTAATGGACCAAGTTATTTATCTGTCAAATCCTACTCTGAATTTTAGCCAATCCTGTATATCCCGACAAAGTGCACTCATTGTCTCTCCACAAATTAAATGTGCCACAGTGTGAAACTCCCAGGTCAGAACAGCAGTAGTTGGGGTGTACTCAGTGGATTTACACTGATAATCTTCAAATAATCTTTATCCACATAAATACAAGGTCAATGTTTTACTCCTTTTATCATGACAATGTGTACAGAAATAGCTGTTTTAATAGCACCGGGAAAGCAACACTGACAGAGGGATTATGCGAGACAGTAATCAGGGAAACCAGCAAACTAATATTACTTAAATGGTTCTTTCTATACACACTGTCCTGATGAAATTCCACTTGAGGTCTGAAATGTTGGTCTTGTGTTTATGCGAACAGCTTATTTAAAGATTGAGTATATGTCAATGCAGTGCAGTTAATCTACTACTGTGTGTGTTACTATCTCCCTTGCTATCTCCCAGGATAAATTTCACTATATCAGATCATTCACACTACCTTGTAGTGAAATTTGAAACATGGTTTTGGGTTCAGGGTTGGAGTTGCTTTGTTTTTAAATAAAAGTTGAATAAAACTAGCTCAATTTTGATTGGCATTATAAAACCACCTGAGCAAATAATCAGTTAATGTTCAGCTCACTTCTCTCAAACCTGTCTCTTTTGTAAAGGATGCTGTACATGTGATGTGATATGACTATCAAAGCTGGTGTTCCATGTTGAAAATCTAGTATGCAGCAGTGATTCCTGACATTGTTCATTAGTAGAACCAAAGATGTCAAAATGTGCTGTAGAATGTTGTATTATTGTTCCTATACAATGCTGGACAAAACCCTACATGTAGAATACTCACATATGTTACAATACCGTTTGTTAGGAAATTGGGGGTTCAACTGTTCAAAATCAAATTGAACACCATGATTTTGAATGTAATCAATATCATCAAATACATCTGCTGTGTCTTATTTTCATACTTAGAGGAACACTGTACGATCAGAAATACAAATGTGTATTCCTGACCCTATATTCAAAATACACGTTTTACGCAAACTTTCATCAGGACATCATTTCCCAAGCAGCAGCTGCCGTCATTTATTCAACTTTTCTCCTTATATTACTATACTGAAAGAGGGGCTGGGGTGACCAAGGCAGTACAATCTTGGATGAAGGACAGCAATTGCTGCCCAGGAGTGAATGCCTACCAATCTCAGACAGTCTATAGAATGTATGGCCCTGTGCTGTCGCTCCAGCTATAGCAATGTAACTCCCAACTCTGGCATCCCGAGAAGCAGGACTCCTGTGAAAGAGGTGGGCATCACTGACTCTGCCCCCAAAGGGGGTGAGCCTGGCCAATTTACCAGCAGGCCAGCCTGGTGTGCATTATTATTATTTTTGGCGTTTATATAGCAACAATCGATTCCTTATCGCTTTACAATATTGTAAGAGGGGGGTATTTAACTATAAGTAGGACAATTACAAAAGAAAACTTACAAGAATGATAGGTTGAAGAGGACCCTGCTCAAATGAACTTGCAGTCTATGGGATACACGCCTTTCCATCATTGGGGGGTCTGTCCAGTCTTGAACTGAATTGTGTGTGGTGTAGCGAAGTGGAAGAGAAAAAGTGATTAAGGGGTATCCAATGGAGGGGCTAGGAAGTTGAAGGTGAACCGGGTGTTATTGGTCCTATGTTTTCCATATTTTCTGAAATTTGTGCCAGGAGCCTAAAACCATGTTGCAAATCTCTGTAATGAGTGGTTTGTGGAGTGTCAGAGATTGGTCGTGGCGAAGTCCTCTATGGAGACTCCTAATGTTTGGCTAAATTCGTTTTTGTTGCAACTAGAATATGTAAGATCACATGTTTATCCCATGTGTTTAGATAATTGGGAGCATGTCTAGTAAGAAAACTTGAGGGACCCAGGGAAACGTATGCTCTGTGACTTCTGCACTGAGCATTTGGACTGTCTTCCAATATGTGGAGGTTTTTATCACCACTCGAAAGATGTGGAGAGATGCAGAAGTGTTCCAATGGATGACTTACACTTACAGCAGATATATCTGAGATAAGCTAGTGGGTGCCATGTAACAGCAAAAGATACGTTTTCTGTTTGTCTCCCAATGAGAGAGGCGTTTGGAGACTCCGCTGAAATTGTTGCTGCATTGTGCCATTCTTCAGGTGAGAAGGTTGGAAAACCGACATGTGGCATATGTTTTTCAATAATCTTTTGTGAAATATATTCTCTCAATGTAAGTATCAATATCTATAGACATGTTTCCAAAACAAGAATGTGCATACATGTCAGAAATTGATAAATTACCAATTTATATAATGAGTAATAGGAGCCAATCCTAGTATTGCTGAGAAGAATGTGTATTTTCTGCAGTCAACATTTGTTTGCTTTGATACCTTCAACAACAGTTTTATTAACAAGAAGCTCGGACATTTAATTAGATGTCATCTTTATCAAGCAGTTCCGGAACAGGTGTAATGTAAAGCATAGATGCAAAAGACCTTTCTCTTCTGTATGCATCTAGACTGCTCCTACCAGGAACTGCATATCTGCTTTACTTAAGCACTTTACTAAATCTGTCCTGTCCCCTTTGTGGAAGAAAAGGCTTTATTAGAATTTTAATGATCAGGTCTGCTAACCAGGTAAGAATGATGCAATATATGCGCAAAACAACATATCAAAACTTACACTAAAAAGAAATAAATATGCATGTGCAAATGCCATCCATGCTATCTAATGAATTACAACGCATGTACTGTAGCGGACCACAGGTAACCCGACCGCCTACCTCCGCTGATTCCCTTCCTTCAGCCGATCAGGAACCATTTATATTACAAAGAGACCCATCTCCCCCCACAGTAACTGTGGACGACACACAGTCCTGGAGGTACAACACACTTTTATTGGCCACACACTGCTTTTATGCATAACTCCGTGCAAGGGGTTGACCACACACATACAATGACCCACCCCAAGATCTTCCCCCCTCCCTGGGGTCCCAGCGCGGGAAGCGACTCCGTTCCCTTTGTCCCCAAAGCCCGCCACTAAATCCCCAGGGTTCCCAACACCAACCACCAGCCTCTGTGCCTGAGAGTCTAGGCGCGGGAAAAAGGGATTGTCCATTTGTCTCCCAGGCAGAGGCCTAGCTCGCGGAAAAAGAGCTGGTCTCTTTGTCCCTCTGGCTCATGAGAGCCTGCCAAACTAGCCAGTTCCCCAGAAGTGCCCACACCAATCTCTGGAATCCTCGCCTTTGTCCCTCTGGGATGCTTGCCTCGGTCTCCGTTCACGAGTTCCTGGTGTGAAACCCAGACAGGAGAAGTGACTCCTTTTGGGGTACGAATGCTCCTCCTGGCTGGCGTTCGAGTGTACGAATGGCGGCCACCGAGGGGAGCACTCTTTAATTAATTCCCGTGCGGTTTCACACCTAGGTTGCAGGTGCGAGCATTCTGACTAATTGGTGTGAACGTTCTAATGGGGCACTGGGGAGGTTCTCGTTCGGGAATTGTTTCCCTTGTGGTTTGATACTTATGTGGCGAGGTGTGAAGGTTCTAAACTAACATTTTAAATGGGGGTATCAAGGTGGTCCCCGTACGGGAGGTGAATTAATTCTCTTTGTGGAGGCATTCCCGAACAGGGAGCGGCCACAGTACACGAAAGGATGGGGAGAACATACATAATAAAAAGAGGGGCAATTCACAGACTGGCAGCTGTTCGCCACATGTACAATCTACATTTTCTAAATGTCTGTATAAGTACGATCCGATATAACCTAAATTGAGCATAATGCAAAAAACCTTATAGATGAAAATTCATACAAGGTAATCTAATTCGGCACTGTAATTCCATTACAATAAATATTTTTCTCATGGACACAGAGAGAAAAAAAACCCTGAAATAAATATGCTTGAAAAAAACAAAAATGTACTATAATCATTTGTGGATCCTGCATCACAAGTGCTAGAACTCCAGCTAGTGCACAGCCAAATTAAAACAACCATAATCTAGCACCTTATCCCTCAATAATTGTGTTGTACATCCCCATATTTCAATGGTGGTATTTTAAGACCTTACTTAAAGTGCAATCTTGTACCAGTAATGTTAATTTTTCCAAGTATCCCATCTTTTATGAAAGTAATCTATGTTATTAGAAAGTTTATAGGAGATAGCCTCAAATTATTTTGTGTTGGAGATTTCAGCAATTACTTTTGACACATCAGGAATTTATTGGCTTTTCCACATCGCAGCAATGCATATTTTAGCCACTATGAATATGTGAATAATCCGTGTCGCCTTATGTTGGGGGATACTACTAGGGAGTATATGCAAAAGATAAGTGGACGGTAACAGTGGGATTTCTTTTCTCTCTTTAATCAAACTTTGAAATGAATTCCAATAAGCAGAAAGATATGTGCAACTCCAGAAAACATGGCTCATGGAGCCCACCTCCAAATTACATCTGCAAAATGCTGATGTTATCCCTGCATACATGTTAGAGAGGCGCTGGGGAGTTAAATACCACCTCGTCCAAATTTTATTCGTAGCTTCAATATGGTCAAGACAATGCGTATATATATATATTTTTTTTGTTACTCTCATTGCTAATTGCGACTGAGCTGGGCCAATAGTGCAATTCAGTTCATTTTACCATTTAATCATGTAGGGTAGTTTAATAGGCCTAACCGCCTCTATCAAACTTTTGTAGCATAATGATAGAAGTTTAGTCTGTTACTCACAAATCTGCGATTTCTGCCGAGATCGTGTGGTGTTCGTTGGTCGTGTTCAGCTCTCGAGGGAACTGCACCTGAGTAGGGTGAGAGACTAGCTCCAATACATACCCCTGTATTGCATTCAATACCCAAACATCTGAGGTTATGAGTTTCCAAGCATGATAAAACAGTGCCAATCTACCCCCCACTGTTACATGGGAAAAACAGAGATACTCGGTGTGGTGACATTCTGTCATCAAACTAATATGGTGACCAGGAGTCATGTGACCAAGCTCATGTATTCCTTTCTTACAGTGGGATAAGCTTTACCCTTTCATATCGTAATTGGGTAACTCAATACCTTTACAAGTCAGGAAAAAGGTAACCACTTCCCCCTATCTCCATTCCTCTCTGTTCCTTCTTGGCTGTGCTACTGAGCAGACTCTTAAGCAGACATGGCCTAATTTATATCATGGTGAACTGTGAGTGGGATCTGGTGATTTTATAAGATGTAGTTGTTGTTGTTAGTTAGGTTGTTGTTGCTGTTGGTGGTGGTATAGTTAGTTAGATTGTGTGTCATTATTTGTATGTTGTTGTTGTTTTGTCTCTGAATAAATATTTGTTAAAGTAGACGGACCAGAGTTTATATGTGTATGCGTACATAATAATTTATAGAGTTTGGTAATTTACCACACTCTATACTCACCATAAGGTCATCTGCCTGAGACAGACCCCTGCGATCTGCAGGAGTTCCAGGGGCGTCTACAAGACGGGAAGAACGGGGTATAATTTCGCTCCTGTACCGGTCTCTGGGTATTAAAGGAACCTCTGCCAGCTCTAAATGAGCCTCAAAATCCACGGCCGGTCAGACGGCTCCTACCTCTACTGGCCACTCCAAAAACCCGAGGTGCAAATACTCTCTTAAGAGAAGTCTGAGCCTTTTCAATTGCTGTCACTGGCGTACATACCAGGGTCGCAGGGATCGCGACTGCGACCGGGCCTGGCCCACCAGGGGGCCTGGCCGCCCCTGCGACCCGGTATGTACGCCCAGGGCCAGCCTCTTCCCCTGGGGGGCTCAGGAGCCGACCACCCCAGGGCCCCCCTGAGGCTGGCCCTGCTGACCCCGGGCGGCCGGTCGGGCAGGCAGGCGGGCGCGCGAGGGAGCAATCAGTGCTTCCTCTTCAGCTCCCTCGCGCACCGCAATGATACCGGAGCCGGAAGATGACGTCATCTTCCGGCGCCGGCATCCCTACGCGGCGCGCGAGGGAGCTGAAGAGGAAGCACTGAGTGCTCCCTCGCGCGCCCGCCTGCCTGCCTGCCCGACCGGCCACCCGCCCAGGAGCCCCACTGGACCCCAGGGAATAATCCCCCCCAGCACTCCAAGAGGTAAGGAGGCTGGGGGGATTATATAAAAAAAAAAAAAATCATGTGTGAGTGTTAGTGTGTGTGAGTGTTAGTGTGTGTGAGTGTTAGAGTGAGTGTTAGTGTGTGTCTGCTAGTGAGTGTTAGTGTGTTAGTGTGTGTGTCTGCTAGTGAGTGTCAGTTACTGTGTGTGTCTTACTGAGTGTGTGTGTGTTAGTGAGTCTGTTTGATGTCTGTTAGTGAGTGTGTGTTTGTCAATGAGAGTGTATGTTTTGTAAGTGAGTGTGTATGTATGTCTGTCGCTGACTGTATCTCTGTCAGTAAATGTGTGTGTCTGTTAGCTAGTGTGTATGCGTCTGTAAGTAAGAGTGTGTGTGTCTTCAGCACTTACCTTTCTCCAGCGCCGGACTCCCTTGGTGCTGAGGATCCCTCAGCCTCTCAGCTCCGAATGCGACCGCGCACGCATTCAAACCGCCCATAGGAAAGCATTACTCAATGCTTTCCTATGGACGTTCAGTGTGCTCCTCTAGCGGCTGTCCGTGAGACAGCCACTAGAGGCTGGATTAACCCTCAGTGAAACATAGCAGTTTCTCTGAAACTGCTATGTTTTCAGCTGCAGGGTTAAAACTAGAGGGACCTGACACCCAGACAACTTCATTGAGCTGATGTGATCTGGGTGTCTGTAGTGGTCCTTTAAAGGACCACTATAGTGCCAGGAAAACATACTCGTTTTCCTGGCACTATAGTGCCCTGAGGGTGCCCCCACCCTCAGGGACCCCCTCCCGCCCGGCTCTGGAAAGGGGTAAAACTTACCTTTTTCCACCGCTGGGCGGAGAGCTCTCCTCCTCCGATCCTCCTCTTCTCCTCCCCGTCGGCTGTATGCGCACGCACGGCAAGAGCTGTGCACGCATTCAGCCGGTCACATAGGAAAGCATTCATAATGCTTTCCTATGGACGCTGGCGTGCTCTCACTGTGAAAATCACAGTGAGAAGCACGCAAGCGCCTCTAGCGGCTGTCAATGGGACAGCCACTAGAGGAAATAGGGGAAGGCTTAACCCATTCATAAACACAGCAGTTTCTCTGATCAATTTTCGCACCGGGGCCCCATGGGTCATGTGTACGCCACTGATTGCTGTAAATGTTTTTACGTACAGCCCAAGATCCTTAATGAAGGATTCACCAAAGAGTAAGCCTTTAGCGGCTGGCCCCGGCTCGTTGGTCGCCATACTGACCAGTTTGGGCTCTATTTTCAGGAGAATCGCCTTGCAGCGTTCGGTTGCCATGGCTGTATTGTTATTACCCACCATGCAGACCAACCTCTGCAACCAACCTTTCACTACTTCGAAGTCGCTCTCACCCGATTTGGCAGATTCCACTAATTCATATAACTTAGAGATAGGCCCCAATGTGTCCAGGAACTTGTCCTGGCAGTTCCGAAGAGAAAAGTCTAAGCCCTTTCCTCGGTTTCCAAGCTGACTTATTCAAAAATTTGACCAACTGAGAATCCACGTCAGGGTTTTTTCCCAATGAGTCTGGTAGGATGGACTGTGGGCATTCCGCCCGTAGTTTGTTACGCCCCTCCTTGGATAAAGGTTTACGCACTCTTAGCGCGAGATATCTCACGATGTGCTCAGGCTGTTCCCATTCTGCTGAGCGAGGGTGACTGAGATCATCTGGGTCAAACAGGTTACCCTGAGGGTCCCGAAGACCCTCGCCCGATCCGACAGGCTCAGCACCCTGGGTCGCAGTGATTGCTTTCACATCAAACCCAGAATCAGAATTGTCCGCACCATACTGATCCATATATGATACATCATACTCCTCCTCCAAACTCTAATCCGAATCGGACGAGTCCTCATGGGCACGTGCCCGCTTTCATGATCTGGCCGATTTTGCCCGGCCAGGGGCTCTATTGCGCGGTGTTATCGCGCCATCCTTGACAGCCTGAGGCGTGTCATTCATTGCAGGCTGAACTTGCAGTTCTGGAGGGGAAACAATATGTTTGCTTTTAACCAAAGCTTTGCGTCCCAGTTGTGCCACATTAGTGGTACCTGGGTTTTGTGTGACCTGAGGGCCACTACCATGAGTCTGCAGGAACGCTTGGGTTATAGAGTGTGTGATAGAGGATGACATGACCCCCAATGAATCGAGGAGGGATTGAAATTCCTCCAATGCCATGAGGCTGGCGTCATCCCTACATACCCTGCCTGAGGGGGAAACCCCTGGTGCAGGTCTCTCAGTCTGATCCTGCATCCTAACGTTAGGAATACTATCTGCCCACAGGGAAATATACTTGCAATCACACTCAGGGTCAAAATTACTGGGCCCAATAAATCAATGCTACTAGCAGTAGCTCAATGGTTAAGAAAACAATACTTCAAGTGACCTGTAGGGAAAAAAAATACTAGTTAAGGCTAAGAACAAAAGGTGTCAGGATAGAGTAATCATCCACACCAACACTTACAGTTTGAACAGCAATAATGCTCAGTATGGGTCTGGGAGTGCGCCAGGAGGGTAGGAGAGACCGTTATCCACCTAAAACATTGATCCGCAGCAATTTCCCGCCGAAACCGCACTTAAAATGGCCGCCGCGAGTGAAATATACACACGCGGCGACGGAAACCAAAGAGATGGCCGCCGCGGTGCGAACTGCGGCAGCTAGGATTGTGGAAAACGGGTATTAAAGCGATCGCACATGCGCAGACCGCACTAAACCGCGGACAAGTCCGTTGACACAAATTGTAAGCAGCTAGGGAGCCCAGCTGCACCACCAATGAAGCTGACAGTGCAGGGAAGGGAATAGGTGGGAAAACAAGGGTCCCAGAGACCCCAAGAGGCTGCACTCCCAGACACCAGCAGGACTCATAAACCAGCAATAATAATGAGCAATAAACATAGACTAATACATAAATCTGCACATAAAAGCATACATATATGTTTAACATTAAAGGAGTAGCAAGAGATGAAGTACTTAACTGGTTTGAGGGAGCAGCAAGAAAGAGGAGGAGTCAAGGAGCACCACACCCATATGGACAATATTAGATGCTGATTGGTGCCAGTGTTACCAGGCTATTGTTATGGTTTTTTCTATGATTCTCTCATACTTCCTTTTCTTGCTGCTGGGAGTAAAATAAAGAAAGAGAATGCATAATAGGAGCCTCTGTGTCTCTAAAAAAAATTACTATTGCAATGCAGTACATGCATTGGGAAGTGAAAAAAGGTATTGCTTCACTTTAAGTACATTTTCATTTTACATACATGCTCTGGTCCTATTGTGCACTTAAAAGTGGGGTATGCCTGTAAATAGATTTAGCTTAACCCCTTAAAACCGGAGGACGTACAATTACGCCCTCTAATAGGCGGCTCTAAACGCCGCCGGGCGTAATTGTACGCCCTCCGGTTTTTGTTAACTTACCCGGTCGCCGGCGGTCCCACGCCGGCGATCGCGGTTGGGGGGACTCCCAGGGAGCCCCCCGCGGCACCTCCGTCCTCCTGGAAGCCCCCCGGCCATGTGAGAGTGGGGTCCTAGCGAGGACCCCACAATCACATGGCCGGGGATAGCTGGCTTCTGTATTGCCGGCAGGGGGGCTGCCTGTAATTACAGGTGGTCCCCCTGCTGGCTGAAAATAAAAATAAAATAAGTTAATGGTGTAAAAAAAAAAAATTATATATACTTAGATCATATATATATATTATATATATATGATCTAAGTATATATATACACATATACATACACACACATACACCGTCTAGGTGTATTTTACTATTAATATATATATAATTAAATATATATATATTAATATCAAATTACACGTAGACTGATACTGATTAAATATATATATAATTATTGTTATATATATATTTATATATAATATAAAAAAAATAAAAATGTAAATATGTTAAAAAATTAAATTAAAAAAATAATTAAAAATAAATAATTAAAAAATATATAGATGTGTGTTATTTCGTTCTAACTGTATTGTGAAATTAATATATATATATATATATATCAAAATACACATAGAACGAAATAATATATATATCTATACACATAAATATATACGTATATATCACTATATATATACCTATATATAAATAAAAATATTTTTAAAAAATTATATAGATATATACATATATACACATACGTGTATATATATACATATATTGATTCTACATATATATTTATGTAATATTTTTACATAATTAGGTATCTTAATTAATTACAATTAGCAGGACCTGCATGACAACCCATGCCGAAAGTAAAGGGAATTTAATTTGCTAGCACTATATTTAACCCTATAACTTTCCGAGACACCATAAAACCTGTACATGGGGGGTACTGTTCTACTCGGGAGACTTCGCTGAACACAAATATTAGTGTTTCAAAACATTAAAATGTATTACAACGATGATATCGCCAGTAAAAGTGACGTTTTTTGCATTTTTCACGCACAAACAGCATTAAACGGACAATATTATTGCTATGATACTTTTTACTGTTTTGAAACACAAATATTTGTGTTCAGTGAAGTCTCCCGAGTACAACAGTACCCCTCATGTACAGGTTTTATGGTGTTTTCAAAAGTTACAGCGTCAAATATAAGGCTTGCGTTTCATTTTTTTCACATTAAAATTCGCCAGATTGGTTACGTTGCCTTTGAGACCCTATGGTAGCCCAAGAATGAAAATTACCCCTATGATGGCATACCATTTGCAATAGTAGACAACCCAAGGTATTGCAAACAGGGTATGTCCAGTCTTTTTTAGTAGCCACTTAGTCACAAACACTGGCCAAAATTGGCGGTTTTTGCATTTTTCACACAAACAAATACTAACGCTAACTTTGGCCAGTGTTTGTGACCAAATGGCTACTAAAAAAGACTGGACATACCCCATTTGCAATACCTTGGGTTGTCTACTATTGCAAATGGTATGCCATTATGGGTGTAAATTTCATTCCCGGGCTACTATACAGTCTCAAAGGCAACGTAACCAATCTGGCGAATTTCAATTTCAAATGTAACGTGCTATATTTGACCCTGTAACTTCCCAAAACGCCATAAAACCTGTACATAGGAGGTACTGTCTTACACGTGAGACTTTACTGAATATAAATATGTGTATTTTATTGCAGTAAAAGCAAACAGTATTATGACACTGACCGTTAAAATATAATGTAGAACTAAAATCCAAAAAAAACGTATTTTCTCCCATTTTTTTCATATTAAATTATGTTTCATAGCTAAATATTTGATATTAAATGAAAGCCCTGTTTCCCCTGAATAAAATGATATATAATAAGGGTGGGTGCATTTACTATGAAAGAGGTGTATTACGGTTGGACAGACATGTAGCGCAAATGCCAGCTTTTGTTTACATTTTGTTTTGTTCACAATGTGTACATTTGGCTCCGTCCTTAAGGGGTTAATAAAAGGAAGAGAATCCATGAGGACCCGGAGCTTTGTGTCTCGGGGTATTAAATAATGCCATTTGATCCTCTTGTTCTGAAAAAGGACTATCTAGCACCTTTGCCAGTGTTCTAGTTATCTGGGGCAGATTTATGGTTCGTAAGAATTGATCTATTGTTTGTTGAGTAGGATGTAGCACCCCTTTATCTTGTTCTAAATTATACAATTGTTCATAAAAGGCTGCACATTCCTCCACCATATGTATTGGATTGCCTACCCTTGTGCCATCTGATTTTTCTAAGTATGGAATCTTGGATTGTAGGTTTTGCTTTTTCAGCTGAGAGGCCTGAAATTTCCCTGCCTTATTACCTTATGAATAGTCAATATGTTTGTTTCCTCATCTGCCTCTCCATAACCTGCATTTGCAACCAATCTAATTCTCTCTTAAAGGATCACTATAGGGTCAGGAACAGAAACATGTATTCCTGACCCTGTAGTGTTAAAACCATCATCTAGCTCCCCTTGGCCCCTCATGCCTCCATAAATATAGCAAAATCTTACTGTATTCAAGCCTAAAACTGTAGATCTGCATGCTGTTTGCCTCAAAAAACAAAACAAAAAAACAAATAGTCTGCTGACATTATCAGAAGTGGTAGCCTGATCCAATCACAATGCTTCTCCATAGGATTGGCTGAGATTGACAAAGAGGTTTGTTTATGTATAGCCTCTATAGCAGCCAATTCCCGGATAAGACCATTTTGTTTCTGATTATACTGTTTTTTTGGGGGGGGGGTTTTACGACCCTTGTTGTATCAATAGTCCACGAAGCACCGCTTTATGGGCCAACCACATGCTAGCTATAGAAGTATGTTGTAGCTTTACTTACCTTATCCAGGGGCCGGCCGCGGTCCTCTCTTCGAGCCGCGCGCGGTCCTGCTGCTGCACGAGCCGCACGAGGCTCATCCGAAAGCTTCAATAGGAAGGTGGGCAGTGATTGCGAGAAGCGGTCACGTGTCCCGCCTGAATCTAAGAGACTCGCGGCACGCTCTTAAAGAGACAGTGGGAGCCTAAATTGTGAAAAGGCTCCCATTGGCCCCTGTCATGCCACACTCCCCATACACTTACCTTTTGGGGGTGTGGATATGACAGGAGCCAATCACATTAGTTTAGAAGCTATTTAAACTTACCTCTCCCTTTACTCCTTGCCCTATCGTGGTTTCTGTTTCAGTTCCCTTTAGCGCTTGTTGTGTTCAGTTGTGTTTTCTTCGTATTGACTTTGCCTTTGTTTCTGACTACGTTTTCTATTTATCCTTATCTATTCTGGTCGTCGGCTTGCTGTTTACTGTGTACCAGACCCCGGCTAGTCCTAGTTTACGCTGTCTCTCTGTGCCCTTGACTTCGGATCGTTCCTGACTCTGCCTCCTCTCATATACGTCGAGTCCGGCCATTCTAAGGTCCGGTAGACGTATCTCTCCTCTGTGTTGTCTTCTGTTTAGCTGAATCCTGCGTGTTGGGGTATATTCTCGTTACATATGTGTATACTTATTTTCCTCAATTTTTTTTTTAAAAAAGGCTGTACGTATTAGTGATACAACATTTATATCCCCCAGCAATTCCTCATTGAGTCTCCATTCACACCTCTACCTCTCGTTAGATATAAAATAGAGAACGGGGAGCAAACTGGGGCGTGGTCTGAACATGTAATGGGAGAAATTTTAAACTGTTCAAAAACATGTTCTGTATTAAATTATATATATATATATAAAAAAAAAGTGGTCATGAGACCATGACATCATTTTGGTGCCAAAATCAAGTAATCTGAGGCCTATTTAAAGCCAGTGTTGTCAGGTACATGTTTTTATCCACTTGAGAAAGCCCTAAGGGGAGAAACGCGTTGCTGTATTTTATTAAAGGTATTTTGGCCACTTTCAACTTGTGAGTCAGCCATTTTACTAATTTATTTATTTTTACCTGGCACTAGAGTTTTTATTGTTCCAGTGAGAATTTTACTCCAAAGAATCCTTGATGGTGATTAAACCACTCAAGCTTAATTAATTGAGCAATCTGCCTGCTCAATAAAATGTGAGTAACCACTTGGTATTTTATTTTATTTTATAATTTCACCTCTGGCTTTTATACACTAGCACTATTATTGTTTCTTTTATATTTCATATGGTCCTTATATCAACAAGATATCCATCTACTACAAAACTTCACGTATCCCATACCACTGTATGCCTTCCACACTAGAGCTAGTCTTATAGCTCTGGAAAAACGTGAGGAGGACCTCATAGACCTCTATAAATAGTACTTAGTACCTGTTGGGATATACTGCACCATTATTTGCGGTCTTTTTAATTTCTTTCATACGGAGCTCATTAATATCATATGCCCATACCTTACTGTGGAATAATTTGAACTGTTTTTGTTTTTTTTATCTTCTATATATTCTCTCTTATGTAGTGTCTTGTATATATGCTTGAATAGTTTTATAATCCGGTTTTATTCACCTGTGGCGCCGCATGCATCAGGTGCTTTGATATTTATTTATTTATTTATATCTCCTTTTTTTTACATAAACCCAATCTATATGTACTATGCATGTCAAATTGCTTGCAAATCTGTGGTTATGGAAACCTTTTTGTATTTTTTTTTTCCCTTAGTCATTGGTATTTTGGTGAAATTACCTCTGTAGTAGATATGTATGCCGTAAACAGACTTCCTTGTGACGCAATACTAAAACAGATATTAGTAGAAAGTAGGTACAAGCACTCAAGGTTTCTTCAAAAAGGCAGAATTATTATTAGTAACGTTGCACATTCAGAATGTTCAAAATCTCCAATAATGTTTATTCTGAGGTATAACACACTTCAAGTGATTTCATCTTCTTGCCTAAATACTGACTTAAAATTATATATATATATATAATATTAAACATTTGAAATATCTACAGATGGTTTAATGTGGCATTCTTCAAAAAACAAGAGCTGCTGTATGTTTATATATAGTATATATGTATTCTATCTATCTGGCAATTGTATATTCTGAATTATAAGGAACACTCCATTAAAACAATGACCACTTATAGCAAAACAAAAATATGCATGTCCTTTGTATTTCTTTAGGGGGATGGTTATGAAATCTTGGTTTGCAGTAGCTGCAGATCTAGTGTATATATACAGCTCAATAAGAAGTCTTTGTAAGGAAGATGCCTAGCTTCGTGGATCTAAACTACCAGGGAGTAACAGGACTGACTGTATGGCAGTGGTAACAAACTTCATTTATAAAATGGCTAGTTTCTGTTGACATTTGCACTTTTATTTCTGGACAGCCATTAAAGCAGGTGATATACAACAAAGACACGTAACGTACAGAGTCAATGGTAAACATTGTACAGTCTGGAGTGATTACGTACATGTGGAGAATAGTATTTGTAGTTGTACATTAAAAATCTCATGCTGTCATTTCCACTAAGTGTTTTCTCACTAAGTATGTGCTCTGTGGCCCTCTGTTTTAATCTTACTTGAAATCCTAAGCAAAACAAGGGGGGAAAAAAAATCAATACTTCAAAAGCAGCATTAGTAGTTTCTGTAGACCTGCCGTGATAGCCTGTTCACCCCCCTTTCAAATTAGGTCCCTGCGGGCCATGTGATCGCCCTCATAGAGCCGTCATATGGTCTCAAAGGCAACATAGGCCCAGCAAACCAATCTGGCAAGTTTTAATGTGTAAAAACTGTAAGTAGGGAAATCCCAATATTTAACACTGTAACTTTCCTAAACCCCATAAAACCTGTTCATGGGGGGTACTGTTGTATTTGTGAAACATTGATGAACATAAATGTGTGTTTTATTGCAGTAAAAGCTAACGATATTGTGACATTCACAGTTAAAATGCAGGACTTAAAACTATTTTAAAATTAAGAAATGTATTTTTTTCGATTTTCGAAAATTTTTCATATATGAATATATGATATGAAATTAAAGTCCTGCTTCTCCTGAACAAAATGATATACCATATATACTCAAGTGTAAGACGAGTTTTTCGGCACATTTTTTGTGCTGAAAACCCCCCACTCATCTTGTACTCGAGTCAATGTCTTTATTATGGCAACTTACATTGCCATAATACAGACCAGGACCGCCGGGCTCATTACAAGCCCGGTGATCCTGTTGGGGGCTGGGAGCAAGCTGTTACTTAGCTTTACAGCAGCTCCTGTCAGCTCCCTTCTCCTCCATGCCGTTCAGCTCCAGTGTAAGTCTCGCGAGAGCCGCGGCTGTCAGAGTAACCTGTGGCAACGCTCCGCGCTGCACGCAGACCGTGAGACTTACAGTGGAGCTAAACGGCAAGGAGGAGAAGGGAGCTGACAGGAGCTGTTGTAAAGGTAAGTAACAGCTTGCTCCCAGTCCCCCTTCTGCACAACCCATCCACTGGACCACCAGGGAATAATATAGCCCCCCTCCCCGGCCATGTATCAAGCAGGGAGGGGGGACAAAAAAAATAAAATTAAAATGTAATAATATTATAATAAATAAAAAATAAAATGTAATATTAAAATAATAATAATAAAAAAATAATAAAAATGCCCTCCCCCCCACCAAGGTTAAACACTCTGCATCACATACACACACACTGCATTCATACACACACTGCATTATATACACACACACTGCATTCATTATATACACACACTACACAAACACACACACTCTACATTCATTATATACACACACTGTAAATAAATATTCAATTAATATAATTTTTGGGGATCTAATTTTATTTAGAAATTTACCAGTAGCTGCTGCATTTCCCACCCTAGTCTTATACTCGAGCCAATAAGTTTTCCCAGTTTTGGGGGGTAAAATTAGGGGCCTCGACTTATATTCGGGTCGACTTATGCTCGAGTATATACGGTAATAAGTGTAAATGTAGTTAATATGAAAGTGATAAATTACGGTTGAACAGACTTATAGTGCAAATTCCATTTTTTGGTTATGACTAGAACTTGTAAAATTGCCTCGTCGTTAACGGATTAAAGTACGTTTGCATTCAAGGTGTAATGCATAATATATATGTGTGTTTACATAGGGATATATTGTAGCTGTGAACCCATTTTATTTATTTAGAGCAGGGGTTCCCAATTCATTTTTCTTGTGGAACCCTTTGAAATAGTGTATCAACATCGTGATTTTTTATTTTATTTTATTTTTTGAAATTGTGCCGGTGTGTATATCTGTGTTTGTATGTGTCTTTGTATCAAGGTGTGTGTATCTGTGTTTGCCAGTGTGTATGAATCTGACACAGATACACACATTGGCAGATAGTGGCACACAGATACACACACTGACACACACACACACACCTTGACACACAATGTGTATCTGTATATGTATGTATGTATCTGTGTTTATATGTGCCGGTGCACACTGACACACATCTTGACTTACAAATACACACACACTCAGATACACACAGCGACATACACACACTTGCACCCACTGACACACTCAGAAATACACACACAGGCACATACAAACACACTGATACACACTGGCACACACACTTAGATACACATAGTGACACACATACAAACCTTGACACACAGATACGCACACTGACACACTCAGACACACATACTCTTTGACAGGCACACATACACTCTTACTGACAAGAACAGATACATTCTCACTGACAAACACATACACTCTCTCACACACTCTGACAAACACATATTCACTCTCTGACAAACACACATATACTCTTTGACAGACACACAAACACATACAAACTCCCTAACAGACACACATACAATTTATTTATTTTTAACATTTTACTCCACCCAGTTCCCCCTACCTCTAGGAGTGCTGGCATGGAGTTCCTGGAGTCCAGTGGGGTTGCTGGGTGGCTGGCAAGCAGTCCCTGGGGACCAGTGGGGCTGCTGAGTGGCTGGAGTGCGGGTGGTGAGGGAGCAGTGAGCTCCCTCACACGCTTCTTAGTGATGCCGGAGTGGGAGTGACGTCATATTCCGGTACCCTACCAATTGGGGAACGCTGATTTAGAGTATTGGCATTCCTTTCCCTCATCTTTTCTAACTTGTTTGTTATCCATTACCTTTGTAATATCCTCCTTTTTGCCCCTCTGCCTTACCTTCCCACATTTGTCTCACCCATTATTTTACCATTTCCACGTATTAGTATCTTCCCTCATTTCTATACCTTCATACTACTTTTTCCCATCAATTTGTACCCTACCTGCCTCTCCCACCAAGGGTGTGTCCAAAATCTTATCAGTTCTTTGGGTAGAGGTCCTTCAATGAAACTCCAACACAATGTCTTAGAGCTTTTTTAATAAAAATTATACCTTCATGAATAGCTCAATTGTGGGGGTGGGGAGGTCCACTTGCCGACATCCCTCCTGGAGTTTTTCAGTGGAAGTACAACACTTATCTTAATAATTTAACGTATTCGCCTCTGCTTATTCTTTAAAGGGACACTCTCAGCATCTCATCAACTTTAGCTTAGCTTGATGTATAGATTATGCCCCATGCAGTCTCACAGTTAAATGATCTGCCTTTTAGGAGTGTAATCACTTTAACTTGTTTATGTAGCCTTAACCACACCTCTCCTGCCTGTGACTTGCACAGCCACCTTTCACACTCTCTTTTAAAGAGATCTAATGTTTTTAAACTTCATTTAATTTAGAGTTTATCATCTTCTACTCTGTTAATTGCAGAAGCATCCTTTTTGTGATTACAGTTCAATATCAGAGATCAATATGAGATAAGAATGTCAAAAGCAAACAGTGTTCTGTAAGATCTTAGTGAAAATGAATTTATTTATTTATCACCCCTCCTCAAGGAGGCTGTGTAGCTAGGGCTGTATAGACAGAAATAAAAGTAATTTTCACTCCTAAATGGCAATACTGATCAGTGACACTGCAGGGACAGGATCTATACACCAAATCTGCAAAATAAAAGAATATTCATTTAAATATGTTTTTATATTATGTTCTCATAAATTGACTATTGCATACATTACATCATATCAGTTGTCTCCAGTGCTGCAAAAGTGTACCCAATACAACGATGTTAAGAACCTCTTTGCATGTTGGTTATTTTGAAACATTTTCATACTTAGTCATCTCAATACTTTTTACCATAACCAATTCAATATCCTTGTGTAACAGGTCAATGCTCTCACAAAGGGCACAGTTACAATTTGGACACTTTCTATGAAGGATTTGGAAATCTAGCCCAACAGTTCAAGAAATTAAATACATATCAGGCATTGGTACTTTATTTCATTGTTAGTGGTGAGCTGGATTTTTATGGATCTTTCTCTCGGCAGTACAAAACAGCAAATTACATCATTGTAAAAGGGAAACCAGAAGAGAAATAGAGAAGATAGAAATCTCAATCTTTACATTAGATATTATTATGAGGGTCAAGTCTATAATGTTGTATTAAATATCCTCCAGACTAATAATGCATTTTCTGTTATAACTGCACTTCAAATAGCTAATGTTTAATTTAGTAAAGCAAAAAAGTACAGTCCTCTGCACACATAAGAAAGGTGATATGATGGTTTATTCATCCACAAAACATAAAAAGGCTGGTTATTTTTTAGACACTGTATTTGTTTGTTGGAAAAGGAGCCTTACCTACGACTGCACAGAGGCTGAGAGACACTATAGCGTCCCTTTAAATTTGGTGTTTAAAGGGGCGCTATAATGTCCCTTTAAATTTGGTGTTTAAAGTGAAACTCTTTAATCTCAGTGGGAGTTTCATCTTTGACACACGAATACAATTAGTAATCAGTGACTTGTATAGTGAAACATGCAGCTGCTTCATTTTTGGGATATTATAACCCTTTCCCCTTCTGAGAAACTAAAATAACTAACATTGCAGGACTAAGACTGCCTCTAGTGGCTGTCAGGCAGTCACTAGAGGCACTTCCTGCTTGCTAGGCTATGGAGAGAGCCTAATGCGCTCGCCCCCCAGTTAGGTGACATTGGAAGGGGCATATGTATTTAGACACTTTATCAAGATCTTTACTACACTTCTGCCTACCACAAAGGTACAATGATGAACTACCATTTGGTATTCAGAGATCAAACCAGACTTGCAGGATTTTATTCACAATACTTTGGATTGTAGCAAATTAAAATCTGAATAACAAAATATGGAATAAGGTTTCCAACGCTATTTTACCTTAATTTTGACAATTCAATTTCAATTCCGTACATTTCTATGTTAATGAATAAGCCCAAAGACCCAGTAAGTTAGATTGAAGAGGTTGTTCTTGTTTTTCACATACACAAAGAATGAGAATTGTTTTCCTGGCTCTGTGAACTGTGGGTTTTGTATTGGGATTTCTGACAATTTTAAATGTTTGCTTCTTATTTTAGTAAATTAATAGTATGTTATATCATGCTACTCCTTCTAATAAATCTAGTTCTGTTTATTATGGTTTTTACATTGCATTTATTTTAAAATGTCCTTACGATAAATATGTTCCATGTGTGTGTAATTACAGGTCAAGCATACTGTGTAAAGAGAAGCAGCTGTTCACTTAAAGGACTGAATAGTCATGAAAGTTGTGATATAAAACTGGGTAAGTCGATATTCTGTACTCTGCCCTTGGGTTTTTACGTCCAAGATGCATTATCTTGCACTTATCCACATTAAATGTCAGCTGCCACAACTCTGACCATTTTTCTCGTTTACCTAAATCATTTGCCATTTGGCTTATTCCTCCTGGAACATCAACCCTGTTATATATCTTAGTATCATCAGCAAAAAGACATACCTTACCATCAAGACCTTCTGCAATATCACTAATAGAAATATTAAAGAGAATGGTTACAAGTACAGATCCCTGAGGTACCCCACTGGTGACAAGTCCAAGCTTTGAAAATACTCAGTTGACTACAACCCTCTGTTGCCTGTCACTCAGCCACTACCTTACCCATTCAACAATATTGGAATCGAACCTCAAGACTTCAGTTTACTGATAAGCCTTCCATGTGCGACAGTGTCAAAAGCCTTACTGAAATCTAGGTAAGCAATGTCTACTGCTCTACCCTGATCTATTATTTTAGTCACCAGTTACCCAATTAAAAAAATCAATAAGATTATTTTGGCATGATCTCCCTGAAATAAACCCATGTTGTCTCTGGTCTTGAAATCCATGTGATTTTAGATGTTCAACAATCCTATCTTTTAACATGTTTTCCATTGCTTTCCCCACTACTCAAGTAAGGCTTACTGGCCTTTAGATGCCCGACTACCTTTCTTTGACTGAGCACAACATTCTCTAACTTGCAATCTTCTGGGACGACTACTGTTAACAATGACTGGTTAAATAAATCTGTTAATGGTTTTGCTACTACATCACTAAGCTCTTTTAATAATTTTGGGTGTATTTCATCAGGCCCCATCGACTTATTTGTCTTTACTTTTGACAGTTGAAATAGAACCTCTTCCTCTGTAAACTCACATGTAACAAATTACTAATTTGTCCTTTTTCCTAACTGATGCCCCTTTCCTGCATCTGTAAATACTGAACAAAAATATTCATTGAGGCAGTCAGCTAGACCTTTAACCTCTTCTACATACCTTCCTTCCTTTTTTTCTTCTTTTTTAATTCTTTAGTTTTGTCTCCGGTCATAGCCACAGTTAACACAGTACATATCATGCATAAGTGAGAGAGAATACGAAGAGCTATTTGTACACATTAGACATAACATTTCTCTCAGAATAGTAGTGGAACATGAGCCAAGGAATTTTGTGCTTTAATACTATTAGTGTCTACGTGTGATCTTATGCCTATCCCGCCGAGGATGTTCGCGGCGTTCCTGGTGGGACCTAAGTTGTGGGCTAGTTATAGGTGAGGGAGGTGGGAGAAGATGGTAGGTAATGTACAAGGTCTTGTGCTGGTGTGGTACTTTTCTCCGCGAGGGACATGGAGTCCACTTGAAGCCTTTTTTTGTCCCTTGCATGTCCTGTATAGTGGAGGCAGAGTCCCAATGGTGGACCAGCAGTGTTCGAGACCCCTTCCAGTTGTATTTGACATTGTGCTGGCGTAGGAAAGTTGTGAAGGGCTGGAGTGAGCATCGCCTTGTGAGTGTGGATCCCGACAGGTCTGCATAAAAGGAGAGCTGCATGTTCTCAAATGGGTAGGGTGAGTGGTTTTGTGTGGCTTGTATCACCGCTGCTTTGTCCCTGTGGTTTTGGAAGCCTACCAGTAGATCTCTCGGTGCAGTCTTGGTAACCGAAACATCCCCTCCATGGTCACTTGCTTGAGAGGCAAGAGAGCCTGCAGGAGTCACCGTATCACATGTGGTATTTCTGCCTCCGATAACTCGGATCTTGATGTTCAGGTTACGCTTCTGATCCTCCAGTGCCGCAAAGCGTTGATCATAGGTAAGGTTCTGCTGCTTCAGATCTTGCACTGCTTGCTGCAGGAGTTTTGTTTGTTGTGTGTTTTGGCGGGAGTCAGCCTCCAGAGTGCCCAGACGGCCTGTCAGACCTTGCAGGTCCTTATGAAGTTGGGCCATGTCGGCCTGTATAGTGAGCTGGCCCCGTCAGTAGTTCCTTCATGACCGCAGTGGTCACCAGAGAGGAGTCTGGCCGTGGGGGAGTACTCTGCTTCCACCCCTGTTGTAAAGTAGTCTGAGACATCAGAGCATTTGTCATTGTAGGCGACCATGTTTAGGCCCCTAAGCACTTGTCTCCAGAGGTCTCTGATATTCAGGCTTTGTCGTGGTTTGTTGGGCTTGGGCTTCTTGGTTTTTCAGCCCAAGTTGTTGACAGCTGTCTGTGGGTCAGTTTGGTGCCGTTTTTGCTGTTTGTTTTTTTTTTTTTTTTAACTGACTGTGCTATTTTCTCTTCTGTGTGTTCTCCTGGCACAAGCAGCTATTTTAGTTTTCCAGTTCACATCAGGAAGATTAAAGTCACTCATGATGATAACTTCCCCCTTCATTGTCATTTTAGCTATTTTCACAACTAGTAGATTATCTAACTCTTATATTTGTACTGGGGGCCTATAAATCACACCTACACGAGTTACTGTGTGATTACCAAATTCTAACGTAACCCAAACAAACTCTATGTTCGCCTCTAACTTTTATTAGGCTAGATTTTATGCTGTCTTTCACATACAGGGTCACCCCTCCCCCTTTCTTGCCTTCCCTGTCTTTTCTATATAAAGAGTACCCTGGTATTGCTATGTTCCAGTCATTTTTCTCATTATACCATGTGTCAGTAACAGCGACTAAATCTACATTATCAGTTGCCATTATTGCCACAAGTTCATGGATCTTATTCCCTAAACTGCAAGCATTTGTAGACATGACTCTAAGCTTATCATTTTTTTAACACACTTGCTACAGGCACCTTCTGTCCTTGTTTTGGGGGGCAATTGGCTTGATGTTTTATCACCCTTTTGCCGTCCCTCCTAGTTTAAATACATTCTAGCAAAACCTCTGAACTGCTCACTGAGAACATTTGTTCCCTTTTGAGAAAGATGAAAACCATCTTTTTTGTACAGTTTATTTCCATTCCAAACAGGGCTACCATGAGAAATTAAGCCAAATCTTTGCTCCTGACACCATTCATGAAGCCACAAGTTAAAGTCCCTAATACGTATCGCCTGTTGTTCTGAGTGTTATGCACAGATAGAACTTCAGAGAATGATAGTGTGGAAGCAACCTGCCATACATCAATAGCAAAAACACAATCTTCCTTTACCTCTGAAACATCATTGCAAGCCAAGTAATTTGTCCCAAGATGGACAAGTGCATCCAATTCCCCTTTCTGCTTTGCACGCTTAACAATATTACAAGTACGTCTCCTGTCTCTGTGAGCAGTAGCTCCAGAAAGACATCTAACAAGACCACTATTGTCCAGCTCCACACCTCTTATGATAGAATCCCACAACAACAACTGCTTTCTATCAGGCCTCACTATAGTCTCCAAAGCCTGTCTCCATACTACCACTACACTCTGTGCCTGAGCCAGTCTCCACAAAACCACTACACTCTGTGTAGCGAGAGAACAAAAGGCAGCCAAGAATTGAACCTTGAGGCACTCCGACTGAGACAGGACAAGGAGAGGAAGTGTCCTTGGAAAAAGAGACACTGGAGGAGCAATGGGAGGAGAACCATGAGAGGGCTGTGTTAGAAAGACAAAGAGATTGAAGAGTTAGGAGAAGGAGGCCATGATCAACAGTGTCAAAGGCAACAGAAAGGTCAAGAAGAATTAGTATGGAGTAGTGGCCTTTGGATTTATCTGCAATTAGATAATTTGTAACTCTAGTCAGAGCAGTCTCTGTAGAGTTGATGGGGGCGGAATGCAGACTGAAGAGAGTCAAGGAGAGAGTTGGAATTAAGGAAGCAAGTCAGACAGTCTTTCCAAAAGCTTTGAGGAGAAAGGGAGCAGGGATGATAGTTGGAAGGGGAGGTAAGGTCAAGAGATGGCTTTTTGAGGACAGGTACAACAGTAGCATGTTTAAGGGGAGCTGAGACAACACCAGAAGAAAGAGAGCAGTTGAAGATGTGCGTTAACAACTGCACCAGACAAGGGGCGAGATATCTGAGGTGGGATGGGATGGGACCAAGTGGACACGTGGTGGGACGTCTGGAGTGGGACAGGAGAGGGTAGGGATGGATGAGAGTTCTGAATGGATATTGTGGCAAACCTAGCCACTTAAGACTGTATTTACGTTTGTGATATTGTTGCTTTAAGACTGCCTGAAATGTGCATGTTCCCTATTCTGTGTTTTATGTGAACGAGAGCATTCGTATGCTGGTGGCACGAAAGCCGCCAGCATTCATATAGTAGTTTCACGAACAGTGATATATTTTATGGTTTTGAAACACTAATATTTGTGTTCAGCGAAGTCTCCTGAGTATAACAGTACCCCTCATGTACAGATTTTATGGTGTTTTCAAAAGTTACAGAGTCAAATGTAAGACTAGTGTTTCAGTCTTTTCACATTGAAATTCGCCAGATTCGTTATGTTGACTTTGAGAGCGTATGTTAGCCCAAGAATGAGAATTACCCCCATGATGGCATACCATTTGCAAAAGTAGACAACCCAATGTATTGCAAATTGGGTATGCCCAATCTTTTTTAGTAGCCACTTAGTCACAAACACTGGCCAAAATTGGCGTTCAAAATAGTTTTTTTGCATTTTTCACACACAAACAAATATTAACGCTAATTTTGGCCAATGTTTGTGACTAAGTGGCTGCTAAAAAATAATGGAAATACTCCATTTGCAATACCTTGGGTTGTCTACTATTGCAAATGCTATGCCATTATGTGGGTAATTCTAATTCCTGGGCTACCATATGGTCTCAAAGGCAACGTAACCAGTCTGGCGAATTTCAATGTGAAAAAACAGAAAAGTTTAACATGCTATATTTGACCCTGTAACTTCCCAAAACACGATAAAACCTGTACATAGGGGGTACTGTTTTACACGTGAGACATCGCTGAATACAAATGTGTATTTTATTGCACTAAAAGCAAACCGTATTATGACATTCACAGTTAAAATATCATGCAGAACTAAAATAAAATAACAATTTCTTAGTTTCTCACATTTTTTTTATTTTTTCATATTAAATTATGTTTCATAGCTAAATATAAGATGTTAAATGAAAGGGCCTATGTCCACCAAGCTCCTCTGTGTTTCTCATTTTCTCCCTTAGCCCCCTATTTGTCTCTTTGTTCCACATTTGCAAACATCCTTAGAGTGCCAGAACAACTGGAATCAGAAAAAAATGACTTTTAACCCCTTAGTGACCATACTGCTTTTCAATTTTCTTACCGTTAAGGACCAGGGCTGTTTTTACATTTCTGCTGTGTTTGTGTTTAGCTGTCCTTTTCCTCTTACTCATTTACTGTACCCACACATACTATATACCGTTTTTCTCGCCATTAAATGGTCTTTCTAAAGAGAACATTATTTTCATCATATCATATAAATTACTATAAAAAAAATTATAAAATTTGATGAAAAAATGTTTTGAACTTTGACCCCCAAAATCTGTTATTCATCTACAACCGCCAAAAACACCCGTGCTAATTAGTTTCTGAATTTTGTACTGAGTTTAGAAATTCCTGAGAACTTTAAGTGTTACTGCCAAATAACACCCCAATATGTGTTCAGCAACATCTCCTGAGTACAGCGATACCACCCATGTATAGGTGTGTCAGGTTCTTTGTGGGCTAAAAGACCTTATTTGGAGGGTGCGCATTCTAGTTTTCCAACTTTGAATTTTCACAGCTGGTCACCCATGTCCTATTTGGGACATTTTTGAAGCCGGCCCATTTACCCCCATCAAACAATATATTTTTGAAAGGTAGACAACCCAGGGTATTCAATGTGGGGTATGTCCAGTCTTTTTTAGTAGTCACTTAGTAACAAACACTGACCAAAGTTAGCATTTATATTTGTGTGTTAAAAATGCAAAAAACAATTATGAATTGTTTGTAAGTGGCTACTAAAAAAGACTGAACATACCCTATTTGCAATACCTTGGGTTGTCTTCTTTTGCAAATGGTATGCCATCATTGGGGTAATTCTCATTCCTGGGCTACCATACACTCTCAAAGGCAACATAACCAATCTCGGAAATTTCAATGTGAAAAAAACGGCCTTATATTTGACCCTGTAACTTTCAAAAACACTATAAAATCAGTAAAATGTATTACAACAATATCATCAGTGAAAGTGCAGTTTGTGTGTGAAAAATGCAAAAAAAATTGGCCTGCTTTTAGGGATGACTTAGAAAGATGTAGTTTAGAAATTTCATGGTTTGGAAGAATAAATTCGGTCAAAATGAAGATGATACCAGAAATTCTATACTTTATTAGAGCCCTATCTTTCTTTAGAAAAATTCACTCTGCTCTTTTGACATTCATTTGGAATAGGAAACCGACAAGAATCAAGTATTTCATATTGCACAAACCTAGAATTGGAGGAGGTATGGGTTTACCGGATTTAATACAATATTACCATGCTGCAAATGCAATTACATTTAATTTAAGTATTGGACACACTCAATGGCTTGACATGGAGGTGATTAAAATTCTCCCACATTCAATTAATAACATAATTTGGCTTCCTCCATCTCAAAGACCAAATTTCATTAATATGTTTCCGTCAACCAAGATTACAATAAAAGCATGGGACATCATGTATAAAAAAAATAAACCGCAATAAAATTTGGTCTAAAGTAGCTCCTATTTCCATCTTGAAAAAAGAAATCCCAGAATTAAACATTGGCTATTGGATTCCACATTCTATTTTCCGTATCAATCATTTTTTTACGTTAACTAAACTTACTCCATTCATGCAATTAAATTAATTAATTTAACGGACTCTGACAGACCCACTCTTGAAAGAATAAGTGAATTGCACAAAATGAAATGTGCCCTTTCAGAAAACAATTGATATCAATGTTCACCTGAATTATCAAATTTAGAAAAAATATACAATTGAGATCCCAGGAAAAAGAGAGCCATTTCAATTTGCTATTCATATTTAATAGAAAATAACAGCCATAAATTAGATTAAATGTTTGCTTGGGAAAAAGATTTAAAAAAGAATTGGATATCACACACTGGTTTGCATGTGTGGCGGCATTGAGGGGCAATACACAGTGTGTGGCGCATTTAGAGTTACACTACAAAATCATTCATCATTGGCAGTGGCGTACTAAGGGGGGGGCGGGGGGGGCGGTCCGCCCCGGGTGCCACCAGGGTGGGGGGTGCCATGGCCAGCCCCCCCCATGCTGCAGCCGCCCGAGCGCTCTGTATAGAGCCTCAGGCGGCTGCAGCTTTGCCCGGGCGGTGCGTCCATGAGGGCGGACCGCACCGCCCGGGCGCAGCCTGAGGAGAGGCTGACAGGAGGGAGCGCTCCTGTCAGCTCCCTCACTGCAGCATGGTCCGACGGGTACAGAGAGCAGCTGTCTCCTGTACCCGGGACTAACAGGAAGTGCACACTCAGTGTGCACTTCCTGTTAGTCCGGCCGGGTACAGGAAACAAAAGCTCCCTGTACCACGCCGGCTATACTGGGATCGGCCACGCTACAGGGAGGTAGGGGAGAAAGAAGGGGTGAGAAAGTGGGGTGAGAGGGTGAGAAAGAAATAAGGGGGTAGAGAGGGGTGAGAAAAAGAAATATAAGAGAGAGGGTGAGAAAAAATAAAATAAGTAAGTGAGAGAGGGGAAGTGAGAAAAAGAAATAAGGGGTGAGAGAGAAATAGGGGGGTGAGAGAGGGGTGAGAAAAAGAAAGGGGGGTGAGAGAGGGGTGAGAAAAATTAATAAGGGGGGTGAGAAAGAGAGATGGAGGGGTGAGAAAGAGAAATAAGGGGGAGGGGTGAGAAAGAGAAATAAGGGGGAGGGGGTGAGAAAGAGAAATAAGGGGGAGGTGGGTGAGAGAAAAGGAGGGGGGTGAGAGAAAATAGGAGCGGGGGTGAGAGAAATTAGGAGGGGGGTGAGAAAGAGAAATTGGGAGGAGGAGAAGGAAATTGGAGCGGGAGGAGAGATTGACATTCATCACATACACACAATGCACCCCTTGCACACAGAAAAACACACAGACACACATACACAAGCAATGCAACCGTTACACACAATGCATCCCTTACACACACAGAAACAAACAATGCATTCATTACACACACTCAATGCACCCCTTACACACATTCAATGCATCCCATACATACAGGGAAACACACCTTGCAGTCCTTACACATACAAACACAATTTCTCACAATGCATTCCTTACACACATATCAGGACATCCCCTACACACTCCACCCCCTGTGAACAAACTCATTGGTGGAACATGAAGGTGGACCCTGGGACCCAGACCTTGAGCTGTGTAAAGGACCCCCAAAAAATGGAGCTGCTTCCCGTTCTCCCAGAACATTGATTTTTGTGACCACAGTTACAAACCGCCTCCAGAGAGCCTGTTCTGCACCACACCAGTGGAGCCAGACTGCAGCTAGAGCCCATCATCATCCTCATCTGGTTGTAAGTAGGCAATCTAGTATATTATTCGTGGCACTAATCTCTAATTTACCTCACATTAAAGAAACACTATAGTCCCCAGAACCACTTCAGCTTAATGTAGTGGTTCTGGTGTCTATAGCCTGTCCCTGCAGGCCTTTTAATGTAAACACGGCGGCACTGCAGCACTGGCGTTAGTTAACATGGCAAATCATATGGCTGGGGCATTGTGATGTCACATGGGGGGCGGCAAACTTTACTTTTGCCTTGGGCGGCAAAAATCCTTGTACCGGCCCTGGCTGGAGGGGGCTGTGTGAGCTGTGGCCGCACAGTGTCCCATGGTAGTTAGGGTGCCGTGCGGCCAGTACAGCTCACTCAAGCAAACAGCTGATAAACTGGCCGCACGGAGGAAATGTGTATGTGTGACTGTCTGCCTGTGACTGTGTGTGACTGTCTGCCTGTAACTGTGTGTGACTGTCTACTGAGTGTGTGACTGTCTGCCTGTAAATGTGTGTGTGGGGCTGCAGGGATTTTGTAGAAGGGGGTGGGGGTTTTGTATTGGGACAGGAGTCTTTATAAGGGGGGATAAGCAGGGGATTTGTGGAAGGGGGTTGCGGGGGTTTTGTAGATAGGGCAGTACAGGATTTGTAGAAGGGGCAGGACAGAGGTTTTGTAGGAGGGGCAGGGCAGGAGGGGCTGACAGCGGTTTTGCAAAGTTTAGAAATTGTAAAAATAAAAGAAATAAAACCTTTAACATTTTTTACAGGTTTTTTTTTTTTTTTTTTTTATGGAGGGGGGTGTGGGGGGTGCCAAGCAC
>OW240915.1:142571864-142660886 GCA_933207985.1 Pelobates cultripes | reverse complement strand
TGGGTACCTCCCTTGAAGGATGCTCCTAGTGCTTCCTGAGGACTCCAAGCACTGCAGCAGACACCACAACCACCAAACCGGAGAAGCATATGAATGCTCTCAAGCATGTGAATGCTGTAAACAGCTGAACAGGAAAAGCATACAATCAGCTTACACTCCTGGCAATCAGCATACAATCCAATTCCCCCAATAACGAGACGACACTTCGTTTTGAGGTCAAGCAGAACTGACTGGACTGGCACATACAGCCTCTTTTATTCACAATCCACAAATATAGTACTGCCCACAGGGTTTTGAAATACAACCAATCAATCCGTACAATACACACAGACACTCCCACACAAAATCCTCCCCTCTGCCTGTCATATGATTACTGAACACAATGGGTAATATAATTATCGCAGGCAGAGAAATACAGTTTTTTACAAAATATTAATAACTTCCAAAATATACATGCCATTCACATAAAACATAAATTTTCAGAATCCGCATGCTTGAAATATACACATACTCAAAAATCAGGGCAATCGGTTCAGGGGTTAAAAAATTAAGGGAAAGTCCTATTTGACAAAATGAAGCATGGTTTTTCTGGCCAAAACCAGTTCCACAGAGTCTTCTATCCTGGAGATATTTGGGAAGTAATCCAATTATCTCCAAGGACAGAGGCAAAACTCGATTAGCCACATGGTAGCAAAATACAATAAAATACCTAAAAATATATAACTGTGCAGCAATTGCATAAAACGGGTACATTCAACATATCCCCAGATAGCTTAGATCTGAGCGCAAATTATTACTGAATGGCACTCAGATCACATACATACAGTTCAATTGCCATGGAGCCAAAATCTTTCACATAGTCTTTCGTTATACGAATGGGCTCCATGGCATAGCTATCTGATGTAACACTGCTCACATAGGGAAAGTACCGAATGACCCGGCTTTCGGGTTTTTGCAAGGGGAAAATCCAGCATTTCAACATGGGGCCATAGTCACAGGGCAGGAGGCTGGCAATCAGTCTTCTCCAATGCCCAGTGGAGAGGCTGGTTCCGCTACAATCCCAAATCCCCCCCAGTAACCGGACGAAACACAGTTCTGGGAGTCAACTGAGGTTTTTATTCACAAGCTCCAGTATTTATGCAATTCCCCATGCAAGGGGTTTCCTTAGTCACTTTACATGGGTTATACAGTAGGGGACTACATGGGGGACTTAACATACAGGACATTTCTCCCATCATGCACTGCTGTACGAGAGGGATACTCCCACAAGAATATCCTGCTAAGTGGATTATCCCTCCGTACAGCTGGCTCTGCCTGGTAGTAGTGTGTGGCTGCTCATGGTGCTGGGTTTGGTCTTACTTGGCTCCAGGCTTGACGACTCCAGTTCTGAGTGCACTCTCTTGCCATGTAGGCCCATTGTTTGCAGGTATAGCACTGAATGTTAGACCTGCCCTTGTATTAGGACAGTGGGATTTGCCCCACAGTTGCTGGTCAGAATGGTGCTGTTGTGGGTGCGGTAGTAGTAGCTGTAGGTGGCCGGGTGGTGGGTCGAGTATACCCTCGGTTCAGGTTGCCATGAAGCCTCCTAGAATCATAGTGCTGGTCTGCCAGCTGTGCGGCTTCTGTTAGGGTGAGGGGTTTTCTGTCTCTTACCCATTCTTGTGCCTCTGGTGTCAGCCCATTGAAAAACTGCTCCAACAATAGCAGCTGGCATAGCTCCTCCATGGTGGTAGCTTGACTGGCTTGTATCCACCCCTGGGAGACTTGATCAAGCTTGTGTGCCCATTCTGCGTGGGAATCTTTATCTGGTTTGCGCAGTCCTCTAAACTTGCGCCTGTGTGCCTCCGGGGTAATGACATATCTCTCCAATATAGCTTGTTTCACCTTGGCATAATTTTACTGTCATCTCTGGGCACGGCTCGGTATGCTTCTTCTGCCCGACCAGATAATTTGCCCACCAGTAAGGGTACCCACACTGCCTGCTTCAGATCATGCAGGTCACACAGTCTTTCAAAATCCTGTAGGTACTCTTCAATCACATCTTTCTCTTCACAAAATATTTTAAAAGCATGGTGCGGTATCTTTGGCTTTACCTGGCTGGTGATTGAAGCAGCAATAGATTCTGCCCTGGAGGGTAAATCCTGTGGTCTGTGTGCCATCACATACTCCTGCACATCCGCCATCAGTACCGTCAGCATTTCCAGAGGTACTGGCTGGGGTAGGAATTCCAGCCTGGTTCTCATCTCTTTCTGGAATGGGGTCTCTTCCATGTCGGGTGTAGGAGTAGCACTGCGGGCTCTGTCTCCCTCCATCAGTTCGGCAATAAGTACAGCCTTCGACTTATTGCTGGCTATCATACCCCTGGCTTCCAATAGCTCTTTCAGTGTTTGCCATTTCAATGTAGTATAATCTGTCTCCATTCACCTCTGCGTTCGTTTCTTTGTTGCACACGAATTGCCATTCACTTTCCTGTTTGGCAGTTTCAATTGCACGAACCACGCTTTTCGGCTATAAGGTTGGATCCCGTCGCTTGACACCAATTGTAGCAGAGCTGCAATATTAAATACCAATATCTCTGCTGGTAATCTCTGAAGGTAATCCAAGGAAAGCCCTGAAAATGAAGCCAATATCCCAAATCCCCCCAGTAACCGGATGAAACACAGTTCTGGGAGTCAACTGAGGTTTTTATTCACAAGCTCCAGTATTTATGCGATTCCCCATGCAAGGGGTTTCCTTAATTACTTTACAGGAGTTATACAGTAGGGGACTACATGGGGGACTTAACATACAGGACATTTCACCCACCATGACGACTCCGGTTCTGAGTGCACTCTCTCGCCATGTGGCCCCATTGTTTGCAGGTATAGCACTGAATGTTAGACCTGCCCTTGTATCAGGTATAGCACTGAATGTTAGACCTGCCCTTGTAAAAGAAATGGTTAAATCAATCACGCTGTACAAGAGGGATACTCCCACAAGAATATCCTGCTAAGTGGATTATCCCTCCATACAGCAGAACTGGCTTTTCACATAAAAATTTGTAAATGGTATAATATTCGTGCCATTGTACCGAATGACCGATCGGCAGATAGCTGGGGTCTGAGCGCATACTTCGTGAAAGTACCGCTCAGATCCCAGCACAATTAACTGAACGCCGCACAAAATACATTGTAACATCAACTCTTCATAAAAGTCACGAATGCATAAGTGGGGAAAAGTACTGAAAGACCGGTGCTCCCGAACGGCCTGGAAGTCCAGCAGTGTTCGTGCCGTTGAGTAGCTGATTTTAGTTCCAGGCACTCAACAACCAAACACCGGTTTGCCAAACGACGGCAACCCTGGGAATCAATTAACAGCCGATAGATACATTGTTGCAATCAGTTAATGGGAGTGACATGACCCCCTGTGTGTGGGCTCCCATTCGGTACTTGAAAATCACTGTTCGTGAAACTACCATTTGAATGCTAGCGGCTTTCGTGCCACTAGCATACGAATTCCCTCTTTCACATTTTAAGCAAACACATCAAACACCATATATAAACCAGTCTCTCTAGGGCAACCCTCAGATATAAAGAAAAAATAGTCTTAGGTGCCTAGGTTTGCCACACACTGACAACACAAATACATACCGACACACACACACACACACAAACAGGGCCGGGATCCAAGTATGAAATGCTGCCCCCCCCAAAAAAAACCAACATATATGCTTCTACAATTGTAGTGTCTTTATGTGGGTGTGCTGGGGATGAAGTGTGTGTCTGTGTGTGTGCTGGGGATGTAGTGTGTCTGACTGACCTGCCTGCATGCCAGCTCCACTATGTCCCCCGACATGGGCTGCATAACGCTGCCCAATACCCTTATCCGCTGCACCAAAGGGGCTCCATCCCCCAGCGCCCAGCCTTGCCGACCCCCTTCAGCTGTTCCCTTCCAACTTCTGGCAGAACCCCCCTGCCGTACATCAGGACCCACCGGGATGTTGGACCCCACACCTGTAGCACCTGGAGGGGTACCTCCCACTGTCCCCTGGGGGCCCACTGTCTAAGGTTGCAACCCCAAGGCCCCACCCCTGCTATCCAGGGACCCAGATAGAAGCCAGCCCAGCCCCCCTGCCTCCACACTTGCCTGTCTCGCTGTCCTGGAGGACCCACCGCCCCTCCGCCTGCTCCTGTCCTGGGGCCATACCACCGATCACGGCGGTCCCACCACCAAGGGCGGCCCCATCTGGTACGGAGGCTGTACTGCAAGCTACGTGGGCGGCCTCCTGCCGCACTGCCACACTCCGAGGCTCTGGCACCACAGCTAGATGCGGAGCCTCGAACGCGTAGCCCCGGTGTCTGCCGTCCAGGTCACAGTCCTTCCCGGCCACCTAGTAGACCCTGGGCCTGCTGGCCCCTGATCCCTGGCCAGGGCACAGGCGACGTGTAGGCCCTCACAGGGTGGCTCTGGCCACCGCCATCTTGATCCACCACTGCCAGCACTAAAGTGAGCTGCGCCCGCATCTACTCGGCCCCTTGATCCCTTGCCACCGTCTTGATCCCCTACAGCTTCCTCTCCACCTCATCCATCCTGCAGTAAAGACAAAATGAGACACCTACCAGGCCAAAGAAGTGTACACACATGGTGCACACAAACTCAGCGAGGTAGGCAAGTCAAAAGTGAATTTCCTAAGATGGCTGCCTATTTATATAGCCCAGACCCTTACCCTGTAAACCACCAATCCCTACATAGCTTCCTCCTAATTCCCACATCCTAGCCTTTTCCACTAAGCTGTGCTTGTGTTCTATGGGGTTATAGTCTTTGATATTGGTCTTTCATAATGTGTTCTGTGGTAGATCACACACTGAAAAAGAACATAATGCTGAGGCTGTCCTTTTTAAATTTTATGGATACTGAAAAAGAAAATACCTTCTTTGCTGTGGACTCGAGAGTAGTCCCACATTTATTCTAACACACTGGGTAAATGCGTTCTGGTTTAATATTGAATTTCATTTAAATCTACAAGAATATCTTTAAATGATCACTCTTTACTATGTTCTGTGACTATTTGATAGCAAGCTCTTCAGATCAGCCACTTGCACGCCTGTCATTTCCCCATTGCGTAGTACAGTCGTTCGGCAGCCATTGTGTCGGGTATACTCCTCTCTCATTTAGCCAGAACGAACGCTGTCAGCAAGTGCTCGTACTACAAAGGCGATACACAGTGCACTACAAAGCAATACAAACATGCACAAGTGTACGGCAGTGCCTGCTACTTCAATAATGAGTTTCTCGTTTGAAGCTCGTACTGCCAGAGAGAACAGTGCTTTCACATATCGCTCTACGCTGCAAAGCGCCATTCACAACGCTTCCAGCATGCATTTCATTTTCTGCTATTCTCTGATATTCACTGTAAGAGGTGCCAAATATTTCCAGAAAAGAAATGGTTAAATCAATCACACATTTCGCGCCAGTCTCCTCAGTTTCATGGAATTGTTAGCTGTTTTATTTTTAACTTGTTCGCGTCTAAGCCAATTTCATCCCAGTCTCTGTGCGGCAGGTCTGTCGCATGTCCCCTCAGCTTTATGAATTGATGAGGATTTCTGTTTAGACGACAAACTCTGTCCCGGCTATGGGGTGGAGGGCTTAATGAACAAGGAGGGTGGACACCAACTGTACTGCAACTATTTTACTGCAGGAAGAGCTCTCACCATTTATTATAATTTGTATGCATCAGACCCTTTCAAATATTTAATAACTGAGCTCCACAGCAATAATACTCCCAGTAATGTATCTGAGTGTATAACAGAGCTCCGCAGCAAAAATACTCCCAGTAATGTGTCTGTGTGTGTGACAGAGCTCCACAGCAATAATACCCCCAGTAATGTGTCTGAGTGTATAACAGAGCTCCACGGCACTAATACTCCCAGTAATGTGTCTGTGTGTATGACATAGCTCCCCAGCAATAATACTCCCAGTAATGTGTCTGTGTATGACAGAGCTCCACAGCAATAATACTCCCAGTAATGTGTCTGAGTGTATAACAGAGCTCCACAGCAATAATACTCCCAGTAATGTGTCTGAGCGTATAACAGAGCTCCACAGCAATAATACTCCCAGTAATGTATCTGAGCGTATAACAGAGCTCCACAGTAATAATACTCTCAGTAATGTATCTGAGTGTATAACAGAGCTTCACAGCAATAATACTCCCAGTAATGTGTCTGCACGTATAACAGAGCTCCACAGCAATAATACTCCCAGTAATGTGTCTGAGTGTATAACAGAGCTCCACAGCAATAATACTCCCAGTAATGTGTCTGCGTGTATAACAGAGCTCCACAGCAATAATACTCCCAGTAATGTGTCTGAGTGTATAACAGAGCTCCACAGCAATAATACTCCCAGTAATGTTTCTGAGTGTATAACAGAGCTCCACAGCAATAATACTCCCAGTAATGTGTCTAGTGTATAACAGAGCTCCACAGCAATAATACTCCCAGTAATGTGTCTGAGTGTATAACAGAGCCACACAGTAATAATACTCCCAGTAATGTCTGAGTGTATAACAGAGCTCCACAGCAATAATACTCCCAGTAATGTGTCTGAGTGTATAACAGAGCTCCACATTAATAATACTCCCAGTAATGTGTCTGATTGTATAACAGAGCTCCACAGTGATAATACTCCCATAATACTCCCAGTAATGTGTCTGAGTGTATAACAGAGCTCCACAGCAATAATACTCCCAGTAATGTGTCTGAGTGTATAACAGAGCTCCACAGCAATAATACTCCCAGTAATGTGTCTGAGTGTATAACAGAGCTCCACATCAATAATACTCCCAGTAATGAGTCTTTAAACTACAATAAATGCCTTAAAGGGACACTCCAGGCACCAACTCCCACTACTCTTAACCCTGCAAGTGTAAATATTGCAATTTTTTTAAATAAACTACTAGACAGCCACTAGAGGGCACTTCCTGCTTCTCTGTGTGAGGACCTCCAGTGTCGTTCAATTCTCCATAGGAAAGCATTGAAAAGCATTGCTGCGCATGCGCATTAGGTCTCCCTGGCCGGTGGGCGAGATCAGTCTCGCCCACCGGCCGACGTAATTCAGAGGAGGAGCGGCGGTGGAGGAAGAAGCAGCTATGTGGGACATGTCGCTGCCTTCAACAACCAGGGATTGGGAGGTGGGAGGGAGAGGGGACCTGCAGTGCCAGGAAAACAGATTGATTTCCTGGCACTGGAGTTTCCCTTTAAGAAATGAGTCTGAATAAATAAGATACATTACCTGTGTTACATTGCCTCACCCCCTGACTGTATTAAGAGCCCTGCTGATTGAAGCGGTAAATGACACGTAACAACGCAACCTGTAAATGACGCTACGTCTAGTTCAAAACAAGTCTTGGAATACAGAGCTCCTTGCAGAGGGAGGGGAGAAACACTAACCCTCTCCAGTTGAAGATAATAGAGGTCATCAACAGACCAGAGTCTCATATACAGGATTGTGAAAGTCATAAAAAGGCGAAACGCGTTTCTGGAACTATCATATGGACTCCTGCATTGATTGGTATTTTATACTGCACTTTTTGTTGTTTTAACTGTTTTTAAGTATTTGAATAAAGTATTTACTTTTTGCTATTGATCATCTGGGTTCCTGAGCTGGAAAAGAAGGTTGTTTGGTCCTACACCATAGCTCCCACATTGAGCCAGATTATAAGCTCCAGTGTTCTGAGTATAATAATTACCACATACATTCTATATATGTTGTATATTTCCTTTATTATGAGAAATCCTAACAGCAAAGGGTTATTATCCCTTTAAATTGCTGCATAGAAGAAGTGAGTGGTCGCCCAAACTGACCAAAAGGTTCTCCATACTTGAACTAGGTTCATTAGCTCTGGACTATGTGAATGTTCCATTAGCATTTTATTTACCCATATATTTTTAAAGGTGTTACACTAGTGTATATTTTTATATTTAAAGGTATATACACCTGGCTGTTAATTTTGTTTTACCTTTCACCGATTATACAAATATTGCACATTAAGGGTTGTATAGCGGTCCTCCGTTCTTTGGTATTTTAAAGTGTTCCTCTTTGTTTTTTCGAAATGTTGGGAGGTATGGGGTAATGCAGAGCTACACAGCATTAAAACTCATATTACTGTGTCTTTAAATGGGGACTTTGACTTCTCTGTAAATTATCCTATAAACAGAAAATCTCCTATAGCTTGAGTTCACTTTTATAATGTGTTGCTTCATTTGCTAATCAATGTGTGTCAAAGATCAATCACTTGACATCCGGTGACAAAGTCACCTTACATGTCATAAATAAATCAGCTCTGTGCATCCCTGCAGTTATACCCCCTAAAATGAAAGTGTCCCCCTTGGCCATTGCACATGGTGGGCGGTCTGCTAATAGACAATCCCCCCATTAAACGCCAGTCATGTTCCCTAACATGAGCCTGTCCGCTATATGGCATAGTGGGCGAATGACAATCATGGACTATCGGACATGCCCAGGTATCCGTGATGCTGGCTGCGCTGCGGTATGAGATTCTGTCCAAGTATATGATGGAGCCACACGGGCATGGATTTACCCACAATCTGTCAGTGCACAGTCAACGATTAAATTACCATCTTAGTGACGCGGCTTGTGCAAAGCTGGGTGATAAGACTCCAGTTTTAAGGATTAAAACTGGAGGGGCAATTCAAGCATTTTTAGGGTCCTCTTCACAGCCAAATGTATTCCTAAACCAATAAAACTGGAATCCCTCTAATCACCAGGAGGACGGAGATCTGTGCCCACATTAGGCACACTTGGCACATTCTCAGCATTCTGCCCTTTATTGGTTAATACTATTGGTTACTGCCTGGCCCAATGTTCCTTTAAGACGGTTTTCCAAGCAGTCGGGGAACAGTTGGGAGTTAGATTTCACATAAAGTTGCATATAAAGTTACTTGTTATTTTTTTCATTTTCAGTTTATAGTTTTGATAAAACAGATTGTTCTAGGTTTCTAATTGGACCGTGCTTTTATTTAAGTCCATTTCAGGTGCCATATGGCTGCACTTACTTATGTTTGCTGGGTAATTTAAATTCATGCTACCTATCTAATTATATTATATTATTAAACTGCTTTCTAAATAGCAAAATAACAAGTTAAAAGATTTGCAATAATTGCGTAGATTGATGCCAGATCATGCCAAAATTGAAGACAGAGAAATTAACAGAACCTGAACATAATTGTGTTTGGAGATTATTTTAATTCCCTGGGGAGGCAGGAATTAACAGCAGACCGGGTGGGGGCAGCCATTCATTTATTTTCCACTCTATATTGTCTGGTCAGCGATGGTGATTCTAGTGCCAGCTGGATTCTGATTGGCTGCAAACTGCAAGTGTCCATTTAAATGTCCCTTTTTGTTTTAGAATGCTCTCTCACAGTAATGACTATAATGATCTGAGGCTGAATTTAAAGCCATTGTAAGATAAAAATCATAGCACGTCCTGCTATCACACTATTCTACTGGATAAAAAATTAAATATACTGTTTGCTAAAAACAAAAATATCAACCGATATCAACAGGATTCAATGGACAAGCAGTTCTTTAAAGGGCATGGAGTTAATGTCTTGCAAATATTTTAAAGGGTTCCAAATAGCAGCATCAACAGAATGACTTAATTCACTTAGATTAAATTTCTTAAAAGGAAAGATTTTTATCTGGCTAGAATAAGCCATGTGGTTGTTGCTGTTATTTTAACTAACTAAATTTGCTCTTTGTGTTTGGAGCAGTGCCGACTCAAAAAGCAGCCTGGAAAAACATTCTATACCAGCCCGGTAATGCCTTGCGCCAGCATAGTGTGCCGATATAGAGGCGGAAATTGAAAACTAAAAACTATTACTCTAACGGGAAAGGAAGCAACTCATTGGGCTTCAACATAAACAAGAGTGGGTTTTCATATATTCTGTGCTTCAGCCTAACTACCTCGACATATTAACCCCTTAGTGCCCAGACCGTTTTTCAATTTTCTTACCGTTTTCCTCTTACTCATTTACTGTACCCACACATATTATATACTGTTTTTCTTGCCATTAAATGGTCTTTCTAAAGACAGTGGCGTACTAAGGGGGGGGCGGGGGGGGCGGTCCGCCCCGGGTGCCAGCCGGGTGGGGTGCTATGTATTGTCTCCATACCAGGTATGCCGCCCAGCTTGTATAGAATTCAGGCGGCTGCAGCTTTGCCCGGCTGCTTCCATGAGGCGACCGACCACGTGTCCAGCCTGGAGGAGAGGCTGACAGGAGGGAGCCGCCCTGTCAGCTCCCCCCACTGCAGCACATGGTCCCGGACGGTACAGAGAGAGCAGTTGCCTCTACGTCGACTAACAGGAACACTGAGTGCACTCCTGTTAGTCCGGCCAAGTACAGGAAACAGGGGTGAGAGGGTGAGAAAAGAAATAAGTAAAGCAGAGGGGTATAAGAAATAAGGGGTGAGAGAGGGTGAGGAAAAATACAAGTAAAGTAGAGAGAGGGGTGAGAAAAGAAAATAAGGGGGGTGAGAAAGAAATAAGGGGGGTGAGAAAGAGAAATAAGGGGGTGAGAGAGAAATAAGGGGGGGTGAGAGAGAAATAAGGGGGGGTGAGAGAAATAAGGGGGTGGGAGAGAGAGAGAAAAGGGGGGGGGTGAGAAAGAAAAAGAAGGTGGGTGAGAGAGAAAGGAGGGGGTGAGAAAGAGAAATAGGGGGGGTGAGAGAGGGGTGAGAAAAAGAAATAAGGAGGGGTGAGAAAGAGAAATTGGGAGGAGGAGAAGGAAATTGGAGCGGGAGGAGAGATTGACATTCATCACATACACACAATGCACCCCTTGCACACAGAAAAACACACAATGCATTACACACACAGACACACATACACAAGCAATGCAACCGTTACACACAATGCATCCCATACACACACAGAAACACACAATGCATTCATTACACACACTCAATGCACCCCTTACACACATTCAATGCATCCCATACATACACAGAAACACACCTTGCAGCCCTTACACATACAATCACAATTTCACACACTGCATTCCTTACACACATATCAGGACATCCCCTACACACTCCACCCCCTGTGAACAAACTCATTGGTGGAACATGAAGGTGGACCCTGGGACCAGACCTTGAGCTGTGTAAAGGACCCCCAAAAAATGGAGCTGCTTCCCGTTCTCCCAGAACATTGATTTTTGTGACCACAGTTACAAACCGCCTCCAGAGAGCCTGTTCTGCACCAGACCAGTGGAGCCAGACTGCAGCTAGAGCTCATCATCATCCTCATCTGGTTGTAAGTAGGCAATCTAGTATATTATTCGTGGCACTAAGCTCTAATTTACCTCACATTAAGGAAACACTATAGTCCCCAGAACCACTTCAGCTTAATGTAGTGGTTCTGGTGTCTATAGCCTGTCCCTGCAGGCCTTTTAATGTAAACACAGCGGCACTGCAGCACTGGCGTTAGTTAACATGGCAAATCATATGGGTGGGGCATTGTGATGTCACATAGGGGGCGGCAAACTTTACTTTTGCCTAGGGCGGCAAAAATCCTTGCACCGGCCCTGGCTGGAGGGGGCTGTGTGAGCTGTGGCCGCACAGTGTCCCATGGTAGTTAGGGTGCCGTGCGGCCAGTACAGCTCACTCAAGCAAACAGCTGATAAACTGGCCGCACGGAGGAAATGTGTATGTGTGATGTGTGACTGTCTGTCTGTAACTGAGTGTGTGACTGTCTGTCTGTAACTGAGTGTGTGACTGTCTGCCTGTAAATGTGTGTGTAGGGCTGCAGGGATTTTGTAGAAGGGGGTGGGGGTTTTGTATTGGGACAGGAGTCTTTATAAGGGGGGATAAGCAGGGGATTTGTGGAAGGGGGTTGCGGGGGTTTTGTAGATGGGGCAGTACAGGATTTGTAGAAGGGGCAGGACAGAGGTTTTGTAGGAGGGGCAGGGCAGGACAAGGGTTTTGTAGGAGGGGCTGACAGCGGTTTTGCAAAGTTTACAAATTGTAAAAATAAAGAAAGAAAACCTTTAACATTTTTTACAGGTTTTTTTTTTTTGGGTGGGGGGGGGTGCCAAGCACAGGATCCGCCCCGGGTGCCAAATGCTCTAGGTACGCCCCTGATCATTGGTATCTCACCCCCTCTAGATTACATACATTTAAATTAACTAATTCGGATAAATGTTGGAGGGGGTGTGTACAAATGGGCTCATTGTGTCACATACTGTGGACATGTCCCGAGCTGGGCTCACATTTGAAATCCGTCCATAAATTAATATATATACAATCACAGATTCAATCCCCCAGTTGATCCCTGAAATTTGTCTATTTAAAAGAATTCCAAATCACCTTCCAAAAAAATGTTAGGTCATTTTTTAATTGCAGCAACTACAACCATAACCAGATAATGGAAAACTAGTGACTTGCCAGATATTAAAGAGATTTTATACTCCATTCTGTATAATAAATATCACAAATTAATATACTGCGCATACTCGGAAAATGATATATTAAGACAAGAATGGAATGAATGGGAAAAAAATGTCCGAAGCAAATACAATTTAGTAATATGATACCCATTACCAATTTAACCAAACTGTAAATGTATACTGATAATATTGCAACAACTTTGTCATTTTGTAAATAGGATATATTAAATAACTAAAAATTTCATTTATTAAAATTCTTTATTTCGTCATGCATGGAAATAATACAAGTAGGTTTGCAATGCCTCAACAGCTATTTCTAACCTTTCAATAGACATTTAGAAACAATTGCTTGGCATATCATAACTGCACATTTTTGTAATTTAATGAAAAATGAACAAGAGACTGCTAGGCACGCATGTCTAAGTATGTGTTGGTACTGAACTAATAAAACTAAGTAGATAGTAGTCCTGACGTGGTGATGGATAACTGTGTAAGGCTTAATCAAAATAAAGGATGTCAGCAGTGTGTATAAGAATAAATGAGTTAGACAGCCTGAATTAACTGACATTATGCCTAACAATTTTTCCACTGGGTGTGTAGCTTGCTGAGTAAAGCAAGGTCTCCAGACCCGAATGAAAAGCATTAAGATTGTGAAACATGTTAAACACAAAAGCCCATGTGTGAAACAGGGCCAAGAATGACAATTCTAAATGCAATGCAACAGAATGTAAGGAGAAACAAACATAAAACTACTGTTATGTATGAAAAGGTTAATAGTAAAAAGACTGGGAGGTTTGTGATTCAGCCTATGCCTGTCATATAGTGTGTTCTGCCCAGGCAGGATGTGTGTGACCCATGTCCCACAAATTAGTTCCCCACTTGCCCCAGATTTTTGCACAGTGCAGCACAGCAGTCCCACTGGTCCTGTCGCCTGCTGAGACCACGATGTGATCTTGGGATCATCTGTCACGCTGCTGAGTGTCACATTGAGTACTGGCCATCCGAAACTGTGGGTAGTGATTAGGGGTTTGTCCCTGTTTGGACCGAGCTCTGGGAAGATATCAACCAGCCGTAGGACCTGGCTTGTATATGTATATACCCTTCCTAGCTGCTTCCTCCGCTTACATGTTGTCTGCCTCGCTGGCCCTGTGGGGTCTTCTGCTTAGTGTCAGGTCAGCGCTCCAGTGGGGACCGGGATATCCCCCACCGGTCCAGAGGGGGAGTAGTGGGCTGTATAGAGGCAGCATGAGGCTGCGCTCACTGGGCTAGGAGATCGGCCGCCTGCCCCAGTTGCCAGACCCACCAGGCCACAAAGAGGCAAGCAAGTATGTGGTCGGGTCCAATGTTACGGATCATATCAAGTGTTTGATTATTTGACTATCTGCTCCTGTCCAAATTAGTTATTTAATTGTGTGCACGCTTCCTAAAGTAATTCACACCAGACACAAGTTTCCAGGTTGATGAAAAACTCAGGAATGCTTTATTTTGAGGGGTGGGAAGCCCATAAAGCAAGAATACATCATATGCATAATTATCGATAACAGAAAATACACTTCAACAATTGGTTACACTTTAAGGGGTCTCATCTAATTCCATCTTACTGGGCGTGATGTAATTACTAACATGGAACTCTCCTACACATCCAAACACCATCTTGTTACACGAGGCAAGTTCTTGAGAGAGCTGTTACTGAACAAAGGAGGGGGGAAGGGGTTAGAGGGGAAACAGTCAGGTTAACACAGTAATTAATGAGCACAGATACACAGAGTAAATAGACATTTTACTAATTCTAACATTTTGTCCATAACACCAAGAAATAAACCAAAGAGTCCAAGTAGACTACACAAAGAACTAACTCTGGTAGGAAAGAAATGGGGAACTAAATGAGGCAGAAGAACACTTGCAGGGTCATTCCTTAAAGTTAGATTTGCCGGTAATATAAAGTGAATTTTATGGCAGGACAGGAGGCTTCATATTTGCTTTACCTTCTTTTACTGAAACCTCCAGCAGCAAAGAAACAGTTAACAGAACTTTTCAAAACAACCAATCAGAACAAAGCAACAGTAGTATAAAACCCCTAAGCAGGCTCTTCCACTTCCTCTTTCTTTGCTGCTGCCTCCAGGTGAGCACTCACCAACTCAGAGTTGTCTCTGCTCTGGGTTGTTTTTTTTTTATCCTATATGCTGCTTGTTTATTTAATCAGCCTATTTGTTAGGTTTGTTTAAGCAGCTTAATTGCTGGTTTTATTTAGGCAGGGTTCTTGCTTGATTTGTTTTAACAGTTTGTCTGCTGTGTTTAGCTAGGCAGTCTATTGCTGGGTTTATCTAGGCAGTCTCTTGCTGGGTTTATCTAGGCAGTCTATTATGTGTTATTTCCTATACCACTTCATGCTATGTAGCTGCTGTATCACTTGTTAACATCTGTTGCTGTATTTAGGCCATTTATCTGATAGATTCTGGATACTGCTCATTGATTTATTGTTATTCTGGGTTATTTTATGCAGTTTTTCTCACTCTGCTGTGGAATGCTATGATGCTTTGGCTCTGCCTGTAATCTGTTCCCCCTCCCCAGGTTCCCCTGCTGGGCTCTGTCGCCCATACCCTTCTCCCTTATTCCCCACCTGCTCCCCGTGGCCCCTGGTCGCTAGCTGAGCAGCTTTTTCTACCGTGGCCGTGCCGCACGATCACCACGCGTTAGGCCGCGCTCTGTTTTTGCAGCCACGGCAGCCATTTTGTCGGAGCCGCGGCGGCCATTTTTCAGAGCCACATGGGCTCTGTGCATTGCGAACAGCCAGGTCTCACCCACGAACTGGCCTGCTGGCCATGTGGCCACCCTCCCCTCTCTCTATATCAGGGGAGATAGCCCATTTTTTTCAGCTATCCCTCTACTTACTGTGCCTGTCTCACATGCTGCATATGTAACAGATCCTGGATAGCAGGATCTGTCCCAGGCACGCTCACAACTGCAGCTTACTATGTCTGATGCAATGTGACTATGTACTCTATCTTAGCAGTAGACTTGTCACACTTTTTTACTATTACATGTGAATCTCAGATTTAAATGTTACTGCTCAAATAAAAATCTTTGTTTAACAAGACTATCCCACATGTGTTATATGCTAATCAAGTCTTTCTCTAAGGTTCAGTCTTTTTCTCATAAAAATGAAATGGCCTGTTTTTCAGCACCTAGCTCCCCTGCCTAGGATTTGCTGCCCTTCCTGCAAGGGACTTACATTTTCCACTACACATACACTTTAAAAGTGTATCCTAATATAATACCTGAGTGGTCTGTGAGTCAGCTTCTCGCTATATGGACCCTCCTACCCCTCAGGGGGGCTACTGGCCCCACATTCAGACCTGTTATTACTGGGGCTCTACCCGCTACTGGACCATAATAATGGACATGTGAAACCATTGTGGGCTGGGTGACCCCCTCCCTCTGGCAACATGGCTACCTATGAGTACCCTGCTGGCTCTATGGCGTCCTGTAAGATTAATGCTGAAGGTGACCCCCCTCATGCTTCCTATACTAATGCTCCGGCAATGTCCTGCTATTATCATACCGAGGGGGTACCCCTCCTGCAGTCTACACTGCCGGATCTGCAGCGTCCGGGTATTCCCATAAAAGAGGGTACCCCTCCCACTGATTGAGCTTCTGTTCTTACAGTGCCCTGCAATACGCAGATACTGAGGGTGTCCCCTCCTGTGGACTACTCTGCTGGACCTACAGGGTCCCGTTATAACCATAATGCTGACTACACTGCTGGGTGTACAGACCTCTATGATACCACACTGAGGGTGACCCCCTCTTACCTACAGCACTGCTGGATCTGCAATGCCCGGTTCTGGTTATATGAGGGTGACCCCCTCCTGCCGTCTACACTGCTGGACCGGCAATGTCTGGTTACTTTATTATACGGCTAACCACTTCGGCACTACTATACCTACAGTGTCCGATTATGTTCAGACTGAGGGTGACCCCCTCCCCTGCTGGCCTATACTGCATGGTATGCTTGTGCTTGTTGGGTGACCCCCTCTTGCACGCTGGGTGACCCCCAGCTGGCCACACCAAGTATCATTCTGACAGTGTTACCTCTATGGCAGTTGTGCAATCATGGCTGAAGGACAAATCTCCCGTACCCAGAAGGTCACTTGGCCTGTCCTCTTGCCGCCCCGCTGACCTCACTTCCAGAAACCATCGGTACCCTACGGGGACACTCCACCGGCCATCCTAGACGCTACACCAAGCACCCCTGGTACTCTTTGGCTAACGGATGGATACATCAAGAGGATCAGTCTTCATGACGGAGTCCGGAAAGGACACCGCAAACACCTGACACGGGGTTTGCACTCTATCTGGGACTAACCAGTGGATGTCGGTGACACGCGGACACAGATGTTTCCTCAGGACGAACGGCGCGTTACCGCTTGGAAAGCGGAGAAGACTAAATTCCCACTGGGAATGGACCGATATGACTTATGGGTATCGCCTAGTTGGTTTCTACCCCTGAGAACCGCAAAACAGCCCCTGTCCAAGCTGGACATCAAACTGATGGATTTAGCATCCAAGTGCTGGGTCTGCTCTCCGGAGTTACCCTCGTGTACAAATTGAGCTGACACGTCTCTATTCATAGGGTTCCCCCTTAACTAGCCCCAGAGGTCTCTCGGACCGTGCCCGGACTCCAGATCAAGATTGCGGAACCTTGGACCGTTCCATGAGCGATACGCATGACCAAAAGAGGCATCCATTCCGACTCATTCTGCAGTTGCCCTGCTGGGCAAAGGGTACGCTGGAGTGGACTCCCGCCCCATCCCCACGCTACATGTTCCGTGCATATGTCATCTGTTGACACATTTTGAGACGGAGGGCACTCATCCCCTCTGAGAGCTGCTCGGCGTTGACGATTGGTTCTCTCCCTCAAATGCACATGAGAGAAACCCGCATGGATTTTGCCATCAACATGGACATATTGAATCTGACTCACTCCCAGTCAACCCAGTTTCCGGTCTTTCATGGAATATTCGGTCCAGGCGGTGCTCCGCCTCCTGAGGACCAAGATGTCCGTCTTCAAGGAAAATACCAGGTATATGCTCCGCAACCCGCGGGTTACACTTAGGGGCCCAACCCGGTTAATTGACCAGTGCCTATTCGCCATGGAAGCCATACCTCCAGCCGCTCCAACATGGCGCTTTCTCGGGTCTTCGGCCTGGTATGACCAAATCATGTGACCTTCGGATGAAGCTCATCTAAAACTTAATTGATGACTCCGGAGGAGGGACTCCTTTACGCCAACTGCATGGAACTACCTGCAGGTTTGTTCAACATTCACAGTATTGCTCGCTACCTTCCGGCATGGACTTCTCACCGGTTGCCCACTATGGACTGCAGTCGGATCTCACATAGGATCGCTATCTATAGCTTCTGGACAAGTATTCGTCATTTGTGACAGAATGTATGCGGGACGAGACACTCATGCGGCGGACGGCTTCACCCAACCATGGAGAGACCCCAATGATTGGTTGCCTCACCCTCCAGGGTCTCGAGTACTGGCATGATTACATTCGGTGCGAACTGCCATACGGAGCGGTTCTCCAACTGGCTGCCAGACCCTCAGCGAGGCGAGGGACGAGTTTTCCAAGCTTGGTCTCCTTCGGGGCGTACGCATCCCGTTTACCTACAGTATACTTTGGGTTTTGCTTCAGACCGAATTCCTGGAAGTGTCATTTCGCCTGGCCAAACCACTTCGGAGGAGTCCTGCGTGTTTTCCCCTTTTTGCTGGAGTTTGCCATGGGAAGGCAATCTACAACTCCCTGTCTCTTAATGTCCCACGTGGGATCCACAGGGGTAGCCTGCCACGACTGGTGTTTGGGTCCCAATGGCGGTCCTTATCATGGCTGTCCCCATTGTCTGGCTGAGTTGCCCTCTCAGGGTAGGATCGTATGGGGCCATTCATGTCCTATGTCAGCTAGTGGACGACTCATGTGCGTTTTCTCAAGATTCTGGCATTGCTAAGGATCTCTTGGGCTGCAGTCTACCAAGAGGAGTATACCGTACGGGAGCCCTATCTCTCGCTATTCCTCAAGTCTAGTGGTATCGTGTGTTCTGCATTTCATTGAGGAATGACCTGATGACCAGGTGCACCAGTTTTTTCCGCTTACGGTTTCCCCCCAGTACATCTTGTATTTCATCGCGTTCTGAAGTCATGGTATCGACGTCTTCTTGCCGTTCAGTACATCGGCTTCTGCTCCACACATATTTCATTTTTATTCATCCTGTGTGTCGTACCCCTATTCTCCGGATAGGCCACGGCTCTGTTGACAGATTGTACAAGACCATGTAGATCCAGGATCTGGTTCTTTCGTCCGTCTACTCATGGATAGCTGTTTATTTCTGCGTACGGCTGTTTTGGACTGTTTCTGCATCTTCGCTCGCCCGTTGGATTTGGTGGATCCTCTCATTGACTGACCTTGAGTTCCTCTGGGACACTTTTGGTTCGGGGTGCTGTCACCTCAACAATTTTGGAAGCCGTTGGGTCCCTTCTGCATTTTCTCTACTCCGCTGCTTGGTTTAGGGAATCAGTTTTTCCATTCTCCTTTATTTCAGTCCTCTATCTCGTATTGCTTCTGGTTCTACTATTTGGGCGTTAAAATTGCAAATATGAAGCCTCCTGTCCTGCCATAAAATTAGGGATTATTCTAGCCTCGGTGAGGGAATAATCTAAATTTTATTAAAGACAGCAGGCGAATATTTCCCCCCCTTTTTTTACGTTCCCTCCCTGGATCTGGGTTTTATTCTATTATAAATAATTGGGGATATTGTTATGTTTTGTGAAGGCATGGTTTTACATAATAAAGGTTATTTCTAATATTCAGTGATGGTTTTACATAATAAAGGTTATTTCTAATATTCAGTGATGGTTGTCCGTGTGCGTTTTATTCATCATGTTTGTGTTGAAATTATGTTTCGTCAATGCCTTTTAGCTTAAGTACATACTAGGTCTTCATAAGATCTGTAGACTTTGTTTGTTTATTCATCAGGTATTATGGTGTGAAAGTGATATTGTATGGATATGACATCTTGCCTTGACAGTTTACTTTCACAATGTTTTCTGTTTTCTTGCAGTGTAATCTGTTTTCTCTCTGGGCTTGACTATTGTTTCTCTGGATGTGTCTGCTACAAGGTAGATTCGTTGGTTTCCTTGCTCTCCTGCTCGACCTCATCAAAGAAAGTGGAAGTGGAAGAGCCTGCTTAGGGGTTTTATACTACTGTTGCTTTGTTCTGATTGGTTGTTTTGAAAAGTTCTGTTAACTGTATCTTTGCTGCTGGAGGTTTCAGTAAAAGAAGGTAAAGCAAATATGAAGCCTCCTGTCTTTAATAAAATTTAGATTATTCCCTCACCGAGGCTAGAATAATCCCTAATTCTCAGTGAATTTTACATTTTAAACCAAAACAGCATAGACAAATTATCATTTAGTTAAGGTAGAAAGCAATGGTGATACTGTAGCACGAACTACAACATGTTTATCTGTGATTAAGGACATGTTGACAACAACAAATTGATAACTTTGTATGGGTCCCCAGCCCCTCTGTGTTTCACATAGAAACATAGAATGTGACGGCAGATAAGAACCATTCGGCCCATCTAGTCTGCCCAATTTTCTAAAAACTTTCATTAGTCCCTAGCCTTATCTTATAGTTAGGATAGCTTTATGCCTATCCCATGCATGCTTAAACTCCTTTACTGTGTTAACCTCTACCACTTCAGCTGGAAGGCTATTCCATACATCCACTACCCTCTCAGTAAAGTAATACTTCCTGATATTATTTTTAAACCTTTGTCCCTCTAATTTAAGACTATGTCCTCTTGTTGTGGTAGTTTTTCTTCTTTTAAATATAGTCTCCTCCTTTACTGTGTTGATTCCCTTTATATATTTAAATGTTTCTATCATATCCCCCCTGTCTCGTCTTTCCTCCAAGCTATACATGTTAAGATCCTTTAACCTTTCCTGGTAAGTTTTATCCCGCAATCCATGAACCAGTTTAGTAGCCCTTCTCTGAACCCTCTCTAAGGTATCAATATCCTTCTGAAGATACGGTCTCCAGTACTGTGTACAATACTCCAAGTGAGGTCTCACCAGTGTTCTGTACAATGACATGAGCACTTCCCTCTTTCTACTGCTAATGCCTCTCCCTATTACTTTTCCCCCTTAGTCCCCTGTGAGTCTTTGTCACCCTGTGTGTCTTCTTACTCCCCCCTTTCCACCACCCCACCCCCTCCCATTCCCCTGGGTGTCCCAGGCATGCCAGCTATGACATGGTGTCATTAAATAGGGAGTACAATTTATTTTGTTTCTGCATAACCTGCACAACTTCTCATTTGCACCTACATGCTTGACATTGTGGAATTTGGCATTTGTTATTTGTCCATTATTATTATAGAAAAAGTAGACCTCAAGTAAGATTATTTTTTATACTATACATTTGCTGACAATTTAATCAGCATAATGCATTGATTAATTGTCTACAAATCCAAAGGTCTAAAGTTACACATGTAGTGAATGACAAACTCATTTTAAAATGAAAGTAATTAAATGTTTGTCTCTCTCTCCCCTAGGTTTAATATATATTTATGAGCAGAATACAGGACCATTGGAGTTATATAGATGTGAACTGTGTAAAGGTCAATTTCCTGATGTAATAGAACATGTGAACGACCTCCGTCACATTTACAGATACATGGTAAGTCTCTTTATGTACATGGTACTGTTACACACAGTTTTCACTCCACCTGGCACTGCCAGCTAGCTCTTTCATTCTTTTATCATTAATGCACACTGGGGGCATTCAGGGTGATAGATCAGTGACTCCAGTGTCAGAGATCTGTTCTCTTGCCTGCAAGTCTGTACATTCACTCACTGAAGCCTATTGGATATGATGCCAAAGTTGGATGCATTTAAAGTAGGAGGGTCCTGCAAATAGAGCTGTGGCACAGTTGGCACTGATTTTCTTAGTTCACTGCTTGACTGCCATGGTATGCGTAGTGTGTGCGCAACATTGTTTTGTACCTTGGAAAACAGTGACCAGATCATGTTTGCATTGTTTGGCATTTCCTGTCAACCCAATAAATTGAATACATTGCTTTAGTATATAATGTTATTAATTGTACCACATTATCTTGTAGTAGTATAAAACACACACCACCTTACAATCATCACATGCCATATGTGTTGATTTTATGTATTTTAAAAAGTCTTCTTGTGGGTAAAAACCATTAATTGGAATAGTAATGACCACAAGTGTAAACACAGATTCTAAAATAAAAAGTGCATAGAAAATAGAAGAACATGTGGTGGTTTTGTTCCATCCTGGCAAAGTTCTGGGAGGTGGTCCAGCAGATACTAGAGAATGTGTTTTATAGACCATTCAAGCTAGACCACTGGCTATTCCTGTTATCTAAACCCTCCTGTTATCTAAGAGACCGTCCCTAGAAAGGCACAACATTTTTTTCACAAGATCACCTTAGCGGTCAGGTGGGAATTAAGAGCTAATATGATAAAAACAGCCCCTTTGGTTGATGAGTTTCACGCAAACATAGGAGAATACCATTGAATTGACTAATTAACAGCTATGATCCACATTGCCCTCCCCTTGGTTTACAAAACATGGAGGACTCTGCTGGTTTACAAATGCAGATTGGGGACTTTGCTGAGATTTTCCTTTGCAGTGGCATAGCAGTCCTAGTTTTCCCCTTTATATTTTTATATACATTGTTCTATCGTTTATCTCAATTCATTAAAACAAAAGGTTGTTTGACTAAAAGGCAGAACGATATATCAAAGAGTTTGTTATTAAGGTATGGATGGCGTGACATATTTGGAGTGATTGCATTGAACAAGGGGACCTGTTTGTTTCCACATTGATATATGCACAGCTGTGATTTCTTATGTGACATTTCTCTTTATGAAAAACAAATAAAGATTATTATTATTTTTTTCACAGAAGTTCATAGAAATTCATAATTTATTCCAAATTTTGGGATAATTTGGAATGTGTGTTTTATTCTGCACAATCTACAAATTACTACCCAATTTTCTTACTAGGACATATTTAGGAAAGCAAAACCTGCGCAATTCAGTGATCATGTCTTTAAAAATAAACTGCTGTTTGTTTCTATTTCTCCTTTCAGAAAATTCATCATGCAAAAGTGCTTAAAAAGTTGAAAGTCCAAAGGCATTCCTTTGAACCAGAAGAGTTAAAGAAAATTGTGTTTGATATCGAAAGAACAAACGGGATGAAAAATCTTAGCGTAATATTTTTATTGATATTTGGTTGTATTTTGAACTCATTGATCTGTGTTGTAAGTTTGTAACAGATATAAACTGACCTCTTAGGGGCATACTGTCAATGTCTGAATTTCTAGCTCATTCCAAATTCCCCTGTGTCAACAGCGTTTACAGCATGTGTAGTATCCACACCCCAATAGAGCTTTGCCGTCATTGAGTTGTATGTTCGGTACCAGCAGAGGAGGTTTCAACATTGTTTTGCTTTGGATGTTTGAGTTGGGGAGTTACATTGCGATCCAAAAATATGCTACAACAGCTCAACTTTGTGTTGGTCAACAATGAAGATATTTTAGTATACCTTATCCATAGAGGAAAATGTCTCATTATATTGAATTTTTCAATTCAGATTTGCAATTCTTCCCTTTAATCCTTTTAGGAATATTGACCTAAAAATTGTATGCTAAGGGCATTAAATATCTTAAAGGAACACTCCAAAGAACATAATTATTACAGCCTGCTGTAATAGTTATAGTGCCATAAGTACCTTGGCACTGTCCTACAATTAGTAGTTCAACCATTTTAGTATGGTTTGACAACTTATGTAGGTCCTGCTGGGTGCCCATTGCCACAGTCCTTGCTTCTGATCTTCACCTTTAGGAAAATCCAGTTACAGAGCTAAGAAGGATCATATTTGACAATGCTCATTTGTTGAGCGCACAAAAAAAAAATTGATATTAAAATAGAAATTCACTCTGAATTCCTGACAATTCTCACTTTTGTGATGAACCCTGATAACGTGAACATAATTAGTCCAGATGTTGTGGACTACATCTTTTACAGCCATAATGCTGGCAAAGCATCAGGGTATGTGTATTCCACAACATCTGTAGTGCCAAAGGTTACATACCCCTGGCACATATTCTACACCTTCAATACATTCTAAAAAGTAGAGGAATGCAAAATATTAACACTAAGTAAACACTAAATTTTGAAAGTTAATTAATGGTTAAAGTCAAATACAGGTTGGGCCAAAATTCAGAGTATGATTTGACAGGTAAATAACATTTTTGTTAGTAGTCCAATACAATTACATATTATAACTGAGTCTTGGGAGATTCATCATGGGCAATTTCACAAAGGAACATCAAATTAGCCAGAGAAAAAATGTATTTATTCATCAACTTATCATGTGTGATGAAGCTCATTTTCATACATTTGGTGCAGGATGACCTTGTAGGAAGTTATCAGGCAGAAATTCGAGTGTTAGACTATCAACAATTAACTAATGTTATGAACAACGCAAATTAAGCTTATTTCAAAGATGTTATCTTTTGTACCTAGTCAAAGAAATCTCCATATGTTAAGCATTCATTGTATGTAATACCATTGAAATTGGTTCATTAACAAAACAGTTATTGATTCCTCAATCCAACTCTGAATTTTGACCCCCCCCCCCATTCCGAACAATTCATACTTTAGTAAATAATTCTGTTGGCTACCATTTTTTATTTTTTTTTTATTAACTATTATTACCGTATATAGTGGTTTTTATTTTATGCAAACTTCTGGTAATAGGAAATTTGCATTTTGGCTATTTTATTGTGTTGGTTTTTTTTTTTGTTAGATTTATGCAGACGACTCTTTGTGGATGGGAGGAATATTTGACAGTAAGTGCTTTCATTATAAGCAATATGGGGGTTGTTTTGTATTTTTGTCTTTTCTGGTTTTGAGTGTACTTGCCATTTTCTTTAGTAATATTAATATTAGTTATGTGCTCAATATGTTTTCATTTATCTGTTTTCAAAGCATTCCTCTGCACTTTTAAGCTTATATATGTGATTTTTATTTGAGCAGTGGGGATTTTTATTAAAAGCCATAGAGTGCTAGAAATAAATTAATCCAGCTGCTATATTAAAAGGCCCAACAGAGGCTTAGGAATAAGTAATCAAGTGTATATATTAAAAGACGCAGAGGCCTAGAAACGAGACACAGAAACCCAGGAATAAGTTTGATTGAAATTCAAATTAGCAGGAAACTTTTACCGTTTAGATGAAACCGATGAAGGTTAGAAGGGGTTATATCCATATATATGATCTGTATGTGCCTGCCCAGCCTGCAGGACATAGGGTGATGGCATAATCTTTCTACTCCTAGGGTCACTGCAAGTAAATCCATGGGAAAGTACAAGATAGTTGCTAGCCAGTCTCATATTAACTCTTTCAGCCATGGAATGTTAGTCAATGTTCTATTATTCCTTGTAGTCCATATGCTCTGTATGTGCATGTCCAGCCTGCTACCCCTTGGTCACTGAAGAAAACAGGATGATAGCATAACTTTGCTAGCCCCTGGTCACTGCAGGAATTATGGAATGGCATGATCATGTTAGCCCTGGGATCACCGCAAGTAAAAACACTTGTCACTAAAGGGGTCTCTCCAGGGGGTCACCTTTGCACAGGTCCGTGTACTGAAGGGGGTCACCTTTGCACAGGGCCGTGTACTGAAGACTTCACAAAGAAGAGAGGCTGAACTCCCTTGAGGGGAAGGTAACAACCCTCAGGTAAACCAAAAAGAGCACAGCTATATAGGGCCCTGGGATGAAGCACCTATGACAAGGAGGGGTGCAAAACAAAGGAGTTGGCTAGACTTCCAATTTTTTTCCCTGATTGCTTTGTTAATTTTCACTTTTTTCAGCAGTAAGGGGACTGCCTGTCAATTTAGGCAGTCCCCTGCAGGCAGCTGCATAGGCAGCTATGCCTGCCATGTGATCGGTCTTTGAGACTGACCACATGGCCCTCAGGGGCCTTAATTGCCGAATGGGGGCTGTCCAGCAGTCCCTCCCAGAAATGGATTGCGGCAGAGGTGAGTAGGAGCTGGGCGCTGGGGCGAAAAAACCATTAGGGCGTTCTAACGGCGTTAACGGGTAATGAAGTGATTTTGGTGTATATATCATGCCTCTGCGTTCTCACTTCTCATTTACCTGCCATTTAAATGCTTCCTATTGATCCCCCCAAATCTTTTTAGACCCTGGGACTGATGCAACTTACCGTATTTTTAGATGTGTCGTTCCTGCTGAGTCTTTTACAACGCCATCATCTTAAAGTATCTAAGATGGCAGTACTCAGAACTGCAGTCCACTGTCCTTCCCTGTGTGCGTGTGCGAAATCATGCACTTGCCCTTTGTTTACACAGACCTCAGCTGACTCTTATGATCATGCGAGAGTTAATACTGAGTATCTGTGATGCGCCATTTTGCAAGTAATGCGACTCTGGAGAGAGGAGAGTATTGACTTGACATCCAATGAGAAAGGACATGCAGCATAATTAAAGCTCCACGCTTTGTCAACTATTGTCCCTACTTTTCCAGTGTATAACTTTGCAAATAAACATCAATAAAAAAAAAAAAAGACAGATCCTTTATTTCACTTTGTTTATTCAGCCCTAACTACACCTCCCCTGGCTGAAACTCACACAGTCTCCCTGCACACTTCCTGAAAGAGTCTGAAATTTGTTTTTGCATCCCTTGCATCGCATAGTTTGTGGATGTTTAGAAATTCCTTTCACCTGCTATGTTAACGTGCTAGAGCCTGCAGCAACGTCATTTGTGTTAATAAAGTTAAATTATTAGAGCAAGAGATAAGAACTGCTAAAGTAAACACACTGTACTGTAAGACTTGATGAAACAACTCTCCCCAAAAAAGTATAACTGCATTAGTATAGGGATGTTTTTTCTCCATAGGGACAAGTAACCTGACATTTTTTTAAAAAAATTACATGGAGTCTGTGTTAGTCACATCCAGTAGAGATGTCTAGGGCTGCATGAACAGAAACAAAAGTGATTTAACTCCTAAATGTCAGAAACGTTAATAGTAAGGCCATAAAGGCATGATCTAGACACCAAAACCACTTCGTTATATATTTGAATTTTCGACAATTCACACGTTTGGAAATAATGCTGCAGTGATGTCAGAAACAATTTTTAGAGGAAACTTACTTCACTTTGTTTGTTTTTTTGATGAGTGTCTCATTTTTAGTTGTTCTTCTTATATTTTTAATGTAGAAATAGTTTCACTTGACCTTGGCAGGGCTCAAATTGTTTTGGTGTTTGTACAGCCAAATTGGTAACTGGCCAATTTTCTGTCCAAGGCCATCTGGGATTTCCTGAAAAACACATTTCTCAGTTTTATCTTAGTTAAAAGTCTCATGTTTAAAACGTCTGTAAAATATTGCATATTCTATTCACATTAGATATGGGTGCCTGGATTGACATAAGTAACAGATGGTATCAAGAAGTCACATGACTTTTTGTCTGAGAATTCTGGAATGTGGTTCAGAACCAATAGGAATCATATCAATGTTCTTATTTGATTGGTCTAAATACACAAACAAAGGGTTTGTCACGTACATTCTTTATTTAAGTGGAGTGTTGGTGGTACGTTAGGAAAAAGGTACTTCTCTGAATTTAAGGACAATGTTTATCTGTCTCCCTTCCCGAGGCCAGCTATTAACATCTGCTGTTGAACATCCATCATGCTGTAACATACTTTGCGGTTTTCTTAAATATTAGTAATTGTAAGCCAAATAAACGTGAAGATAAGGTAAGCCTGATGCGTATTGATGTTTGTAACTGGCACACAGCAGTATTATTTTATATATATATATATATATATGTGTATATATATATATATATATGTATATATGTGTGTGTGTGTGTATATGTGAAAAAAAATCAGCACTCCCAGGGTAGCTTTCTTAGGAACTTCTTTTACTAAAAAGTGTAACAGTCAACATTTCAGTTCCATTCAGGAACTTTCATCAGGACAACCACAAGTGACATACTACAAAACAAACATTTAAATTAGCAGAAAATCAATTACTCACATTTCCGCTGTAGGGTGGGCTGGCATTCCGGCTCCCAGAGCACAGAACCGGATACTGAAATCAGCTGTCTGCATGATCATTTCAGTGAAGTAATCTATCCCCATAGAAACCGGGATGCAGATGCGCCGATCAACACTCCCGTGCTGTCAATCGTCGCATAATTATAGTGGGCAGATTTCATAAATGTATAAAACATTTTACTTTGGAGAAGAAGAAAAAAAAAACACAAAAAATATATAAATAAATATAAATATATATATATATATATATATCTCCAATCAGCCAAAGAAGATAAATATATATGATAGGAGAAAGGGATTTTTCTATAATGTCCTTGCATAACTGATCTCCATTTTCTTGTCATAATGCCATGGTAGTAGTTATTTTAAAACTGATATAATGATTGCTGCATATTTAGGGTTTGCATGCAAACAAAACATTATTTTTCTCTTGTATAATCCGCAATTCTTTGGCCAAGTGTAAACCTCTGATGGCTTTGATAGTACAAACAATACGAAATGCATGTGTATATGCATTTTTTATTCTTCATTTTTCTTATATTTTCAGTCTAAAAACCTATCTCATTATTACATGTTAATATTGTTATTATATCTATAATTATGTTACTTTTATTTTACATTTTCTTACGAACAAACAGGTGATGCTGATGATTGTGAAAGTGCTGAGCCACAAAGAAAGATGCAAAGAACAAATCAGCAAAGTATAGCTACTTCAGACAAGACATCTACACCCTCTACTTCCTGTTGTGGCATGGTAACTTCAACACCTGCTAAAACACCACAAGGTACAAGTATTGTGTGTATCACCATCTGTATGCTTGGAATACAGTTTGTTTATTTATATAATATTTCTCAAAAGATTCAATGTGTAATGTCAAAATAAAACTTCTAGGTAGTGAAGATTACAAACAAATCCTTGAATCAATAAATGAAGAGAAATGGACAAATTCAGAAATGGATTCATCCACAGATGAAACTTCATCTACAGAAGGTATATATCACATATCTGTGTATAATGTTCTCTGTCCTCACACTATAATCATAGGCGTGCGCAGCCTTTTGCATAAGGGTGTGCACCCTAAAGCACAAACACACACGCTGCGTGTATATATACACACATACACACACACACACTGCTGTGTGTGTGTGTGAGGGTGCGGTGTATGTGTAAGGGTGCTGTGTGAGGGTGGTGTGTGTGTGTGTGTGTGAGGGTGCTGTTAGTGTGTGTGTGTGTGAGGGTGCTGTTAGTGTGTGTGTGTGAGGGTGCTGCTAGTGTGTGTGTGAGGGTGCTGCTAGTGTGGGTGCTGTTAGTGTTTGTGTGTCAGGGTGCTGTTAGTGTTTGTGTGTGAGGGTGCTGTTAGTGTTTGTGTGTGTGTGTGAGGATGCTGTTATTGTGTGTATGTGTGAGGATGCTGTTATTGTGTGTATGTGTGAGGATGCTGTTATTGTGTGCTGTGTGTATGTGTGAGGGTATTGTGTGTGTGTGTGTGTGTGAGGGTGCTGTTAGTGTGTGTATAAGGGTGATGTATATGTGTGTGGGGGACCGTTTAGTTAATATCCCCCCTCCCTTCTTATCTTATGTAAGGAGGGGGACCGTGCTGCTGTCTTCCCTGGTGGTCTCAGTGGTGAGAGTGAACTCTAGCCTGCAGGGCTAGAATTCACTCTCGCGAGATCTGAGCGTTGCCGCGGCAATGCTCCGACCTCATGAGAGGAACCCCGTGGAGCTGCTGGCAGGAGCTCCCCGGGTCCTCTCCTACCTCCCTCCCTGCGGGCCGGTGAGGGAGATCTTTGATCTCCCTCACCAGCCCATGGAGGGAGGCACATGGTGCGGGCCATGGGGATTAGGGTGTGCCCAGCCACACCCGGCACACCCTGTGCGCACGCCTATGACTATAATGTATTAATATGCTTATTCTGCTACAAAATGCAATTTATTTATTTATTTTCTGTACTTTTCTCCTTTTTCTTTTTTTTTTCTATCAACTTCCTGTTTTGTCAGATATTGGTGCGGTGTAAGTGACAAGGACCTACACCTATAAGTGGAGCGCTCAAACACAGATAAATCTTACCAAAACGTAGTCTCATTCAATGGTAAAATATGGGGTACATGTCAACATAAAATACAAAAAATACAATATAGTGTAGACGGTACTAAAAAATGGCTTCACAGTGATTATAATAATATTGTGTTGAATATTACACTCACATTTCAAGGAGCCTGTATATAGAAAACACTGGCTCCGTATAAAGGCTTGTGTGCTGTTATGGTAGCACCACCCTCTACTTCGGCTTGAAGAATTTCTCAGGAACACGAAAAAAAGAGAAGAAAGCAAACCAATGTGTAGACTTATGGTGATAGATGGCACAGATATGTGTTCAATAAATGGGGTGCTCACCTGGTCCTGAGCCTACGAATCCCGGCTCTAGGTATGTGGATTTTGTGCCAGTTTGAATGGGGATGGCACTACCCCTGTGAGGATTCCTTGGAGGCTCCAAAAGGAACTTGGATGAGGTATTGAATAAAAATGGTGAATTTATTAGTTTAAAATAAACATAAAAACAAAGATGATAAAAGTCCTCAAATAAAAGTCCTTTAAAAATGGCCAATACGCGTTTCACTCTCAAATAGAGCTTCTTCACACAGCTGACTGAAGAAGCTCTATTTGAGAGTGAAACGCGTATTGGCCATTTTTAAAGGACTTTTATTTGAGGACTTTTATCATCTTTGTTTTTATGTTTATTTTAAACTAATAAATTCACCATTTTTATTCAATACCTCATCCAAGTTCCTTTTGGAGCCTCCAAGGAATCCTCACAGGGGTAGTGCCATCCCCATTCAAACTGGCACAAAATCCACATACCTAGAGCCGGGATTCGTAGGCTCAGGACCAGGTGAGCACCCCATTTATTGAACACATATCTGTGCCATCTATCACCATAAGTCTACACATTGGTTTGCTTTCTTCTCTTTTTTTCGTGTTCCTGAGAAATTCTTCAAGCCGAAGTAGGAGGGTGGTGCTACCATAACAGCACACAAGCCTTTATACGGAGCCAGTGTTTTCTATATACAGGCTCCTTGAAATGTGAGTGTAATATTCAACACAATATTATTATAATCACTGTGAAGCCATTTTTTAGTACCGTCTACACTATATTGTATTTTTTGTATTTTATGTTGACATGTACCCCATATTTTACCATTGAATGAGACTACGTTTTGGTAAGATTTATCTGTGTTTGAGCGCTCCACTTATAGGTGTAGGTCCTTGTCACTTACACCACACCAATATCTACTAAATTTATTCAGTGGAATAGAGGATATTTCCACACTAGTGTATTGAGCTGCCTGTAAATCACTTTTTGACTCTTTTGAGCACTTTTGTTATACACACTCCTCTGTAAAAAGAGGCAACCTTTGATTGGTATTCCTGTTTTGTCACTATGTGAATGTTGAAAATTAAGATCTGATGGCATCTTTACTAGGTGTTTTATAGACAAGTAACAATAATATGAACACATTTTTCTTGGCAAGATGTCTGGATCCTGCAAATCAGTGTCTAACTCACAAATGATTTATTTTACTTTAGATACAGATGTTATAAAACCAAAAGGTGTTCCAGCTACTGAACCAGGAACACAAGATTTTCCTGTGCCACTTGATGCTGTTAAAGGTACATCTCGAACAGAAAACATTAACACTATAAATAAGAAGATATTGACTTGTTGGTGTAATGGAATAAAATGTCCAAGCAAGCTATCAGAGCATCCTGCTTGATATTTGACTGTTATTTTGATCTCTAACTAGATTAAAGAGAGCAACAATTAGAAACAGTATCCTTGTACATACTGTTACATAGTTTTATAGGTGAAAAAAGACTCAAATCAATCAAATACACGCTTTCACACATCCCTTTACTGATCCAAAAGTCACAGTGATGGGGGATCTAATGCGACGTAAGCATTTAAGCTTCTCCATAGGAAAGCATTGAATCAATGCTTCCTATGGGGATTTGAAGACATCAGATGTCCTCATGTAAAAAGTGAGGACGTCCAACGTTGTTTCACGGAGTTAAAGGGACACTACTCACCAAAACAACTTTGCTTAATAAAGCCGTTTTGGTATATATATATCAAGACCTCGCAGTCTCACTGCTCAATTCTCTGCCATTTATGAGTTACATCCCTTTGTTTATGCAGCCCTAGAAACACCTTCCGGCATGTAACTTGCACAGTCTTCCTAAACACTTCCTATAAAGAGAGATCTAATTTTTACACATCCTTTATTGGAAATTCTGTTTAATTTAGAATTTCTTATCTCCTGCTCTGTTAATAGCATGTTTGATCCCGTAGGAACCTCCTGTTTGTGATTAAGGTTCAATTTACAAAGCATGAGATATAAACTTCTAAAACAAGTTAACATCTACATGAAAATGAAACCATTTTCCTTGCAGGTTGTGTGCATAAACAGAATGATTAATCTCCTAAACGGCAGAGAATTGAGCAGTGAAACTGCCGGAACATGATTTATATATCAAAACTGCTTAATTAAGCTAAAGTTGTTCTGGTGCATGTAGTGTCCCTTTTAACTCTGTTATTGAACATGAAGTGACTCTAGTGGCTGTCTGGAAAACAGAGATGGACTTCACACTGCATTATAAACATTGCAGTTTATCTTAAACTGCAATGTTTTGCATTGCATAGTTCAGGGAGCAGGGGCACTTCACCCATACCACTTCAATGAGATGAAGTGGTCTGGAAGCTTAACCCCTTAAGGACACATGACATGTGTGACATGTCATGATTCCCTTTTATTCCAGAAGTTTGGTCCTTAAGGGGTTAAAGTGTCCCTTTTAACTATTATATCCTTTTTTTTGGCCTCTTGCAGATATGACAGGTCTGTCACCTTGTTACTTATAATGAAAGATTTTGTAGCTCCAACTGTGTTTTTTGTGTTATCAAACTGGCTTGATGCCCAGCTTCGTCAGTAAAATGTTTAGACTATAGACGCCATGCTGTGCCGTTAGAGAAAGTACTACTGTACTGAGAGAGTACTAAACCATTGTGGGATTCAAAAGTTCTTACCACTCGCACATAATCACAGACTGGGCATCCTATGGTACTGTGGTTAACAGGGCCGTCTTTAAGGAGGGGCAAACGGGGCAGCTGCCCTGGGCCCAGTTACTCATGGGGGGCCCAAAGCAGCTGCCCCGTGGGCCCCGTCGCCTGCAATAAAAAATTATTTTTTTAAAAATATTTCCCTACCTAATGGGCCCGCGGTGCTAGTATTGCGGCTGTACCGCCACCCGCACACTAAGGGGGCCCACAAGGTGAAGCAACGCTCATATCCATATTGCTTGTTGTAATCTGGACAACTGCAGAATCGTATTGGTTTTCCAGGCTCTCGCTATGAGCTGCTGTCCAGTCAGGATAATATGCATTATTCGTTTCCGTTTAAATTTGGGCATGTATCTTGGAATATCTAGGAGGAGAAAGGTTAAGGTGTTAAATGTAACCGGTTGCACTGTCACTTTCACTTTAAGGGTGTGAATCTCTCTTTTTAACTGAATATTTCTATATTTGCCCACACACCTATAAAATTACATGCTTTGCATTCTAGTCACTCCTGATGCATATACTTGATAAATGTAGCTAGAGGAGAAAACCAACTTTTTTTTTTCTTTTTATGTTTATCAGAAATGTCAGTAAAAGGTTTGAAAGGGAGCTTTCTTACTTAGTTTTTTTGTGCTGTTTTTTTTTCTCCAAAGTAACATTTATGAAATCTGCCAACCACTATTTATGCCATTTACATCCTAATCATGCTTGTTGAAACTGTTTTGCTGAAATACTCAATAATTTGAGTTATTATGCTAAAAGCTTCCTTGACAAAATGTTTTTCTATTTATTTGAAATAAAAAGAACAGTGGAACAAAATGCTTGTCAATGTCAAGAAAAGCGATCATGATAAGTTACATAGGGAGGTGCAAAAGGCAAAAATCACCCAGCACATGCAACTCCCGTCTTCTTTCAACATAACACAGAACGTTATTCACTAAACTGGGAACTAACCAATAAGTTGTTAGAAAAATAAAGTTGGCCATTTTTCCAGGCTGGCTTCTATGGTGTGTATTCTAAAAACAGTGAATTGTGGTGTATTGAAAAGTAAATGCAAAATTCAAACCAAAATAACGGACTTGGAAAAATTCTTAAACTCCATTTAAGGCATAGCTTGGCTATTTACCCTGTTTCTCTCCCAATTTAACTTGCTTAATCGTTTCGTTTTTTTAAAAAGCTTGAATAGATTCGTGAAATATATCAAACTTTTTTTTTTACTTTTTAGGAACAAATGATTATGAAACATGTTGCAAGAAAAAGAATAATTGGTAAATATGAAGTATATAAGTTTGACTCGTAAACATTAAAGTTAAGAATTATTTTTTTTTAACTACACGGAACAGCTAGAGAATAGAAAGGTTAAACAGGGTAAATATGCTGAAGACACAATGTAACACTAAGAGTGTATCAATAGTGCATAAATAAAGATCAGTATAGCAAAGTATTAAATGCCTGTACAATCAAAAAAGAAAATCAATAAGAAAAACAGTCCCGGAACAGCAAGCCACGGTTATTGGGTACTCATGTCACTCTCCGTAGGGGGCCCCTCACACAGATGAAACTCCGGAGTAGTGTTAAGTCCCGTTCCTGCCGTCCACGAGTCCTGGAAGATTCACGCCAAAATTAGGGTGAGGATATGGGGACAGAGAGATCAAACCTCCAATACCCCAGAGCGAGCTGCCGGGGGATCTGCCAAAACCATGCCACCTATAAAAGGAAGGCCATCGGCTCCGGCAGCACACCTGGTTAGTATCGAACCTCACCGGGTTGGTGGAGCACGCCAATCTGTGCACCCGTATACTCTCCACACTACCAATATACCAATACCGCAGCCATCAGGGAGTTTTCTACAGGAGCTGTCTTTTTAATTTTACCATGGCCTTTTTTGAAGCTTCCGCACGCGGTATTGGTATAATGGTAGTGTGGAGAGTATACGGGTGCACAGATTGGCGTGCTCCACCAACCCGGTGAGGTTCGACACTAACCAGGTGGACTGCCGGAGCTGATGGCCTTCCTTTTATAGGTGGCATGGTTTTGTCAGATGCCCCGGCAGCTCGCTCTGGGGTATTGGAGGTTTGAGCTCTCTGTCCCCATATCCTCACCCTAATTTTGGCGTGAATCTTCCAGGACTTGTGGACGGCAGGAACGAGACTTAACACTACTCCGGAGTTTCATCTGTGTGAGGGGCCCCCTACGGAGAGTGACAGGAGTACACAATAACCGTGGCTTGCTGTTCCGAGACTGTCTTATTGATTTTATGTTTTTTGATTATACCAATATTCAATTATTTTTTACTTCGTTATATTGATCTTTATCTATGCACTATTGATACACTTTTAGTGTTGCATTGTGTCTTCGCCATATTTACTGTGTATAGGTGATTCACCACTTACTTTGGGTTTATTCCTTTAGACCAGCATTTCCCAATTGGTGTTCCGCGGAACACAAATTGGGGTTCCGCCCAAAAATTTGAAAATAAAATGGCATCGAGGGAGCAGTGAGCTCCCTCGCACGCACAGCAGTGATGCCGGAGTCGGAATATGACGTCACTCCGGCATCACTAAGAGGCGCGCGAGGGAGCTGAGCAGGGAGATCAGAGCTCGCTGCCTGCTTCCACGATGTTGATACACTATGTCAAAGGGTTCCACGGGAAAAATTAATTGGAAACCCCTGCTTTAGACTATTCTTAGGTTCAAAGACCCTATCAGATTGCTGCTCCCATTGAATTTGTGATTAAACTTCATTTTTATTCTTATTTTGGTGCGCTCACTAGTATTTACTTGTTGTTTTACATATATGAGAAGTCGCTCTGTTAGTGATGCTGCCCAAATTTGATTGATTTTATCAATTGACTACCTATTTTCTAATAGGCTAAATCAAGCATTAGTTTCAATGTTTAGTGCATGTGTTTTATTCTTCTGCTCGCAAATCCCAATTACTGTGGTTTGTTTTTGTTTACGGTAAACTAGTCCATGAAGCTGGAAAAGTCCTTGTTTGAAACAGTCATCCACATCATGTGTCAATGTTGATTATTTTCAGTCAAGATGTTATGCATTAGCAAAGTGGAGTTGATATTGTAGTCACCTTTGTTTGTCTGTTATTAGTTGTGTCAGGGTGTGTGTGTGTGTGTGTTTATTTATATATATATATATATATGTGTGTGTGTGTGTATATATATATATATATATATATATATATATATATATATATATATATATACCGTATATACTCGTGTATAAGTCGATCTCATGTAAAGTCGAGTGCAGTTTTGTGACCAACAATTGTGAAATATGCTATGCCTCGTGGATAAGTCGAGGGTTAAACTTGGGGCTATGAAATTCTGTGATTTTTATAATTATATACACACACACTCGAGGGTAAAACTTGGGGCTATGAAATTCTGTGATTTTTTTTATAATTATATACACACACACTCCCATAATTACAAACACACACACTGCATTATATACACACACATTCATACAAACACACACTCTGCATTATACACACACACACTCATACACACACTCTGCATTATACACACACACACTCATACACACACTCTGCATTATACACACACTCTCATACACACACACTCATACACACACTCTGCCTTATGCACACACACTCTGCATTATACACACACTCTCATACACACTCTGCATTATACACACACACTCGTACACACACTCTGCATTACACTCGTACACACACTCTGCATTATACACACACACACTCTGCATTATACACACACACTCGTACACACACTCTGCATTATACACACACACATTCGTACACACACTCTGCATTATACACGCACACACTCATACAAACACACACTCTGCATTATATAATGCAAAGTGTGTGTGTGTATATAATGCAGAGTGTGTGTTTGTATGAGTGTGTGTATAATGCAGTGTGTGTATACAATGCAGAGGGTGTGTTTGTGTGAGTGTGTGTTTGTGTGTGAACTGGGTGGGGGAGGGCATTTTTATTATTTTTAATTTTAATATTTTAATTTTTTTATTTTAGTATTTTATTTACTTTTTTAATTTTAATATTTTCATTTTTTTATTGTAATATTTTTTTTTATTATTATTTAATTTTTATTTTCATCCCCCCTCCCTGCTTGTTAGCTGGCCAGGGAGGGGGGGCTCTTATTCCCTGGTGGTCCAGTGGATGGGCTGTGTAGGAGGGGGGCTGGCAGAGAGCTGTTACTTACCTTTCCCGCAGCTCCTGTCAGCTCCCTTCTCCTCTGGTCCTATCAGCTCCACTGCAAGTCTCGCGAGAGCCGCGGGGTCAGAGCGTTGCCACAGGTTACCGTGGCAACGCTCCGCGCAGCAGTCACACCGCGAGACTTACAGTGGAGGAGAAGGGAGCTGACAGGAGCTGCAGGAAGGTAAGTAACAGCTATCTGCCAGCCCGGGCTTGTAATGAGCCTGGCGGTCCTGGTCTGTATTATGGCAATGTAAGTTGCCATAATACAGACACTGACTCGAGTATAAGTCGAGTGGGGGTTTTTCAGCACAAATAATGTGCTGAAAAACTAGACTTATACTTGAGTATATATGGTATTCCTTTTCTTTTTTTCTTTGTTTGTTTTGTTTTTTCCCTCTGGTGATATTCAGGAGATTAAAGTTTGTGTATGTGCACCTGTATTTAAAAAAAAAATATTAATGATTTGAAGTTTAATACAAATCTGCAGCTTCTCCAATGAGTGCTCACCAGGCCATGAACTAGCTGAACCCAATCCTCATGGACTATTATTTTTCTGTTCAAACTTTATGTATAATTTGTTCAGCATTTTTATAGAAATAGGACATATGTAGGACTAAGTTGCTGAAAACCCAGCCGTCAGCTGGAATCATAACCTGTTTACAGCTAATAAGGCTAAGTAATAGAAGCCACAGTGAGGTTAATTAATACATCCACATATGCAGCTCCTGAAAAAGTATTCATAGAATGCTGTGGGTGAGCTTGTACTTTCGTTAAGGATACTGCTCTTAAACTTGATTAAGTACTGTAGTGGATCCTGCTTGTGAAACAATTCTCATTGTAAAAAATATAGTTGCATAATAGGAATAGACACAGAAGGTAAAAATCAAAGTCAGTTCTGATGAATTCCAAAACCATTAAAACCATTTGTCCCACAGGAGTGAAGAAGCTAAACGTGAGTCAGAAAGGAGCAATCAGGAGGTAAGACAATGACATGTCATATTAAATGTAAAAAAGATTGTGCATGTGCATAGACTCTCTGAATTGCATGTTCCCAGTGATAGTGACGCATCTGTTGTATGCCATTGCATCTTCACAAGTGGCTGTTTTATGTCAGGGTCATATTTAATATTTTATAAAGCATTCACATCATCACTAAACTAACCAATGAGCTCTGCAAGAATTAATTGCATGTTGCGCAGGGCAATATTTTCCTATGAAAATATTGTCCAAATTATAATTTTTGTATTTTGTGTAAACAATGACTATTTCCTTTTTTTATATTTATTTTCTTCCAAGCTGCCATTAGCTTCTGCCATGTAAGTAGTATATCTCTGACTCTTAAGATAATTCATATTTTAAATTACATTAATAGATATATAATTAGGTATTAGGCTGATACCTGTGGATATTTCCATATAGTTCAGAGACAGTTTAAATACCGGTGAACTTTTATGATCATTCTGTTGGATCAATATCCTGTGATGATCCTGTTCCACACTTTAGAGTGTGACATGTTAAGAAGATGTTGTGTAATAGTTATTTAAGGTGCTACCTGTTTTAAAGTTTTCTTATTTCCTTTTGAATTCTAGAATACCAAAACTAATGTGCCTTTTAAAATTAAAACGAATGCGGATTTATATATGTACTTGGTAAGTATACCTCTATTTTCACAGGTGTGTCCGTTATAGTTCATTGCTTCGAGGTGTAAACTTTACTGGGATTATGCTCTTTCAATGCGTTCCCTGGTGGTCAAGTAGGAATGGCTAGTTGTGCATATTGTACTGCAAAACACTACAAATAATACTCATTAACATATTACTGGAAGATAACTATAAACCATTTCAGTAACATAGGATTGTAGGATTCATATGTGGTACCCAGGGAGGTCTTTAATATTGATTGGACCCTGGGCAGGCATTTGCTTGGGCCCCCTGTACCTAGCATGCAATCACACCCTCCACCCCCACAACAACAACAAAAACACGCACACTTAGCCGCACTCATTTTTCACTGAGACAAAATACACACACTGACACATATACAGATGCAAACATACAAGATGCACAGATGCACTCACTGACAAACATGCAGGTAAACAGACAAATACACTGACAAACATGCAGATACACACAATAACATACATACACATACATGGACCCACATGTAGATACACAGACACACACACACACATACAGATACACACAGATACATATACAGAGACACACAGATACGCATACACATATAGACACAGATACAGACAGACACACACATACCTGGGGTCCAGTGGCTGGCTCAGGCTGATGGGCGTCAGAGCTCCTACACTGACTCCCTTCTCTCCTCCTCCTGTGTGACGCTCGGTGAATGCTGGGAGGCAGTGCTGCAGCACTTTAAGAGTGCAACCGGGCCCCCAAAATACACTGCCATCGGATAGACCTTAGAAAATGGGCCCCCTCATCGTGTGGCCCGCAGTGGTAGTTCCACACACCACAGCAGCCAGCTGGCTGAATGGGCAGCTGCACCTTTTGCCCCGCGTTAAAGACAGCCCTGGTGGTACCTGCTGATAATATCAACTCCTAATCTCGATTCCCTGAGTGGTGAAAATGGCTCTCTACTAGTGATGTCCCGAACTGTTCACGAACGGTTCGCGTGGACTCCAGTCAGCTGACACATTGCAGCCAATCAACAGCAGACCCTCCCTTCCACCTCCTGGACAGCTCACTAAGAATGCAGCTTCAAAATGGATGTGTCCAGGAGGTGGGAGGGTCTGGGAGGGAGGGTCTGCTGCTGATTGGCTGGAATGTGTCAGCTGACTGGAGTCAGTGGCGAACAGTTCGGGACATCACTACCCTCTACACATAGCATTGTAAATTTGTAGCAATAACATTTGCAGGTTTGGTTTCCTTTAGTAACCATATAATCGGTGTTAAATAAAACATTGTGTATATAAATGTTTATATATGGTTAACAACATTTGAATGCTCTATAGGTGTGTAAAAAGGTATCTAAAAGTTGTTTATTTGTTTTTAATTTTTAGAGAAAGTTTAAAATCACATGCCACTCAGATTTAGAGTTCCTCATAAGTATTACAAATACATTCCAGAGAGCGTTAAAATTTTTTACCATGAAAGATACACAAACGCAGGTAAGCTGGATATAATTATGTGATGTATGTATGTTTGCAATATACTCAATTGTTTGGAAGTCAGATACACATGGTGCTTCTACTGTAAACTGATAAAAAAAATTTTTTTATTCATTTGGATAATCCCAAATAGTTACTTAAAGTGTTACTCCAACCAAAAACAGTGTTTTAATGAAACACTGTTTTTGGTTGGCGTAACCCTTGCTGGCAGCTATAACAAAATTAAAAGAAGACTTACCTGCAATCCTGCACCATGGCAAGGTACTCCCTAAGGTCCAATCCTCCGTCCGTGACATCACGCAGGGATGCCGAGGAGGCAGAGCTGAGGGAGGACCCTGAGCAGCAGGGAGGGAGAAGCTGTACCAGCATTTGACGTCTGTCAACTGTTTCTAGTATTATAACATCCTTCTTTAAAACTGCACCATTTATTCAAGATGGGGGTCTTACCATTGATTTATGAAAAGGAAAACATATGTTTTAGTACCATGTATTAAAACCCCTTTTAAAAAAAAAAAAAAAAAAATGTTTTATTTTGTAGTGCAGTGAAGTATACACAATATAACAGTGACATATGTTGCATTGCAAGAGTTTGAATATAGTCTTCGTGTTAGAGCACAAAATGTCAAGCAGAACTGCACATTTTTATTTTTTTATTTTTTAGAGACGGTATATATGTAAAGCAGTAACAACCATGCTAGGCAGACATGTAAAGAAACAATAAGTAACAAGCTGGTTTCAAGAAGGGAACCTCAGGCTGACATTATAACACTTTTACACTACACCCATGTGTTCTTATGCAGGTATGCACCAAAATGAATCAACAGAAATAGGAGTAAAGTGGTGATGCTTTGCTATTGTTGGGTATGGTGCTGCTGAATAGAGGGGGCTGTCCATTAGTAATCTGCCAGACTCAGCCGACTTCCGCGGGTGGCAGCATGGTTGTATTCCTTGAGGGAACTTGGTGCCAGGATCGGGTGCCTCTCCAGCCCCAGGCCTTGAGGAGGACCGGCATCTGCGTGCCACAGGCTCGGTTTCCATTGAAGTCCGAGACAATCCCCTGTTGAGGGTGGTCAGAGGATCGGGGTGACAGGTGCAGCTTAATGCGGACTATCCTCCCCCTTGGTGTTCGATGCAGGGCATACAAGCCCCCTGTGGCCCCATAGAACAGGATGCACAGGTTTTCTATGAAGCTTTTCACTGCAAGTAGGCCCCTTTGTCTCTGGCCACTTGTCCCGTTGTTCGGCTATAGTAGTTGTCATACAGTGCTGGAGCGTGAGCCAGAAACGTTGAAAATGGCGGTAAAGCCACATTTGGTACTTTGCAACAGCGTCGCTAGGAGTTTTCTGGGGGGGACTCATGCCACGTGAATACAACTCCCGATTTCTGTTTCTCGCTTGGTGTGGTAAGTATTTGCAAGCCAGGTCTGTCCGCACTGAGAGGACCGGTATGACCCCCACTGGTCCGGGGATGGGGCCCCAGTAGGCCACAACACGATCCTCGGGCACTCGTTGGTGGAAATGTCCAAGAAAGGTATGATCCCGCTTGCCCTGGCTACCCTGCTTGTGGATATGTCAAGGTTTGAGCAAATAAGCCCCAGAATCAGGTTCAAAAAGGTTATTTTCAGCGATAAATGCAGGAGCTCAAGCTACTTGTGGTCAGGCTCCGCCCCCCCAACACCCCTTTTTTATGTATGACTTAATATACGCTGGATTTTGTGCTGAACGACATTGGGAAAAATAACTGAACCTGAACTCTGTCTCCTCAGGTGTGTTTGTCTGCTGCTTCACAGAGTACTGGAAAAAGTGCAGTCAGTGAGTGCCATACCTCTTTAAGTGGTCTTGATCAACAAGCAGGTAAAGTGATAACTAGTTTCTAGATTACACTATTGTTAAAATTACGTGATTGTATGAAATATGGCCTGAAAACTCTTGTAGTATTGTCAAAAATCTTTAAAATGTTCAGCTACTTTAACATATTCCATGTTAAGAAGACAAAATAGTAATGTAATTAAATATACGTATTTGGTTAATATTTTTTTTCATTGTATAGCATGTTTTTCAAATTCTGCACTACATGTGGGTGGCATTGTCCATGTATAGCATGGATAAACTCCACCATATAGTCCAGAGACCTCTAAATGCCCAACATTTACACTCACAGGCATCAGCTACAATTTGCAACTGCTGTCATTTTAATTCATTTAGCCCACTATCAGTAATGCAATGTTGGGAGAGGAACTGGGGAGACTGAAACAATATGATTCTGTCTCCATAGACTTTCTGATTGGCATATCACTATTGGTATAGGACCTAAACTGGAGTGGGTAGGTGCAAATAGCTACTACTGCATGTTAGTGCATTTCCTATCAATTGCAGCAGACCCGTCTAGTTGTTTATTATGATGTCTACAGAATCATTTTTCTGCATTATTTTCCCATAATACATCATATCACCTATGTAATTTATTTTTTTCCACTATATAATTTTATATTTTTAAGATTCCACCGCTGCTGGCACTCAGTCTGTGATACCAAGCAATGGCAATACCATTAACTCTGAAACCAAGCCATGTCTTTCCCAAACCTCATCAGAATCAATTCAAGACCAAATACCATGTCCAATATACTCTGCATTAGATCAGAAAGAATCCGTCACAGATTCAAAAAAATCATTCAACTTACAAGGGCTGTTTAAAAGCACTCCCTCCTGTCTGAATAATGCTTATGTTATTAAACCTAGTTCCATGGAAACAAGCCCGAAAAAAGGTATTCTAAGTTGTGTATGTGTGTTTTTTTTATTGTCTTGTTTTTTTTCCAAATTTCAATTTAATTTTTGTTTAGTAGTTTGCATGAAATACAAAGCATACACTAGCATACATAGAATAAACACACACAGGCAGGCTACACTTACATAGGCACAAACACACACAGACTACACTGTCACAGACACACATAGATAGGCACAGGCTGCACTGGTACAGACCGGGATAAACAGACACAGGCATGCATAGATAGGCACACACTGGCTGCACAGAAAGAGGGAAACCACGCACTATGTTTTTTCCCATCATCCCTACCTGTACTCTCTGTAGGAAGATTTTGAGCTGAATGAAGTAACCTTTGCAGGGCTAATGGCTGCAATTGTCTCTCTCCTATAGCATGTAAAGAGAGGAGGCAGAAAGCTGCTGGACCTGCTCTTCTAATATCTATTATTCAGTATTGTCCATATATATAACCTCGTCCTGTGCAGTATCTTAGCTGAGATCTCAGATGTCCCACCGGAATCTGCTGAAGTCACTGCAACCTGGAGTGCGCCTACTACAACTGGGACAACCACTGCCTTCACACATCCATTTTAGCTCCTTTCAGTCCTTGGTATTTGTCCACCTTCTCATGTTCCTTCTTCTTGATATTATAGTAATTTGGTATTGCCACATCAACCACTGCTGCAGTCTTTCATTCCTACCACAACATTATTAGGTTGGTTGTTCAGTACTTACTTGTCTGTCTGGATCTGGAAGTCCTACAGGATCGTAGCCCAGTCATTCTTAACTATAGTTGTGGTACCTCCCATCTGGACTTAGGCAGGTTCTTCCCATCTTCTGTGCAAATGTTTCAGTACACAATCCTAGAAAATAATATAAATATAAATAAATATATATATAAAGAAAAAAATAGATAAAATTCATATCTTGTAATTCCTATTTCATTGGACTAACAGAATTTGTTAATGACAAGCTTTCGGGAGAATCTCCCTTTCTGAAGTCTGAAGCATTTCTGAGAAAGACGACACATCGAATTCAAAGTTGTGATACAGAGATTAAAGTGACATGAGTGCAGATAAGACACAGGTTTGATAGAAAATAGACATCATTCTTGCAGAGGGTCAGAAAGATATTTATGACCCTCTGCAAGAATGTTGTCTATTTTCTATCAATAAAAAAGGTATTACAAGATACAAATTTTATCTTTTTTTGCATCTACATCACTGTACTAATATGGCTACAATCTCAATCTCTCTGTATATGACATACAAAATACAGAATCCAGTGCACTTGCTTATTCACTAAATAATTATTTCAAATCTCACATATGGTAACAGTTTTATTTAAAAACACCTCAGCTAGGCAAAAAATAATGGGGGTTTATTTACTTTATATGATCCTATATTGCATAAGCCTGCCACAATGTCAGTGTACCCCATTCTTGGCAGGTCCTACTCTAGCAGCCTAAGGATAGGATGATCCTGGCACATCCTATAAACAGCCCTCATTTACTTTCCATTTATCTGAAAATAATTCTGTGGATACCAAGAAGACATCCTCTGCAGATTCTGCCATATCAGCACCCAAAACATTCAACAGCATTTTCAATACCACTATTTCTGCCACAGTTACTGCTATAAAACCAACCATTCAAGGTAATAAAGGTGTACATTAGTATTTTAGTCAGGATGGGGGTTTAGTACTAAACTTTTATGTATTTATTTTATAAAATGGATGAATATAGAACACTGCTGAACTTCCATCCTGTTCGTACTAGCATTTCCCGTTCGTCTAGAAAAGCAGCATTCGACTGAATTGAACGACCAGCAGGCACACAACTACCCAGTTTATGAACACTTGAATTCGTTAGTTTAATTGTGAGAACTCCCGAAAGAAGACGGGTGAAAGCATTCAATCGCATGGAACTCTTTTAGGGCTTCACCTCGTGGTTGACCGGTCTAAACTTCACTCTAATGGCATTCCTGTTCTACAGAACGGATCTGAGCGGTATTTCGACAGATTGGGCGCTCAGATCCCTGCTATTCGGGGAAGTGGTTCTGATTAATATTATGGGAGTTATGTTATTTTAAAATATTGTTTCATTTTCTGTACTTGGGAGATAATTGCGTAAGGACAATTATTTAATTAGATTATCTTCCAAGTACAGGACAGGATCCTGGAAAATGTGTCTTTGTTTACTGTCCTCCACAAGGTCCATCAGGGGGAAACCCATGGAATGTAATTACTGAATAAAAATCAGTTGACTCCCAAAGCTGTGTATCGTCCAGTTGTTGGGGAATGGGATTGGAATTGTCTCGCTACACTTTATTTGAATGCTGATTACGTCTACCAGCGGAGATATTGCATTTAATAGTTCCTCTCCGCTACATCCAGTATTTGATAGCCAAATTGAAATGCTAATGCAGTGGTTCCCAAACCAGTCCTTAAAACACCCCTGCCAGTGCAAGATTTAGGAATTGCCCAGTTGTGTCTAAGGTGTTTTATTTTTATTTTCTAAAAACACCTTAGACATAACTGGGTCATTCCTAAATCCTGGACTGGTAGGGGTGCTGTGAGGACTGGTTTGGAAACCACTGGGCTAATATCAGAAATCATGTTAGGGCAGATTATAACATGTCTGATTGGTCTATACTGCTAAATGGGGCATCTTGTCAAATAGTTGCTCATCCAGGTCTCAGCAGCATCTTTAGCCATGAATAAGGAGGAGATTGCAGATATAAACATGATATACACCTGCTTTTGTACCTATACACTTTTTTAATAATTGTTATGCTAATTGATCTTGTTTTTTGTATGGAAAACTAAAAAGGGGTTGCTGCCAGTATCAAACATGTTTATGGTTATTTTAACAGTGTTCCAATTATTGTTATTTTTAATTTTAAATTAAGACCCCAGAATCATGGCTATTCCAAGACAACATGTATCTGATGCATCATGTATTGGCACCCAGCATGAATCTATATCCCAGCCTTTACCTTCCATATGTGTACTGAAGGTAGATCAGGACTCACAGTTCTCCAAATCCTCCATGACTTCCCCATTAAGTCCAACGAAGGATGAATCCGGTGTTGCTTCTTCAGATACCATGCAAACTTCTGCATTGGAATGTGCCAGATCCCCTGCATCGAAACCTGAACAGTCTACCAGCGGCAGAGTGGACACAATGTGTGTGGACTCCTCAGGGCTGGCTGCTTTAGTTACAGTTTTAACAGCGTTACAAGGTAACTGATTTTTACATTATTTTATACAACTTTGATTGTATGACTTGAAAAGAGAATTTATATTCTGTATATGGAAATCATTTTTACAGAATGTGAAGTGGGTGTAATGCCAATAACCCCATAAATTCAGTGTCCATTTCATTACTAAAGTCTAGCAACCCTCCATGCGTCCATTTCTCTTGGTGCCAATTGTGAGTTGAAGTCTATTTTTCCAAACATGCTGAATGCACAGTGTGTAGCTGTAATATATTCTGGTGCTTACCTGGACACCTGCTATAAATATAAGGATCTGTGAGGGTGCGGATAAACACAGTGAATGCATTTGATGCTCACTCCTGAGAAATATAATCGAACTTGACTCATTTGCAAATCTGCTGATGCAAGTTTCTATTTTATTTATGCAATTCTACTTAATTTCACTTTCTACGCTGTTTAAAATCAGAGTGTTGACCCATTGTGTTAAATACTAACCATTAGAACAGTGTTGTAGCCAAACTGTTCTATGTCATCACAGCCTTGAATGTCTTGGGTCATAGAGAACTTGGCATTTCATTGGGTAGGATTATAGCTTGTAACATAGTTTTCAGAGTAATTATGATGTTTAGTAAATGTATTTATGAAGATTAGTAATCTTTGACTATTTTTTATTTTATTAAGACCCCAGAAACAGAGTTACTCCAAGCCAATCAACATCTGACACGTCATGTATTGGCTTTAACCCCTTAAGGACACAGCTTCAGAAGCTTGACTTACGCTTAATGACACAAGCAATTTTTGCATTTTCTTGCTGTTTGCGTTCAACTGCAATTTGCATCTCTCTCATTTATTGCACCGACACATATTATATACTGTTTTTTAAAGGACAGAAAGGGCTTTAATTTGATATAACATATATATATATATATATATATATATATATAAATGCTTACTTATTATAAAAAAAATACAGAAAAATGCAAAAAAAATGAAAAATATTGTTTTTTTTTTACAGTTTTTGCAATAATAATGTGTGCATAATTAGTGCAGGTTAAGGAAAGTAATTAAAAATAAATTTATTTATTTGTTCTGATTTACAGAATATATAATGTGTCTGGGATTTTAAGTTTTTTTTGGTAGTTACAGGTCACAAAGCACAAGGAGTAAAATAAACTTTTAATGTGGAGCGATTTTAGAATTTGGTATGTTTGTCTTGTAAGCTTAATAGCCATAAAAGAAAACAAAATTGCCACACAAAAGTATATATTTATATAAAGTAGACATCACGGGCTATTTACCTAAGGTTGTTTTGACACTTTCTACGTAGCCATTTCACCGCCAACCTCTGCTAAATATTGGAGTAAAATTGTGTTCTTTTTGGTTTTTGGCACACAAACTTATAACAGAGAAATTCTCGTGTATATTTTGTAAAGTTGGTGTGTGCTATTCCTGTACAAAGTTTTATTTTGTGTTCAGTTACATCTGCTGAGTAAAATGACACCCCCATTGTATGTCTTTTGCACTATTTCGTGAAGTTACAGTGCCATACAGGATACCTGTCCTTTTCAGTATTCACAGTAGAATTTTGAGAGATGGATTTAATGAGCCTTAGCTTCCATTTGGGGTATTATAACAGTTTGACTGTTCAAAAAACCCCCACAAAGGCCTACCATTTGTAAAAGTAGACACTCCAGGGTATCTTATAAGGTGCATATTGTGCCTTAACATGCCCCCATTTTTTCACCAATATATGCCAAAGTATGTGGTAAAAAAAAATTTTGTGCATTTTTTACATACGGATTGCATTTTTGCTGGGCGTTTTGTATATTTCATATGTGCCACTAAGTTCAAACCTCCCAAATTATGCTCAGCTAAGTCTTTTGAGTAAAAATACACCCCCAATGAATGTCTTTGGCACTATTTTGTGAAGCTACAGTGCCATATAGGAGACCAAGCCATATCCGTTTTTACCAAACTTTGAATTTTGACGCTGGGCCTATGTGCAATTTCCAAGCATCTTCGCAGGTTTTAAATTCAAACTACCCCACAAAGGCCTACCATTTCTTAAAGTAGACACCCCAGGGTGTTTCAAAAGGTATAGTTTGAACCTTAGCGTGGGATCATTTTTCCGCTAGCTTGTACCAGATGTAGTGGTAATAAGCGTTTTTTCTGCCTTTTGACATACAAAGTGAGTTTGCACAGTATATTTTGCAAACCTTATGTGTGCTACGACTGTATAATACTTCATATGTTGCTCAGCTATGTCGGCTGAGTACAGCAATACCCCCGTATGTACCTTTGCCAGGTATGTGTGGACATCGGAGGGGCACATTTGGGACACAGCCATTCCAGTTTTTTTCAAACTTTGAATTTTTATGCTGTGCCTATGTCCCATTTTAGAGTATTTTACCAGGCTATATAATCCAAATTCCCCATAAAGCCATACCATTTCTTAAAGAAGACATCCCAGGGTATTTCAAAAGGCATATTTTGAACCTTAGCGTGGGATCATTTTTCCGCTAGCTTGTACCAAGTGTAGTGGTAATAAGCATTTTTTCTGCCTTTTTGACATACAAAGTGAGTTTGCGCAGCATATTTTGCAAACTTTATGTGTGCTATGACTGTATAATACGTCATATGTTGCTCAGCTATGTCGGCTGAGTACAGCAATACCCCCGTATGTACCTTTGCCAGGTATATGTGGATGTTGAAGGGGCGCATTTGAGACGCAGCCATTCAGTTTTTTTCTAACTTTGAAGTTTTACGCTGTGTCCATGTTCCAATTTGGAGTAGTTTAGACGGTTGGTTATTGAAACTTCCCCACAAACACATACTATTTATTAAAGAATACACCCTGGGTTAATTCAAAAGGCATATTTTGAACCTTGGCGTGGGATAATTTTTTCTCTAGTTTGTTCCAGGTGTAGTGGTAATGAGCGTTTTTAAAATGTATTTTTTTACTTTTTATAACTTTTTTACTTTTAAAAACTAGTTTTTAAACTTTTGTTTTGCTTATAAATTTTTTTTAAACTTTCTTAAAACTTTTTTACAGATTTAACATTTTTCTAAGCTTTTTTTTTTACCGTTAACCCCTAACTAGCAGTACGCAGCACTAACAGTAAATTCCCGATTTTCCCATAACTCCCACCCACCCCAGCTAGCAAAATATATAGTTATAAAATATTTAAATTAATTAATTAAATAAATTGAACCCCTGAGGGTTAAAAAAATAAATCCTCAGGGGTTAAAAAAAATTAGATCATCAGTATAATACTGTGATCTCTATTTGATCGCTGTAGGCAGTGATCGACTGGCAGGGAAGGGGTTAATTTTTATTTGGACTAGGTAAAGTGTGTGTTTTTTGTTTTTTTTTACTTAAATGTTATTAAAACATTTTTTTAAGCTTAATTTTTAACTTTTTAAAGTTTCTTTTAAAACTTTTTTTAACGTTAACCCCTAGTTAGCCTTACGCCAAATCCCCCAATTCCCCACTAACTTCCACCCACCCCAGCTATCTAAATATATAATTTAAAAATAATTTAATTAATTTAATTTAATTTAACCCCTGAGGGTTAAAAAAAAAAAAAAAGAATTAACCCTCAGGTCAAAATCAGATCATAGTAAAATGTAATCCCTGCCAATTGATCACTGTAGTCAGTGATCAATTGGCAGGGAATGGGTTAATTTTTTATTAAAATGGGTAAGGGGGGGGGGGACACTTTAAATTAATTTTATTTTTTTTTCCAGCAGGGGGCAGGATCATCACTGATCCGGCTCCCTGCACTTCACAGAGAACCCGGAAGTGCAGGGAGCCGGTAGGTGAGTATATGCAGCACATGTGCTCGCTCTGACATGCTGTCAGAGCGAGCACATGTGCTGGGCAGCCTGACCGGGTGCTCCCGGTATGCCTCTAATGCAGAGGCATACCGGGAGCACCATTAACCCCGCGATAGCGGCGATCCGGGGTTAATTTTACCGCGTGACGGACAAGGTCCGTCACCCGTCGTTAAGGGTCTCCCCTCTGTGACAGACCTCGTCCGTCACCCGTCCTGAAGGGGTTAAGCATGAATCTATAGCCCAACTTTCCTCTTCTGTACTGAAGCCAGATCAGGACCTACATTCTCGCTAACTTTCCAATTAGGACCAAGCAAGACTGAACCTGACATTGCTTCCCTAGGCACTTTGCAGATTCCCCACTAGGAAATCTGGCACAAATCCAGCATTTTAACGTGAGCAATCTACCAGTAGCTCTTTGGAGAGAGAGGGAAAAAAACAATACACACACTCACTCACACACTCACACTTTGAGCAGTCTTGGCAATATACTGTCTGTTCATAGATTCAGCTGGCTTGTTTTCATTTTTCCCATGGTTACATCAGAAGTATAATTTCTTGGTATACATATTATTGAATTTTTCTCTCATGAACACCTGCAATCCAGTTCATTTGTTATATTTAAGTCTCCCAAATTCTTAACAACAATCTTCTCAATCTTGTCTGTATATTGGAGAGGCTCCCCCAGATCCTTAACAATGATCTTATCAATCTTGTCTTTATATTATATAGTTAATTTAATAAAAATTTTTTATATTTTAAACAATCGTAGTGTAAGGCTGCAACATAAAAATAATGAAAAAAAGATGGGGTCTGAATAATTTCTGATTGCACTGTATATACATTTTAATCAGATGGAAGTCCGCTCTTTAGTCCACATGTAAGGCCCTACAGTAGCATTAATTGGAATACTGTATCTCTGACTTCCAGTATACATTTCTGTAATGAAGGTAGAACATGTTCTTATATTGGTTGATTGATATTTGATACTAGTTCTAAATTAATCAGCCGCTTCTCTGAATATTTTACAGTCAACAGATATGTGTGTGGCTGTTAAATACTCTGGGCATTTATCTGAATTCCTATAGATACATTTAGGGTGCAGATGAGACAAATTCTGACACATGTAGATGAACGTTACTTTCCATGTTTTTGTTTTTGTTTTTGTTTTTAAGGTAAATTGAGAGAGATTGTTACATTATTCTTAATAAGGCTTTCTAAGCTGTTCCGTTGTTGTCATGTCAAAATGTCCTTTCATAAATTTGATATGTATCAACTCACAGAACATGGCATTACACTGGTAATGCTGAAAAGGAGCTTTCTTATGATGTTAAGTAAACATGTCTATCTGTGAATAATTATTGAATTTTTTATTACATTTTTTTAAATCCAATTTAGACCCCAGAATCAGGGCTTCTCCAAGACAACAGTCACCTGATTCATCACATGTAGGCATAGAGGTCGAATCAACATCACAACCTTTACCTTCCACTTCTGTGCTGATAAACCCATCCTCCACATTGTCTGTTGCTTTCAAGTTATGTCCAATCAAGAATGAACTGGTTGATGTCCCTTCAGATGACCTGCAGATTTCCACTACGAGGAGAGTCCAAATGACGGAATTAAAACCAGACAAACTAAACACAGACATTTCAAGGCCTGCTGCTAAAGTTGCAGCTATAAAGCCAATCCTTAAAGGTGATTGAGTCTTACTGCTTTTGTGTACAAAGCTATTCAAGATGTATGGAAAACACTACACAAATGATTTACACAGAAACAGAACTCATACAAAATATCTATGGTTATTTTACGTAAAACTTTCAATTAAAATTGAAATTATATCCCAAGAACACACTATAAATTTCAGTACAGAGTATAGAAAACATCATAATTATTCCTTATTCCTAATGGCAGCAATTTGAAAAGTAAAAATGCTTATGTTAAAATGGGTAATATTTGTACATGCTCCTGTAAAACGCAAAGGGGCTTATTTACTGAAAACTACATTGTACTGAATTAATGAGGAAATTACAAGAATTAGACTTAGGCCTTGCTGTGACTATAGCTAGGCTGGAGTCCTTTCCCAAAAGCGCATTTTACGAAATACCAATTTTGTGTTTAGTGAATAAACCCCTAACCCCGGGTTGTTTCGCAAATGGCATAACCACAGAGAACAATATGATATTTCCCATTCAGTGTAAACAGAAATGTAGCCAGACCATGTTGTATCAGAAGGGCTCTTCACACGTTATCTGTATCAATTCATAAAGAACATGGAAACTCACTGGTGTGCTTTAATGTTAAATCTGTTAATAATGTCAATCACACACTCATTTAACTTATTTACGTGGGTTTTTTTTGTTTGTTTTTTTAAGACCCCAGAATCATGGTTAATCTGAGACAGCAGACACCTGATGCATCTTCTACTGGAAATAAACATGAATCTGTACCCCAGCCTTCACCTTCCACGTTTGTGCTAAAACCAGACCAGGAGCCACAGTCCTCCACATCCTCCATTACTTCCCAATTCAGACCAATCAAAAATCAACCTGACTCTGCTTCTTCAGACCGCATGCAAGACCACATTACAGCATGTGACACAGTCCCAGCATCAAAACCTGAACAATCTACCAGCAGCTCTTTGGACAGAGTTAACATGGACATTCCAAATCCATCTGCCACTATTATTGCTATATCACAGACTCTTAAAGGTAATCACATTTAGTTGAGTTTTGATGATAACCAATACAAATTACATTATTGCTTTCATGTTTTTAGGCAGCATAATTAGGAGGTTAGGAATGGTTTATCTTAAAAGTTACAAATAGAATGAGTCAGTACAAGTTGTATCAGATGGGTAAACAAGATAAATTCAAAGTTTATTTATAAATTATGTAACTTATGATTTAAATGATTATTTTTTTTAGACCCCAGAATCAGGGCTACTCCGAGACAACAGGCACCCAATGCATCTTCTACTGGAATTAAACCTTCTACGTTTGCGCTGAAGCCAGACCAGGACCCAGAGTCCTCCACTTCCTCCTCTACTTTCCAGTTAGGACCAATTGAGAATCAACCTGGCGCTGCTTCTTCAGACATCATGCAGAGCCACATTACAGCATGTGACACAGGCCCAGCATCAAAACCTGAACAATCCACCAGCAACTCTATGGACAAAGTTAACATGGACATTCCAATGCCAACTGGCACAGCTACTGCTATATCACAGACTCTTAAAGGTAATCACATTTAGTGGTGTTTTTAATTTTGTTCTGATGATCATTAATCCAAATTACATTATTGCTTTCAAGTTTTTAAGCAGTATATGTATGTAGTTAGGAATGGTTTATCCTGAAAGGTACAAATAGAATGAAGTAGTACAACATGTGAATTTCAAAGCTTATTTAAAGGGACCATGTAGTCACCCGAACAAATACTGCTTAATGTAGTTTTTGTGGTGAGTACAGTCAGTCACTGCAGGCATTTTAATGTAAACACTGCCTTTTCAGACAAAAGGCAGTGTTTTACATTACTGCCTAGGAACACCTCCAGTGGCCACTCTTTAGACGGCCATTCGAGGTGCTTTAGCACTGCCGTTTAGCGTCTCCACGCTCTGCATGGAGATGCTGAATGCTCCCCATAGAGATGCATTGATTCAGTGCATCTCTATGAGGAGATGCTGATTGGCTAGGGTGGTGTTTTGCCCTGCATCCTGCCTCCTTTACTGAAATCATCAGAATTGACAAACTCAGCCTATCCATTGCTTTCATATGGGAAAGCATTGTGATTTGCTGAGATCATCAATCTTTCACAATGATTGAACTGGAAATAAGTTAAGTTTTCCTATTATTTAAGTCGCAGCCAGGGACTCTACATGTTTTTTAACACTGTAGGGTCAGGAATACACGTTTGTGTTCCTGTCCCTATAGTGTTCCTTTAACTTACTGTTTTAAAATATATATATATATTTATTTTATTTTTTTTTTATTTTTTTTAAGACCCCAGAATCAGAGTTACTTCAAGACAGCAGGCACATGATGCATCTTCTACTGGAATTAAGCATGAATCTGTACCCCAGCCTTTACCTTACACGTTTGCGCTGAAGCCAGACCAGTACCCACAGTCCTCCACGTCCTCTTTTACTTCCCAGTTAGGACCAATCGAGAATCAACCAGGCTCTGCTACTTCAGACATCTTGCAGAGCCACATTACAGCATGTGACAAAGTCCTAGCATCAAAACCTGAACAATCTACCAGCAGCTCTGTGTACAAAGTTAACATCGACATTCCAAAGCCATCTGCCACAGTTACTACACCTGATGCATCTTATACTGGAATTAAACATGAATCTTTACCCCAGCCTTTACCTTCCACATTTGTGGTGAAGCCAGACCAGGACCCAGAGTCCTTCACATCCTCCTTTATTTCCCAATTCACACCAATCGATAATCAACCTGGCGCTGCTTCTTTAGACATCCTGCAGAACCACTTTACAGCATGTGACACAGGCCCAGCATCAAAACCTGAACAATCTACCAGCAGCTCTGTGTACAAAGTTAACATGGACATTCCAAAGACATTTTTTTTAGACCCCAGAATCAGGGCTACTCCGAGACAACAGGCACCCAATGCATCTTCTACTGGAATTAAACCTTCTAAGTTTGCGCTGAAGCCAGACCAGGACCCAGAGTCCTCCACTTCCTCCTCTACTTCCCAGTTAGGACCAATCGAGAATCAACCTGGCGCTGCTTCTTCAGACATCATGCAGAGCCACATTACAGCATGTGACACAGGCCCAGCATCAAAACCTGAACAATCTACCAGCAGCTCTATGGACAAAGTTAACATGGACATTCCAACGCAAACTGGCACAACTACTGCTATATTACAGACTCTTAAAGGTAATCACATTTAATAGAGTTTTGAATTTTGTTTTGATTACCAATCTAAATTACATTATTGTTTTTAGGCAGTATATGTAAGAGGTTTGGAATGGCTTATCTTGAAATATACAAATAGAACAAGTTGTATGAAATAGGTAGACAAGGTGAATTCAAAGTTTATTTATAAGTTATTTAACTTATCATTTAAAAAAAATTATGTATATTTTTTAAGATCACACAATCAGGGCTACTCCAAGGCAGCAGGCATATGATGCATCTTCTACTGGAATTAAACCTTCGGCATTTGTGCTGAAGCCACACCAGCACCCAGAGTCCTCCAAATCCTCCTTTACTTCCCGGTTAGGACCAATCGAGAATCAACCTGGCGCTGTTTCTTCAGACATCATGCATAGCCACATTACAGCATTTGACACAGGCCCAGCATCAAAACCTGAACAATCTACCAGCAGCTCTGTGTACAAAGTTAACATGGACATTCCAATGCCAACTGGCACAACTACTGCTATGTCACAGACTCTTAAAGGTAATCACATTTAGTGGAATTTTGAATTTAGTTTTGATGATGACCAATACAAATTAAATTATTGCTTTCATGTTTTCAGGCAGCGTAATTAGGATGTTAGGAATGGTTTACCCTGAAAGATACACATAGAATGAGGCAGTACAAGTTGTATGAGATGAGTAGACAAAATTAATTCAAAGTTTTTCAAATTTAAGCCTAAAATACATAATCTGAATAATTTTCCCAGTTAGCCATACTTTCAGTTCTGCTATATTGGTCTTAAATTTGAAATTCACTTGGAATTTGAATTTTTTGTGACTAACCCTGTCAGTGTTTTGGCGAACCTGTGTGAATATATTTTGCTGAGCTTAGTTGAAATGACAGCATATTATAGTCACTATTTACCAAGTGCTCCCTTGAATGTTTCATAAGCGACCAACATTACTAGTTATCAGATCCAGAAAAGCATCAATTCTAGTTGGTTTATTACCAATTCAGATGAAAGTATCATGTAACAATTAATCGGACTAAGCTTTTTTTCTAAGAATTAGCAATTGTTTAATCATGTCACTGCTTTAATTTTGTATTTCAATGTTTTTTTATTTGCTGTAGAAGGCCTCCAAATAAATTCTGAATGCATACCCAAAGGAAGCAGTGATTCCAGGACTTCAATTCCCACATGCCCATCCAAACCAAACCAAACCAAACCGTCCACACCTTTATCCCCTTCTGCATCAAAAAAGAGGAGAATAAGTACTGCTTCAGATCACCTACAAGTGCGCTCTGGATGTTATGCTGCCAAACCGATCTCTGCAGGTAACTAGGCTAAATCTTCATCATCTTAAATAAGTGTGGTTTGCTGCTGGCTGGTTGTGGAGTGCTTTTAGTGCAGTCTGAAGTTTTATTTTTACTGAAACTAATGTATCAGTAATAATTTGTTATAAACCATAACTTTTTTTTTTTTCTTCTGGAAGACACAAACCAACTAGAATGTAGTGTGTTTGTTATTGGTGCAACCCAATAGTATAATAAGAGACAATAAATTTTTTGACCGTAAATAAAGCAAAATGTAGCATCTCCTTTTAAACACTGTTTTTTTAAAGTGTATCTCTATCTCTCTATCTATGTTTTATAATTTAAGATGTTAGTTTCAGTATTTGAATCTCCCAAATATGTATAGACCAACTTATGTTGATTAAGCAATTTGTAGTTTGTGAAACTGGAATGCAACTGGAATGAAACCCTCATCTTTATTAATTACCTTCTTCCTATTTCTCTTTATTTTTTTATTTTTCACTTTTCAAAGTCCTTGGAAATAGTTCTAGCACAAAACATCAATTCCTGGACAAATTGTGTACTTGCATTAAACCAGAGTCTGTATCCCAGCTCTTGCATGCCACCTCTTTACTCAAACCAAATGAAGACCAGAAGCGCTCTGCTTTTACTGCCCAGAGTGAAATGGGTGTTGCTGCCTCGGATGCCATGCAGATTTCACCTGCAGGGCATACTAGACTACAAGTGTGTACAAAACGTTTTGTAAGCAAAAGCGATGAAGACAACATGAAACAGACTGCTGGGATGACTTTAATAAAACCAACCCTCAAAGGTAACTGGGTGTTTGTTTTATATATGTTTTTTTGTTTTCTTTAGATGTAACTGTTTTGTAACTTGTTTTTACTGAGCAAATACACTAGAGTCTAACTACATTCTGTTAGATGAACATAGCTTTATTTTTCTGATTTTGCCATTTAAAAATATTAATATTATTATTTATTTCAGAACGTTCTACACCCAATTCAACTGCAAAGAAAGAGTGTTTGAATTTATGCCCTGATAGCATTGAGCAGGAAAATGTAGCCAAGCCTCCTATCACGTCTCTGCCTCAGATTAGTGAGGAGCAACTAATCTTAGAGAGTCCTTTTAAATCATTTTTTACGTCAGCTGGAAGGAAAACAAGGGTTTCTTCAGATGAAATTCAGGATTATTTTCTTCAAAACATCTCATCTCCAACGTCTACGTCATCTACAGAATGTGATTCAAATAGCGCTTTCTCTGAAGTAGTCACTGAAGAGAACACAACTGCTCCCTCTAAAGCACTGATTAAAGGTAATTAGTGAGTTTTATGCTTTGCAAATTGTTGAAATAAGAACCTGTATAGGAACATGGAAATAAGAAAATACATTAAATGGTGCAGTTTTTCCTGATAATCCACCAAATGCAGATGTATTTGGATGTTTCTCTAAATCTGAAAAATATGGAAGCAGAACTTGGAAAGGGATGTAGAATAATGCTATGCGTAGGATATCAGACTAGACCAGGGGTAGGCAACCTTTCAGTAGCAGTGTGCATGCTGGTCCTATTTTTTTAAATTGAGGTGTGTATGTTGTCGTATTCTGCTTGTGTTACTTATACTGCTGTTGCTTTGTATCATTGTATTTGTGAGTATATGAGCTATTATATTGTATATGTTCAGGAGTAGTTTGTGGTATAGTGTATGATTCTTATGAATGTGGTTTGTGTATGAGGGCTGCTTGTGGAATTGTGTGTGTGAATGGATATCTCACATTGTGTGTTTGGTAATGTGTGTATGTTTTTGGGGTATTGGATGTGAGAGGCTGCATGTAGGATTGTGTTCATGTATGTGGATTGTTAGTGGTGTTGTGTTTCTGCGGATTGTGTGTATGTTTGTGTGTGAGCTGTTAATATTATTTGTATAAGGGGAGGGTTATTCTGCATTTATGTGTATATCTAGCAGTGTGGATGGCTTTCTTGGGTTCCAGTGGGGACCAGGCTGGCCTGGTACAGGTCAAGGACAGGAGCTGCAACAGCAGCTGCGGGCTTCTCTACTCCAGTGTGAATTCCCATTCACAAGTGCTGCAATGCATAAATTGAGGATTGTCCTTAACCACCTTTTCATATACCTGAAGTTTCACTGTGACTCCTGATAGGCCAGAGCCTGTTTGGCTCTAGCAGCCTTGATTGCCGTGCAAAGACACATCAAGTGCCGTGCATGGCACTGGTGCCATAGGTTGCCTACCCCAGGACTAGACTGTGAATTAATTTCAGAAGCTGCCAGCAGACCTGAGTCTTAGCTGTGGACCTAAAATGCAGATATTTCTTTTAAATTAAATCTTTCAGTCCATTTCTTGTGCAGTTCACACTATATTTCCAGTTTAAAGGTGAATATGCCAGTTTGCCAGAGTTACGTGATTTATGGTGAAACCATAGATGAACCCATCAAGAAGGCAGTAGATGGAAAATGTTACAGGAATGATGGATAGGAAATGACTGACTGTGATGCATAGGAAATGCCTGTTGTGCTAAGATGTTCTATAAGCATATCTTTTCCAACAAAGAACTATGTTTTGTTTCTTTAGGTGACTGGTCCATTTTCATAATTAAGAGTTTGCAGATTTTTCTTATATTGCAGAACATTGCACAACCAGTCGAACATCATGGAAGATGTGTTGGGATTCTCTGAAAACCATTAAGGACAACAAAGCTAGTTCAACAAAAATCTCAGACGCAGACTCCGATACAGACTCTGACACACAAGAGGATTCCTATTCTCCACCTGTCAAAAGAAAAACGATCAGTGCTTCTTTTCATGATTTGCAGTGTTGTTTAACTCCGAGGTCCCCATCTCCAACTACAGAGACATCTACAGAAAGTGATGCAGGCCAAGGTAACTATATTACTTAAGTAGACCATACTAATCTAAAATGCCATATATGATCACTTTTAGATGCAAGATAAACAATATGGAATAAGAAAATGCAGTAAGTGTGGCTGGTTATGCTTGTGGTTTTAAATTATTTTGTAGGGAAAGACTTGAGTTAAAAGTTCTGATATGCGCAGAATTCCTAAATCTATAAAGAGTTTATTACTTACAGGCTGTTTTTGTTTATTTATTTGTTGTTGAAAATAGCCCTCAAATAAAACAATGTATAATGGTTTATATGGGATAGTTTAAAAAATGGCATAACATTCTACTAACTACTTTGGAACTCATGCATGCCAACAAAAGCATGTAAAAAAGTGACTGTGGGATACTGCTAATTCATTTAGCAGTATGCATTATGTCTACTGGTTGTTGAAACCATTAGCCATACCAAGACGAAAAATAGATACAGATATCTGGCCTATATCAAGTAAGGAGGGACTGAAAAGGGCAAAGCCAACCTGTGGCATGGATGTAATATTTATATCTCTTTAGACTATTCAAATAATAAAGAAATTCCATGAAATGAATGGAGAATATACATTGGGATCACTGCAAGAGAGAACGGAGATGTATGGTGACAAATATGTTACAAACAGAATTGACACTATTCAAAGTATTACATCCCTGTCATATTATCCCTTTTCTCATTAGTGAATGTATAATGTACTTTAGCAACACATAAGCGAACATCATGCTAATAAACTATCTGATAACAACCTGGAATATGAAGCTTGAATTTATTTGCCAGGGATAGTCCAGGGTGGCTGAACTACAGCAATGACCATTACACTACATCAGATTGATCCAAGGACAATTAAATAAATGTAGTCTCTTGCTGCAAAAAAAACAACAACAAAAATGAATAAAAAAATAAATAAACAGAAAATACTTTTAGATTAGTTGAAATTAGTGTTTGAGGAAATCATGTTGCCATGTTCTTAATAACACTACTATTGTAAATGTCAATTTAAAGTCTCCAGAGATGGGTCCTGACAGTCTGGTAAGAACCTGAACAAGCGCTCTTTCCAATTTCTTTTTTGTAAATACACACTACTTTTTGGATTAATTAAAATATCAAGCATTTTAGATGGTTAGCATATAAAATGCTTTATATATACTCTCCTCTAGTTTTTTTTTTCTGCTTCACACATTAACAGATTTAGAATTTCACTTGGGTTACCGTAGATACTCATCTATAAGTCGAGTGCAGTTTTTTGACCAACATTTGTTAAATATGATGTGACTCGTGGATAAGTCAAGGGTACGTTTTCCCTTATTTGAACCCTGCATTCAAATGGAATTGTTCCCCTTCTGTTTGGTTACCAAACAGACTGTGTGGTGCTTGTTAACACCTCGTAATCACTGACCACTGCTGGCTGTTAACCACAAACAAGCATTCCCTGGGTGGCCACCATTCGTATATACGAACGCACGTGTTCAAACAAACTTGTCTCCTGAATGCAGGCAGCGGTACATGGTCGTCGACGGCATGGATCTCTGAGTCAGCTACGCAAGCCAGCGAACCCCGCTGAAACTTGTACCCCTGCCCGATCGACCCGTCCAGCTAGGAGAACGGCGTTCGGGAGTCGACATTGCTCCGCATTTAATGTACAAAATTCTATATAAACTAGCCCTGACCCGTGGATAAGCCAACTCTGCGTTTTAAACTGAAATTTACGACTAAAATTTCTCGACTTATACACAAGTATATACGATAATTCCAGTGATCTCTAAAGATCATTCAGTCTTGAAGTTTTGTAACATTGTAAAAGTATTATACTATATTTCCTTTGGGTTTGCTTCCATAGATTGAGAATGGGGAGGCTCATAAGAAGAAATCACCCTTTTATCCATGACTGCCTTGCTGGCTAAGCATTATACCTCTTAAAGTTAACCAATGTTTTAATAGGTGTGTCTCACTTAAAGTTTCATGATTATTGAAAATGAATGATAACTGGATTTTATTTTGTGTTTCTTAGTAGACACAACAACCATTGAGAGTCTAAGTGCAACATGCAAAGGCAGGAGTAATACAGCTGCTAGGACTGCAAATGTTGAATCCATGTCTAAGCAAAGTCAGGACAAACCTTCACAGAAGATCTCTGTCACTGCCTCTTCAGCATCCATACTAACTCCTGCCTACAAACCTAGCACGACTGCTATTGGATTTTCAGACGATGAGGTCATTTCAAGCCTCTTTGTTGAGGTTTCTAAAGTAGCTGCAGCAACACCAGTCCTTAAAGGTAATCAATATGGCTTTTATTTGACTGCAACAGTGATGCAATATAGGGCATTTAGTGAATTTATTTTTGAAAATGTTCTGATTTTGTTCTCTCTCTCTCTCTATATATATATATATATATATATATATATATATATATATATATATCTATATATATCTATATATATATATATATATCTATATATATCTATATATATATATATATCTATATATATATATATAACCTTTTCCGAAGCACCGGCCCTCTGGCCCCTGCTCAAGTGTTGAATTCACTTTTCCATTAGCAACAATGGCAAGTTTGTCCATATATTAACTGCATTGATAGGCCACAAAAGTCATATATGAATGAAACTGATATTGCTGATGCAGAAGTGGAACTTTCCATATTAACATGGACATAGCACCATAACTAATACAACAGGATGTAGTAGTTATGATGCATATACTGTCCCTTTAAGTAAAATTATATCACAGTTGATGAAAGAGTCACTAGGTTAAATTTACAACTAAAGAATTGATTTCCACGCTAATATATCATGTTCACAATTTGGGTCTGAGTTAAAAGTTCCTCAGTGCATCACAACATGCGCCTACCTTAAAAAAAATATATATATATATATATATATATTGCTGTGTCATATATTGCCAGTATGATCAACCTATCTCAGACTGCTCTGCATTTGTATAATGTGTGTAATCAGTTGTAACAAATCTACTTTCTTTTCAGGCATTGACATTAACAGGGTGATACGAATATTATTGGAGAATTGAGGAACAGAGTTCAGAAGATACAGCAGCCTTTGTTGATTGTATATCTTTTCCTTCCATAATCATGCACAGATAAATATTGTTTTTTGTACAAAGATTTTAGCAGATTTATTATGAACTATAATTATTTTTTTAATAAAATTTACTGCACTACAAAAATATCTCAAATGGCACATTGAATGCCATTTTACAGATTAGAGTATTTTAAACTAAACTGTGACTATTATTGTGAATTAATGTTGTTATTGAAAAATGTGGGTCAGCTGTACACCTCAGGCAAGCTCAAACCTATTAAAATAGAGATTGTATTGTGAGAGTGGGCAGCAAATTACTTCATATGCTATCACGGGTGGACTGACAACTCACAGGGCCCTCGGTCAATAGGAGACCAAGGGGCCCCCTCCTGCTGCAAAGTCTTTGTGTGGCTCTCACATAAATATTATGTGAGAGTATCACATAAATATTATGTGAGAGTAGTAGGTGCATAGTGGCTGAAGCGTGTGTGGGTTATATGGGCTGTAGTAGACGCAGGAGAGCATAGGTACTGTAGTAGGTGTAGGGGTGTGTGTATGGAGCAAGGATAGTTGCTGTAGTGGGTGCAGGAGTGGTATGTGTGGAATCGGGTACTGTAAGGTATAGGTATAGGTGCTGCAGTGGGTGCAGGATAGGGATGAGAGGGATGGGGTTGTGGTATGTGCAGGGGGATAGGGGCTGTAATAGATGAGGTGGGTACATGGAGAGAGAGAGAGGCCGAGGTGTATGCAAGAAGGCATAGACTGTGGTGGGTACAGGGAGGGATAGGAATGAGATGGATTGGTCTGTAGTGGGAAGGAATAGGTGCTGTGTTGGGTGAAGGGGGACATAGGGTCTGTGATGGGTAAAGGGGGCAAAGGGGCTGCAATGGGTTAAGAGGGGCATACCAGGCCCCCTTTACCCATCCAAACCTCTATTCCTCCTTCACCAATCCCAGACCCTATGCCGCTTCACACATCCCAGCCCCTTTGCCCCTCTTTACCCATACTAGGCCCTATGCCCCTCTTTACCCACTTCAGACCAAATGTCCCCCTTTACCTATACCAGCCCCTTCACCTATCCCAGCTCCTATGCCCCTTTGACCATCCCAGCCCCCGATGCCCAACTTCTCCCATTCCAGCCTCTATGCCTCCTTCACCCATCCCAGACCCTATGCCTCTTCACCCATCCCAGATCCTTTGCCCCTCTTAACCCATACCAGGCCTTATGTCCCATCCGAGCTCCTATGCCCCTTCACCCATCCCAGCTCCTATGCCCCACTTCAGCCATACCAGCCTGTGTGCGCCCTCCTTCACCCATACCAGCACCTAGGCCTCTTCAACCACCCAAGCCCCTATGCCCCCTTCACGTATACCAGCCCCTATGCCCCAGTTCACCCATCCCAGCTCCTATGCCCCCTGGTATTGATTAACACTGGCAAAGGGTCTTGGATGGGTGAAGGGGCCTAGGATCTGGGATGGGTGAAGGAGACATTGAGGCTGGCATGTGTAAGGGGGGGTTGGTATGGGTGAATTGGGGCATAGGGGCTGGGATGGATGAGGTGGGGCAAGATGTCTGGGCTGGGGGATTGGGGTTAAGAAAATGTTTACATACCTGCTGTCTGCAAGGCTTCAGCAGATTCTGCAGGAGAGGGCAGGGCAGGAAATGAAGTAACTTCCCCTCTCCCGGGCCCCACCTCTTTCCCTCACACGTAGCTCCGCACAACCATGACATGGAGGAGACCTGGCAAGTGCTGCAGGATCACTGCCAGGTCTCACTCAGAATGTGGGGTGGAGGGGAGGCAGAGGGGGAATACTAAGTGTGCGATAGGGTGCAGAGGCAACATATTGCTGTAATATGTAAAATAATGGCGTTTTTATGACTTGGGAGATCTCTCAACTGATCACACCAGCCAGAGCATGTTTGTGCATCTGGCCAGGCGTCGGGCCCTCGGTCCATGACCGATCTGCCAGAGTGGTCAGTCCGCCCCTGTATGCTTTTTTTTTTTAATTATTCTTAATTTTGGGTGTGCACAGAGTTAACAAATAGCCTTGGTGAGCCACAACAGCAACACCAGGTAAGGTTGGTGAACATTGATATTACATGTCATGGCAATCATTATACGGGCAGATTTTATGGTAATATGCTCTCTATTACAGTAGATCCGATCCGCTTTTGGTTCAGACAAATTAGCAAAAAGCATGTGTTGTATGCTACCTTTTACATTCATTTTCTCACTCATTATTTTCGCTCACTCAATATTTTATACTTAGAATCCTTCTAAAGCAGGCTTCCCCAAACTCCGGCCCTCCAGATGCTGCTGAACTACAACTCCCATGATTTTTAGCCTATCCGTTTCATTCATATGATCATGGGAGTTGTAGTTCAACAACATCTGGAGGGCCGGCGTTTGGGGAAGCCTGTTCTAAAGGATTGTAATATACCTTTGGCTTCTGGATGATGTTTTAACCATGAAAAACATGAATGTTTACATATTTTATGTAGAATTTAAATTTTATGCTGCCTATTCTTAATATTTCACTTGTAGTAAATTAATGCATATTCCTAATGTATTACAAGACATTTTGTGAGAATATCTAGTTTTATTTTTTTATGTGTTTCAGGTTTGTTTTGTATTATACTTTAAAAATAACTCAATAAACCGCTTTTGAAAGAAAAAGTTCTTTGTGATTTGTAATGCAAAAAATAGTTATCTTCCAGAGTAAAAATAATACAGTAGTTTATTACAATATATTTAAGACTAGAAAATTATCTTGAGCCACATGAGGGAGATAAAAAAAAAAAAAAAAAAAGTACAAGGTGACATACTCCCAACAGTATCACTTCCGAGTTTCATGCCTAATCAAGTTAGGAGCATAACATACTGACTTTTGTTTGCAGTCTGTAGTGAAAATAAAACCCACAAATGTGTTGAAGCACAGTTAGTATAAAAAAGGGGGGGTTTACTCTGTACTCTACACTCCCGTATGAGAAGGGGCAAGCCCTCACCTTTTTTCCCATTTTAGGCAAAATGAACAATCAGATGCTTCTCTTTGAGAAGCATTGTGGACCAGCCTCCTGTACATCCTGCGGTTTAATCTCGGACTTCTCAATACTGAGAAGTCTGAAGCCAGACACACTCAAAATAAGCTCCTGTTACTTCTATTTAGCTCTGGAGAGCCAAACCTTGCAAAAGAAAAACCTCCTCTCCGGTAAATGGGCAGAGAAACTATTAACACGCAATAAGCCTCTACCATTATCCCCAGTAGGGACATAAGGGAGATGGTAAAAAGCCAGCGCAAACTGGGTCTGCAAGGGCAGAGCGCCCATCGGACCCCATTACAGTCTCGGGCCTGGACTGCCAGAAGCCCAGCACCTCAGGCACCCCAGGGATCCTCAGCATTTTACAAATAATAATGAAATTATTAACCCTAGCAGGTAATCTAAATCTAACCCAATGTATTGTAATAAGAAGCTGCACTGGAGCCCGCAAGCTATGGGGGCCCATCAGGTAGCCCATGGACCCACTCGATGGGTATTGTTGCTTTATTGCTGAATATGGTCCAGTCGGGTGCCGCAGCCCTTTATGAGTGCGACCAGGCTCCTGTGATATTGTCCGACTGGGAGGAAGTGACAGCCAGTTACTTCCTCCCAGCTTCTTATTGAGAGCGCAGAGAGTGAGGAGATGGCGGAGGAGGCACAGGCAGCATGGGGGGAGAAAAAGAGGAGCTGCAGCAGACCCCACACTCGCTCCCCTCTGTGTCTGTTTGTGTCTACACTGAGTGTGTTTGTGTGTACCTGTGTCACAGTGTGTGTCAAGTTGTGTATATGTCATGGGTGTATCTGTTTTGTCCCAGTGTGTGCATGTGTCAGGGTATGTATCTTTGTATCTGTGTTTGTAAGTGTTGGTGTGTATATATGTGTACCTGTGTTCTTGTGTGTGTATATTTGTGTAAGAACATAAAAAAAATTACATACAAATAAACCTATCCATTCAAACTCCAAAATTATATACAAACACACTTTACAAAAGCATGCATTTAAGTGCAAATCCAAGTGAGGCATAGGTCTCTATGCCACTGAGATGGTACGAGAACCATGAATATAAGTGGGAGGGGAACCAAAGGCAATACCTTTATACCTCAAAAAATTTAAGCAAATATCTTCTAATTTGTCCGCAGTAACATTTTCAGGGATATTCCTAATTCTTACATTATTCCTACGAAATCTGTCTTCAAGGTCTGCTATCCTAGTCTGCATTGATTCTATCTTCAATTCAACTGTTTGTTGTTGTTCTTTGCTTTCCAATGAAGTAACGTTACTCTTTAATAATTGGCATTAATTCTAACTTTCTTCTAGAGATTAAACTCTGTTAACTAGTTCAGATAAGTCAGTTGTTATATATTTTTTGATCTCTTTGGCATTTAAAGGGAAACTATAGTGCCAGGAAAACAAAATTGTTTTCCTGGCGCTATAGCTCAGTATAGTGTCCTCCCCTATATAAAATAAATAGTATAGTAGTGTGAGAACGTCCAGTGTCAGTAAGGCAACAAAAAGTCACCTAACAACTTGGAAGTCCCTTTAGTGGCTGTCTAGTAGACAGCCACTAGAGGTGGAGTTAACCCATAAAGTTAAAGGACCTCGGAATCTGAACCCAGACCACTTCAATGAGCTGAATTGGTCTGGGTGCCTATAGTGTCCCTTTAATTGGATCTATGTTCTTCTACATTCCCATTGTGTCTACAGAGAGGATCTCACATATATGGGGTAATCATTATGTGTTCTAAATCAGTAAATACCTCAAGACTCTTAAATGATAGAAAAATATTAACAATGGACCGAACTAAAATGATGAAAGAAAAATTTAATATATATTTAAAGAAAGGCCTTGATACAGGTATTTTAAATAAAAAGGAATTTGAATATCTAAATGTAGAATTTCCAAAAATCCCGGTTTTCTATTACTTACCAAAAGTACACAAAGACCGAATCCATCCACCGTGAAGGCCTATAATTTCAGGCATTGGATCAATATCTAGTAGGCTGTCTGAATACAAAGACAAATGTCTACAGCCGATAGTACAAAAGACACCTATCTACTTAAAAGATACAGGAAGCATTTTAAGGCATATTGAAAACATGACCTGGAAAGAGGAGTATTACCTTGTAACTGCTGATGTCAGCTCATTATATACAATTATATAACACCAAAAAGGCAGCACAGCAGTTATGTATTTCCTGGAACAATCAAATTATAGAGGGAATCAAGTTTATTTTAACCAGTAACTATTTTTGGTATAAATACGTTTTTTTATTTACAATCCTGTGGTACGGCGATGGGCACCAGGCTCGCACCCAGCTATGCAAACTTATTTATGGCTAATTGGGAACACCATTTCATATTACGGGATCATGGCTGGGTGGAGGACATGGTGACCTATCGCCGGTACATGGACGATTTGTTTTTTATCTGGAATGGCACGGAAGACACTTTGAAAAATTTCATTGATAACCTAAATAATAACGATTGGGGAATCATCCTCACCACGAAGTATAGCAAAAAACAAACAGTATTTTTAGATCTCAATATATTCATTGAAAAAAATAAAATTAAAACCAGTACCCATTTCAAAACTGTGGACGTAAACAGCTTTATACACATATCAAGGTGTCATTACGAACCGTGGCTTAAAAGTGTCCCGAAGTCTCAGTTCCTTCGCATTAGAAGAAATTGCACAGAAGACGATAAATTTAAAGAACAAGCTAACAAACTAAAGACAGATTTATTAGAAAAAGGCTATAAGGAAACAGATTTGGAGAAAAATTATCAACAAATATTACAAATAAATAGAAATACACTTTTAAAAGAAAAACCACCAATAAACAAAACACAAGAAAATGATATACCTATTGTGTGCAATTATAGCTTCAATCATAGAGGGATCAGGAAAATATTAAATAAGCACTGGCCGATCTTAAAACAAGAACCACAATTATTAAACCTCATACCAAAAAAAAACAAATAATTTTCAGAGGCGCACCTAACCTCAAACAACTATTAACTAAAAACCACATAAAAAAGAAACCAACTTAAAATTTTATTAACAATAAAAAGGTTTTTTGGACGCAGGATTTGTTCTGCTTGTAAAAACACAAAAAATAAAAAGACACATTACCAAATTCAAGAACTCTAAACAAGACGAAGAATTCAAAATTAAGGAATTAATAACCTGTCACTCGGTAAACATGGTTTATCTAATGGAATGCCCATGCGGCCTAAAATATATAGGCCGCACAAAAAGAAACCTCCACACAAGGATAGAGGAGCATATTAGAAATATTAAAAAAGGTTATGAAGGACACAGTGTGTCGCAACATTTTAAAAATAAACATAATAATGACCCAAGCAACCTTCAATTCATGGGCATCCAGAAAGTAACAGGAAATTGGCGTGAAGGAGATCTAATTAAGAGTTTGGGTCAAAACGAAATGAAGTGGATCTTCAATTTAGGAACATTGTATCCCCAGGGTCTAAATGTGGACTTCGAGCTCTGCCACTTCATTTAACCTTTTAGAAAAATTATTTAATATAATAATTTTAAATCTCTATTTTTAACCTAAAATAATGTTTATAAAATATTTTTATACTTTAGATCGTATAAAAAACGATTTTTATTAACAGCTGAAATCTAATGTAATAATTTCTAATCAGACTCTAATTAAACTAAAGAAAATAAGAGTCAAAATAAGTAAGAACATAAATACAAGTACAAACTAATCTTTTAATTTTTTTTAATTTAAATTTTTATTTCTAAAGGTGAAATATATATCATACAACACAATCATGTACTAAAACTATATTTACGTGCTGTTTTGTCTATTCCCCGGTATTTCTTCTATACACCTGTCTTTCCCTTACCCATTCCCATATCCAATATGGCCTCGCTTATTCCCGGGTCATGTCCAAGCATGCGCATAATTTCCTGACGATGGGAGTGACGTGATGATTTACACCCCCACGCCGAACCTTACCGCAGCAATCACGGTCACTAGACACATGTGCGTCCTAGAGGGAGGAGGGAAGCATAAGGTAAATGATGCAAAGCAACAACAACAAAAAAAAGTCACTTCCGCCAACCACTGATCATCCGGCGGACACTTCTGCCACCACTAAACCACCAATGAATTTTTAAATTTAAAACATACCTCCTTCGCCCACTAATAAAAAGGAATGGAAACACAGGTGTATACAAATATAGGAGGGACTCATAATTAAAGACACAGACCCAAGAGACATTTAAAAGGCTGAAGGTACAGAGGATCTAAACACATCTCCAGGAGGAGTGAAATGCGTATCGGCAACCAGGACTTTATCTTAATTATTGTATTTCATTTTTATTTACTTTTTAGCATATTTGTATTAATAAATAGATTACATTTTATACTAAGTTCATAGAAGCCTCAAGTACCTTCATTTGGGGAAGTGCCAACCCCTTTAGAGTGGCACAAAGCCTAACACCTTCAGAGCAATGATTTTAAGGCTCTATAACAGGTGAGCATAATACCTATTCAAATTCTAACAGAAATATTTGTGAATCGGCTATACTACACATTGGATGTTCCTATTGTTTTTACCTTCCCGGAGAAACATTTCAGCAGGAAATGGTGGTGGGATGCTGCCCTAAAAAGCATACCGGTCCAATTTACAGAGCCAAAATATAGGCTCTGGAAAATACCCTGTGAGGTAATTCTTCAACATCTATAGCACTCCGTTTAAGGTATCTATATATATTAGAAACCAAATTCCTTTGTATTTATTCCGGTTTGGGCACTCTGGCTCAAAAAGGTTCGCCATCACTGCTATAGGGGAACATGGCTCATGCTCCTCCTCTCCAGTAGGCGCGGACAGTCTTTGGTTGACAGCAGTGAAGTGCAGGCAATACCACTAGACATGTGCAATTCGTTTCGTTCTGAATGTCAATTCGGACGAATTTCGGGCAATTCGGATACATCCGAATGTCCAAATAGCTGAATTTCTGAAGTTGCCGAAGTGCCGAAGCACAGTATTGCCGAAGTACTAATATACCTACCTAGTGGAAGAATGAAGAATGTTACACTGTATACAAGTTCAAATAAAAAGTATACAAACATAGCCAGGACTCAGCTGTAAGCATTTGCAACACTTACAACAATAAGTAACCCACATTCATATAAAATGTAAGTTACTTAGCCAGTCAATGGAATGACAGGAATGAATAAGTAGATAACTCCCTAATTCCCACGGTATTAGGGAGCTATCTACTAAAAGGCTGAAAGACCTAAATTGGTCTTTCAGCCTGTGGCTGCTCACTGTATTAAAAAAATAAATAAAGTTTCCCCCCTCCCGAGCCCCCACCCGTGCTGTGTGAGTGGGGGCTTCTAACCTGAAGGGGGGGACCTATTGTGATTCCCGCCCCCACCCCTGAGCGGCGAGTGGGGGCCCTAAAGAATAATAAGCACTTCCCCCTTCCCCCAGCCCCCACCCCTGAGCAGTGGGTGGGGGCCCTAAAGTAAAATAATGGAGGGGACCTATTGTCCTCCCCCTGGCCCCACCAATGAACGGTGGGTGGGGGCCCTAATTTAGAAAAGGGGGGGACCTACTGTCCTCCTCACCCTGGCCCCCACCCCTGAGCGGCGGGTGGGGACCCTAAATTAGAATAAGGGAGGGGACATATTGTCCTCTCCCTGCCCCCACCCCTGAGCGGCCGGTGGGGGAACGACCTATTGAAGAGATATTAAGAGCCAAGATTGAAGATGCAGTCTGAAGTCTTCAGGTTACACCTGACTTCTTCACAGAAGCTTCCCTACAGGTAACTAGGATATTCTCTTGATCAGATGGCTTTACCTATAGCATCTATAGCAGCTAGGAAAACATTTTGGTTCTGTTTCTGGGATGATGACTCATCCTTTAAGTCTGCCCTCTACACCATGCTGTTTGGGAAAGCTTTGGATGAATCCATTGAAAAGGCTATTGAGGGCTACAAGGTATTTGTACCTCAGGACTGAAGTTCCAAGAATCCCAGCTCCTCATAGTCAGATCGGAGAACCTACAGTGATCAGCATATCTGAGATACATGGAGCTACTGACCCTGCAGGGAATACTCCAGAGGTAACTCATGGCAGTTGGTAAACCTGCCTTTCAAGGCTCTAATGGAGCTATGAAGCAGTCATTTTGCTCTTCAGCAATGAATGGGTCTCCTCCAGTACTAGGAGCCTCATTTTCTGATCAGACATATCTGGTCTCGTCACATTCTGGAGACTTGGGTGGTAACCATAGTCCAGATTGATATAGACGGAGTTTTTTCTTCTGACACAGGAGTCTCTATACCAACAAGAGAATTAAGGTCGGTGAATCAAAAGGTAAGCACTGAAGGAATATGTAACAAGCCTTCTGGACGAAAAGGTGATTTCTTAGGTCCCATAACAAGAGCAGTTCCAGGGACAATATTCGCCTCTCTTTTGGTGCTAAAAGAAAAAGCACATGGAAGCATTCACTGGACCTAAGAAGGGCCAACAAAAGGCTGAATGTCAGTCTTCAAGATGGAGTCAATCAGATCCATATCTCAAGCAATGTGGAAGGATAATTTCCTTATCTCTATATATATCTCAAGGATGCTTACTATCATTCCAATCGACCTAGATCTTCAGCATTATCTGAAGAGAACTTCCAATTTAGTGCCCTACCATTTGGCCTCACTGAATCCCGAAGTACCTTTTATGTGCTTATAGTGATATTTAGAGTCCAGAACACCACCTGGTTCTATTATCTGGATGATCTACTTCTGGTAGCCTCAGACCCACAGAAGGCAGGCACACAGAGGAAGATAGTTCTTTTAGAAACTCCTGAAGTTTGGCTGCTTGATGTATATCAAGAAAAGTAGTTTCACGCCAGTTCAGTGGTTGACTTTTTTGGGTGGAAGATGCTATGCTCTGCCTTTTTCCTATCTCAGGAACAGTTGCACAGATTGTGGAGGTTTCACTCCCAATTTCTTTAATTTTGCTTGGTAACAGCAAGAAAGTAGATGCAACTACTAGAACTCCTGGCTTCCACCATCAGACTTGTGTGATGGGCCCAATGGCATCTCTGTATTTCTCAATGATTCCACCTATCTTAGTTTAACAAGAGAAAGATTATTGGAGCCAGCTACTGACTATGTCCCCATCAGTGGAGTTACACCTTACCTGATAGCTGAAGAGAGAGAATATATCTGTGTGTTTCCAGTGAACAGACCCTCACTGGTCAATTATAAGCTCTGATTCCAGTTTTCAAAGATTGGTTGCACAGTGTTTGGACCATGTTGCACATTATTTCCATTCAATTGTCTGGAATTACAAGCCAATTTCAGGGCTCTTCTTCACTTCAGAGGGTTACCGAAGAACAATTGGGTCCAAATTTGATCAATTTAAAGTATCTGTATCTTATATCTATCTAGGTGGGTCTCACAGCTACGTATTGATGGAATTACAGTCCATGATAATCAGGGCACTGAAGAACAACCAGGGGCTCTAAATACAATGGCTGATTACCTGAGCTGAATAACTGTGGACAAGGTGGAATGGCAGCCATGCCCCGACGTATCCTCGGGGTTGACGCAGATTTGTCTGATACCCTACGTAGATCTGATGGCCATTTCTTGGAACTACCAGGTCCAGAAGTATTTTCTGGGTTTTACGACCAGAATGCTCAAGGTCAGGATACACTGACTCAAATTTGGAATTTTAGTCTGATGTACATATTTATGTACACTAATATAGTTTCCGCTTTTCAACTTCCCTAAAGGTAATTCAAAAGGAGACCGTGGAAGGCCACGTCGACTCTAAATTCTTATGATGAATAGATGATTCTGGAAACTCCCAGGGGAAATTCCAATACGTCCAGACCTATTATCAAGGTCCTTTGATACACCAAGATCCTAAAGTTCTGGTGTTGATGCGGGAGTCCCCATAGGTATGGGCATCCCTGAGACGGCCATTGAGATCCTCTTGCCATCCTATAAATACTTCACAAAACATGGCATGCATTTGTCTGTTGGAATTACTCCTCAATCAGGCCTAGAAAGGATCTGAATTATAACACTCTAGAGGAGCACATATCTGCACTTTCCACATAGATGGGTGCCCATTGAACATTGGAGCCCCTGGTGCTTTGCTTCCTGTAAGCATTGATTGATCTCAAGCCTCCACTTAGTGCGGTGAAGCCAATATGTGACGTACCACTGGTCTCACGGGCTCTGATTGAACCATTATTCGAACCTCTAGCAGGAGCTTCCATGGTGGTAGCACAGAAAGTGTGGGTGACTGGTACCTCAGCAAGGAGAATGTGTGAACTCCAGGCTTGGTCCTGTGAATCCCCATTCACTGTTTTTCAACAGGTTATGGTTGTCTTGCATTTAACACCTGAGATCCTGCCTAGGGTGAATGCTTATCAAGGTCATTTTCTACCTGTACTGAAGGGTACCCATTGAGCATTGATTCCCCTGGTACTTTGCTTCATGTAAGCAGCAATTAAACTCAAGCCTCCACCGAGGGTGTTGAAGCCAATATGTGATGTACCACTGGTCTCACGCGCTCTGACTAAACCATCATTTGAACCTCTAACAGGAGCTTGCATGGTTATAACACAAAGTGCTGGTGGCTAGAACCTCAGCAAGTTGAATGTGTGATCCCCAGGCTTGATCCTGTGGACCCCATTCACTAATCTTCAACAGGATATGATTATCTTGTATTTTGCCTCTGAGGTCCGGCCTAAAAGGAAAGATTATTGATGCCATATTCTGCCATTGGGTATCAGGGCACTCTCCACCCATGCTGTTGCAGCATCGTGGATTTCCATGGCAATGGTTTCTGCTGACACTTTTTAAAAGCTAGCATTTGAACCTCTTTAGACACATTTGTCTGTCATTTCATACTGTTCGTTAAAACAGTCAATGGTGCACAATTTGGACGTCAAGTACTTAACTCAGTTCATTCTTCTAGCTTGGTTGAATTGTTCTGATTATTTGATTGGCAATTATTTACGTTTCTCTCCCTCTCTATGTTAGCTTGGGTATTCCCACGTTGTATATGCTGCCATGATTAGCCCGTAAAGTGGAAAATGTATTCATACTTACCGTAATTTTCTTTTCCTGGCTAATATTCATGGCAGCAAATACTACCCACCCATTAATGTCTCTATCTACTGTAGAGCTTGTAAACTGACTGAGGACCTTAGGGATGGAGCCTCCTTTTAAAGCCTTGGTGTTTTTTCTTGTCCTATTGGCTGTAAGGGGAGGAGCTAACCCATGTTGTATATGCTGCCATGAATAATAGCCAGGAAAAGAAAATTACAGTAAGTATGAATACATTTTCCACTGTGTGTGTGTGTACAGAGAGAGAGAGAGAGACAGTCTCTCTCTGCATATATATAGCTGGGTATGCATCAGGTATTTGAGCATTCATTCTAATATTTAATAATTGATTTGGATATTGTTGTGGCCGTGACTTAAATATGAATATTAATCTTTTAATTAATATATAATAATTAAGTAATAAGTAACATTAATATTTTTTATAGTTCGTGGTATTATGGTCGAATATGTGGATGTAAAATACACAAAACATTGTAATATTAAAAGTAGATTTAATATAGCTATAATAAATAAACAGATGCTAGCAGAATGTCAATTTGCCACAATAATTATACAATACAAAACTACAACATATTACTTACAAAAGGCTATAACAGTTGCTAAATGTTATTATGGTTTCACATGGTACAATACAAAACATGAACAAACTTACACAGGCCCCAGCCTGTGGAGCTGGGGCCATCAGCTGCTACATTCTTAGGCAGCCAAGGGCAGAACCAAAGAGAGTATATAGTTTGGTTGGGCAGAACCAAAGAGAGTATATGTATACGCACACATAAATTATTAACAGAATCTGCTTTTCTAACTTAGTGTTTTTAAGAAAAAAGATCAACAGTTTTGCTACTAATTTAATCAGTTTTAAATATCTTTTCAACTATTTTCAACTAAACAAATCATTGAATTCCAAACAAATGTAAATTAGTACACAAACAAACAGGGTCAAATAACCAGCAATAAAAACCTGGTGAACAGGTTTAGTGAAAAGTCTTTTCCTATGCAAATGGTAGCAAACAATGAAACTAGGCCTCAACCCATTCACACCATGTGGTCACTGGCGTACATACCGCGGTCGCAGGGGTCGCAGCTCCGACTGGGCCCGGCCCTCCAGGGGGCCTGGCCGCCCTGCAACTCGGGTATGTACGCCAGCCTATATTTTGCCAGCCTATTCTCCTGGGGGGCCCAGGAGCTGGCCACCTCAGGGCCCCCTGAGGCTGGCAGTGGCGTCAATCTGCAGACGGGTGCACGAGGTAGCATTCTCCCCTGACTGCTCTCTGCCCAGCTCCCTCGCGCGCACCGCAGTGAAGGCAGAGCCAGAATATGACGTCACTCCGGCTCTGGCATCAGTAAGTGGCATGCAAGGGATCTGAACAGGAGGATCAGTGCTCCCTCGCCGCCTGCAGGGACCGGCTGCCCTGCAGCCCCACTGGACCCCAGGGAAAGCTGGAATCCCCTCAGCACTCCCAAAAATTTGAGTGTGCATCTGTGTTAGTGTGTGTGTCAGTGAGTGTGTTACTGAGTGTGGTAGCTTGTGTGTGTGTGTCTGCTAGTGAAGGTCAGTGAATGTGTTAGTTTTTGTCTGTCAGTGAGTGTGTTAGTTTGTGTGTGTCTGTTATTGAGTGTGTGTCTGTTATTGAGTGTGTGTCTGTTAGTAAGTCTGTTTGGTGTCTGTTAGTGAGTGTGTGTTTGTCAGTGAGAGTGTATGTGTGTGTGTATGCATGTCTGTCACTGAGTATGTCTGTTAGCTAGTGTGTATGCGTCTGTTCGTGAGAGTGTGTGTGTGTGTTAGTGAGTGGGTGTGTGTGTGTGATTGCTTGTCTGTTAGTAAGAGTGTGTTTATCAGTGATAGTGTATATGTGTTTGTCAGTGAATCGCGGAAGCGCCTTTAGCGGCTGCAAGTGAGACAGGCTGGATTAACCCTCAGTGAAACATAGCCGTTTTTGTGAAACAGCTATGTTTTCAGCTGCAGGGTTAAAAATAGAGGGACCTGGCACCCAGACCACTTCATTGAGCTGAAATGGTCTGGGTGCCGATAGTGGTACTTTAAGTGTATGTGAATCTGCATGCACTGGCATACATACAGTGGTCGCACGGGTCGCAGCCCTGCGACCAGGTGCCCGCCGCCATGTGTTGCGGTCCCAGCCAGCACAGTGTAAGCTCCAGGGGGGGCCCACGGATCAGTTTTTGCACCGGGGCCCCATGGATTGTGTGTACACCACTGCATGTGGTCAATGGTGGATTAAAACCCACATGGTCAGACATAAAGTAAAAAAAAATGTTTTAATTTTTTTTTTGCAGTGCATAGACATGTAACAGTCACATGTGAGGTACCCCAAAGGCAATCCTCCAGCGTTTCATATTTATGTTTTACATTGGGGTATACGAGAACCATTCACATTTTTGGGTATTATTAGGAAAAAGTTAATACAATGTGTTGCATACAAGTTTGATTAGGTCAGCAAAATTATAACAACAACAGTGAGGCTTCAATGCAATCGAGTTTAACTAGTAGTGTGCTAGATCATGCTTAACATGTCCTGTCAATTAGGTCAGCAAAATTTTAACAACAACTGTGAGGTTTCAATGTAAACAGGCTTAACTAGTAGTGCGTTAGGTCATGGTTTTGTATCCCAGTGCTTATAAGACAGGGTTATCAGCTTAACAGTTGTGTTATAGGTCGCACGTACAGTCTTATGGAAAGTGAATGGCAACAAGGTTTATCAAACAGACAAAAATGATACCAGTGGGCTTCGTGGCTCAGAGAGGGCAGAGCACCCTTGTACCAGATATTTGTGCTGCCTGTCAGGAGGAGCTTATATATGCTAGGTAATATTGCATCGATCATTAGTTAATCACACAACCAGATTGGTAAAGTATGCTTATTTAAATTCTGCTTTTGTTATAACAGTTAAACTAAGATCAAACATGCTTTTACAGAGTCAGTAGCTGACAGATATCCAAAGACAGGCTGAATAGACTGACAAGATGGGTGTTCAGAGTTATAGGGTGATCTATAAACAAGCTTATGGATGGGGTACATCACCAGGTAGCAGTCCTCCTAAACGATAATGGCACAGAGTTCCTGGGGGTAAGATAGTTGGAGGCAAGTTAGTCTCAGTAGTAGGAAGTCCCTCCATAGGTGAGTGAAAGATAGCCCCTTCAGCTATAGCTCTGTTGTACCAGGGTGCCCGGTCTGCTGCCAGTCGCTGGGTGAAGTCTCTGTTGTATTCCTGCTGCAGGCAAGGGTCTCCCCGACAACAGGGGTTGGGTGTTCGCTCGTGAGCCTCTCCACGTGTCGGTAAGCCCCGCAGTGCAGCAGTGGTCGTGGGCAGCCAATGGATCTGTGGGACGTCTTGTCTCCCTGCCCAGAGGGGGGAGGAAGCACCGGGACCCCATGAGAGGGCCACAGCGGAGGTGAATGGCTTGTTGGTGCTTGTAGGTGGAGGGCTGCAGTGAGGATCTGTGCCGTTGGTGTTTACAGTCCGCTCCGTGTATTGCCAATGCAGGTGAGTAGCCTGTGGAGGCTCTAGTCTCGAAGCCCTCACACATGGCCTCCGCCATCTTGTTTTTAGTGTCTGGATTGTGGGTCTTGGCGGCCCTGCCGCTGCGCCTTGGAGCTTTGCGGTGGTCGGGTCCCGAGGGTGGGGACCGGGATCACCTGCCCCGGTCCGGGGGGGGGGGGAGAAGAGGGGCTGGTTCCTTGTGGGTCTGATTCATGGTTGAGCGCTGAATGGCAGGCAGCGGGGCAGCGGCCGTCCGCCCCGCTCACCACCGGAGTAGGCCTCATTAGTGTCAGTGAGGAATCCTCCTCCAGGGGACTGAATTCCAGTGTGCCAGCCTTGCCCTGGGTCCAGGGCTCTCTGCCCGCTGAGGGCCAACATTGCCGGCCGGTTTTGTGTCAGGAGTCATATTTTTAGATCTTGTTTAGTCTTAGGTTGCAGGATCTGGTCTAACTTGCGACTGTCCAGCTCGGCGGTCCGGCACAGCCCCCCTTTGTTTTTGTTTTTTAAATGACCAAAGATTGTTAAAGCGTAACAAGCAACACAATAATTCATAACTATCTTCTACAACAAGAGATACCTTAAAAATAAATATCTAATCCATATCTGCATTCATTCAATTACAATTTATTCATTTCTATACAATTTACTTTATGATTTAAGCAAAATGCATAACATTAATATTTTCCCAAATATTCAAGCATAATCCCATGTCTTCGCCGCCATATGTTGTGGCTGTGACTTAAATATGAATATGAATCTTTTAATTAATATATAATAATTACACCCTGTTCCAAATTATTATGCAAATTAAATTTAAGTGTCACAAAGATTAAATATTTTGTTTTTCAGTTTAACTTATGGATGGCATTGTGTCTCAGGGCTCTTTTGATCACTCAAAACAATCTCGGACACCTGTGATAATTAGATTGCCAGGTGAGCCCAATTTAAGGAAAAACTATTAAAGGATGGTGTTCCACATTATTAAACAGAGCACCATTTTCATGCAATATGGGGAAGAAAAAGGATCGCTGCCGAAAAGAATGAAATAGTTCAATGCCTTGGACGAGGTATGAAAACATTAGATATTTCATGAAAACTTTAGCGTGATCATCTGACTATTAAGATATTTGTGGCTGATTCAGGGCACAGACGGGTTCGTGCAGATAAAGGCACATTGAGGAAGATTTCTGCCAGATTCATGCATCGGATCAAGAGAGCAGCTGCTAAAATACCATTACATAGCAGCAAACATATATTTGAAACTGCTGGTGCCTCTGGAGTCCCACGGACATCAAGGTGTAGAGTCCTCAAGAGTCTTGCAACTGTGCATAAACCTTCTATTCAGCCACCACTAACCAATGCTCACAAGCAGAAACGCATGCATTGGGCAGAAAAATACATGAAGACTAATTTTCAAACAGTCCTGTTCACTGATGAGTGCCGTGCAACCCTGGATGGTCCAGATGGATGGAATAGTGGATGGTTGGTGGACGGCCACCCTGTTCCAATAAGGCTGCGATGTCAGCAAGGCGGTGGTGGAGTCATGTTTTGGGCTGGACTCTTGGGAAGAGAGCTGGTCAGCCCCTTTAGGGTCCCTGAAGGTGTAAAGATGACCTCTGCAAAGTATGTGGAGTTTCTGACTAACCACTTTCTTCCCTGGTACAGAAGGAAGAACTGTGCTTTCCGTAATAAAATCATCTACATGCATGACAATCTCATGCTGCAAAGAACACCTCTGCATCAATGGCTGCTATGGGGATAATTGGAGAAAAAGTCATGGTGTAGCCTCCATCCTCCCCTCACCTCAATCCTATTGAGAGCCTTTGGAGCATCCTCAAGCAAAAGATCTATGAGGGTGGGAGGCAGTTTACATCCAAACAGCAGCTCTGGCAGGCTATTCTGACATCTTGCAAACAAATTCAAGCAGAAACTGTCCAAAAACTCACAAGTTCAATGGATGTAAGACTTGTGAAGCTGCTATCAAATAAGGGGTCATATGTTAAAATGTACCTGTTAAATTGTTTAAAAAGTTAAAATGTTGTTATAATATGATTGAAATGGCCTTTGATTTCAGTAAATATGCTGCAAACACAAGAAATGACAATTTTCAGTTCTTTACAACCTATAAAGTGTTTTGAAACTTACTGTGCGTAATAATTTGGAACAGTGCAATGTAAGTTTTTTATGTATAAAAAAAATACTGTTATCATTAGAAGGTTTGTTCAATAAAATTTGAATTGTACTCTTAATAGTTGATAACATGAGAATTATGCTGACCTTTATTTACATCAATTATTTAGGTAAATGAGAAAAATATAATTTGCATAATAATTTGGAACAGGGTGTAAGCAATAAGTAACAACATTAATATTTTTTATAGTTTGTGGTATTATTGTCGAATATATGGATAGAAAATACATAAAACGTAATATTAAATGTATATTTAACCCCTTCAGGACCACTGACAGTTCAGGACTGTCAGCGGTAAAACGTGCATTTGGACTGCTGACGGTCCTGAACCGTCATAGCGAAAAACGGGCTGCGGGAAGCGATTAAAGATCGCTCCCGCCGATATAATACTGTAACTATCTGCCAGAAAGCCCAGGCAGATAGTAACAGCCAATTGCGGCGTGTGAGTGATCCGGGATCACTCACAATTGGCTGCTGTCAAAGTGGGTGTTACACTCACTCACTTTGACAGTGATCTCTGCCCCTCTCTCCTCTGTAGCGTTTTGTGAGGCGAGAGAGACAGAGATCGTGATAGTTTGTTGCAGCAGTGTTCAGCGGCCATCAGAAAGTATCAGTAGTTTATTTATTTTTTAAATCACCTTATTTTATTTTTAAGTTACCGCCAACTGCTAGGAAAAAAAAACACCCCCAGAAATGTTGCCGGGTCTTTTTTAAAAACGGGAAAAGGACAGACACTCCTTTTCACTGTCCCGATTGCCCTTCGAAACCAGGACTGTGTGTAGGAACATGTTTAAAGCTGTACCACACAGAACAGTTGTAAGAATTGTTCCTTAATTTTTATTTTATTTTTTGTTTCTTTGGAAAGCAGCCATTTTTTGTTAGTCAGTTTCCTTCCCCCAAATCTCCAGTTAGATTCTATTTGCAGGAATCAGTTTAAAGATTGCTGCTAAATGTACATTTGCTACCTGCACATTTGGTCTAACAAGTTTTCTGGCAGTAACACATAACCAGCTGGCCAAAACCAGATGACGTGTGCATAAAAACAAGAATTTAAAAATTACCATTACACTTTCTCTGTTTTTTTGGGGGGCAAAATGGTTGGGGGAAAGAAGTCAAAACGCCCCATCTTCTATAACCTTTGACGTCTACTTTATAAAAATATATACTATATATACTTTCATGATGGTAACATTAACTGGGGGGTGCAAAAATATGTCAAACTGAAGATAGACCAAGCATACCTATCTATAAAGTTGAAAAACTGACATGTACAAGTTCTGATTGTTGCCTTTTGGCTCCCAAACAACCCAGCAACCCTATACATGGGGGGTATCACTGTACTCTGGAGATGTAACTGAACATATTTGGGTGTTGTTTGGCAGTGACACGTAACTGGATCTGTTAATTCATGCCTAAATTACAATGTGTGTGAAAAAAACAGAAAAAAAATTTACGACCTCAATCTTTGACAAAGCCTGGTGAAAGAATTAGTGCATGGAAAGTGTTAAAATGCCACCATGTGAAATACCCTAGGGTGTCTACTTTTCAAAAATATATGATTTGGTGGGGGTAAAATACATTGGCCGGCTTCAAAAATTTCCCAAATAGGACATGCATGCAGGTTGACTACAAATCAAAATTCCAAGCTGGGAAACTGATATGCGCACCTGCCAAATGTGGCCTTTTAACAACCCGACACACCTATACATGGGGGGTATCCCTGTACTCGAAAGATATTGCTGAACACATATTGGGGTATTGTTTGGCAGTGACACCTAACAGAATCTGTGAATTTATACCTGAATTGCAATGTATGTGAAAAAAATAAAAAAAATAAACTACCTATGCAAAGTTTGGCAAAGGTTTGTGGTAAAATGGCTGCATAGAAAGTATCAAAATATTCTTAGGCCGGCAGCTGAGGAAAATGGACGCATAAAGCAGAAGCTCCTCGTGGCGCCCGCAACAAAAGAGCCAGAACAGCGCATACCGCTCGACCACGCACAAACTATGGGTTGCACACGGAAGCCCGCGGACCCCAGCAGCACCCAGAGGTCGTCAGGCAGGGAGGGGGAGCAATCCATCTGCTCCTACCTTCAAGCCACGGCCTGCCCGCGGTCACCGCAACGGGAGATGTAGGAGGTGAGCCAAGGTATGGAGTCCTTCCCCTCCACACCGGCCAGACTGTCACCCACACCCTCATTCAGCTCTGAGCCACAATTAACGCAGGAGGGTGAGTGGAGGGCCATACTGCCAAATCTCCTAACTAAAGCTGACTTTGAGGCCCTGTCAGACCGCCTAGGCAGAGTGGTGAGGGAGGAGGTGGCCCAGCTACGCGCAGACCTGGCTAATGTGGAGGCCCGCATGTCAGTAGCAGAGTCAGAGACCAGAGCGCTCCGCACAGACCTGGAACACACCAACTCCACAGTCACCAGCCAGGAAGCAGACCTAGCCAGTCTCACCACGTGGGTAGACGATCTGGACAACCGCGGCCGCAGACTGAACCTGCGCGTCCGCGGAGTGAGGGAGGGTGACCCAGCGGAACACATACCCGACACCCTAAAGAGGCTGTTCGCTCAGATACTGGGGGGGCCAGCAAATACCCAGACTTGGCATAGTAAGGGCACACAGGGCACTGCGACCAATGCCGTCACCAGAAGAACAACCAAGAGATATCATATGCTGCCTAGAAAATTACCAATTGAAAGAAGACATCCTGCGCACGGCCCGACGCATGGGAACCATACGCTTCGAGAATCAAACCATATCGATTTATCAAGACCTATCTAGATACACCCTACAAGCCAGAAGAGCGCTACGCCCAGTAACATCCACCCTGCAACAGGCAGGAATACCATACCGCTGGGGTTACCCATTCTCACTCTCAGCTAGACACGGCCAGGTTCAACATATGGTGAAGAAACCAAGCGACCTCCCAGGTTTCCTTCGAGCCATGGGCATCCCACCGATCAAAGTACCAGACTGGCTGGCAAGCTCCTTTCTCCAACCACCGCCCGGACCCCAACAGCCGCGCAGACCAGACCAGGGTCCCCCAAGACTCCAGCAACAGCGACGCAGAGACTGGAACCCAGGCCCGGCACGACAGGAGCAGGAGAACTAACAGAGCACCACGCTGAGAGGAGGGGCTGACGATCCGGAGACCAACTCGAAACAGGGCACAAAGGGCAAACTGTGAGTACTATTTGGGGTGACACAAGAAACTATAACAGCCACACAGGCACACGATGGGGAGGGGGATGGTGGCATGGGGGAACAGGAGCGAAGCAAACACTGAAGGGACTGTCAACGGCAAGAGCTCCTTGTGGAGGAAACGCCTTGCCCGCTGTCAGGGCCATGGGGAGGACAAAGCAGGACGTTTTGGGTGGGACATGGGATCCAGCTCCTACACCGGCATGACACACCCTGGACGGACGCACGGACAACGCAACTTGGCGGTGTCATGACATGGGACACAATACTGGCCGGAAGACGCCAACAAAGACACAACGCAACGAACGGAGGGAGGGAGGGTCAGAAGGGGAAATGTCCACTGAAAGGGGGGAAGAAGGGGAGGGGGTAGGGATGGGAAGGGGGAACACACGCACACAGGGGAAAGGGAAAAAAAAAAAACCCAAACACGGTACCGCAACTCATGTATATACACGGGGGGAGGAGGGGGAAAGAGAGAGACACAGCACACGAGCAAGGAAACAGAGGGGGGGGGACCAACGAGACAGAGACGAGTGGGATAAGCCAATAGGAGCTAGGGGTAAACGGAAGGGGACCCGTGACAATAACCTATAGGCATAATCCATAGGCACAACCCCCGACAGAATCACTTCCCAAGCAAACCACAGATACACGCTAAGCATAGACACCAAAGGAACCATTGGCAGAGGGGCCACAGTGGAAAGCACCCGAGATAATCCAACAGGAACCCAACACGAGACCGCCCCAAGGAAACCCCACCCATCACATTAGCGCGCAGACGACATACCACATACGACGCGCACCACACACATTATCGTCAGGCAGCCCACAGACACAACAGGTGACCTAAACACCAAACAGAAGCCAGAGATGGAGTAGGAAATAGAACAACTAGTCATGCTGGAACCATGGGAAATAGGAGAGTACAGGGACTGAAACCCAGACACGCCGGACCCACACCCACATCATCGGTGTGGCACAGGCAGGAAGGTAGCGCCACAAGTCAAGTTACCCCACTAGAATGACACCACTCACAGGCCCGGATAATAGGGAGGCCCCGACCCCACAAGACCCGGAACTGCAACGAACACACGCCTAGATAGGAACACGCGAAGCGAGATAACATGTGAGACAAAGACATGCACAAGCTAGGAAGCACCACCGCGGCAGACAGTAACACGCATGCTACCTAAAAGATGACCCATGCAAGCACATTACCGAAGAGAGGGAGCGGATGCTCCAATATCATAGCCACTAAGGAGACATGCGACCACACCCTACATACCGAACCAGGTAACACACCCCTCACCTACACAGCACGGACCGACGTCACAAGGCGGACCGGACACACCGGGGCATAAAGCCCGACACCCCAATAGGCATAGGACACGACTATCCCCACTCCAAAGGGGACGTACTACACCCGGCACCGACGTAGGCACACCACTTGGTGAGACCTATAGGCCGAACAACCGGGACACCTGTCCATTACCCTACACACCCTCAAAACAACCAACAGCAAGTACCCACTAAGCCGTAGCCGGAGCCCAAACGACAATAAGACAGCACTGAACCGCACACATACACACACACCTGCACCCAGGCCCGCCTGCCCCGCCCCTCCGGGCCGCTGCGAGGATGCAGGCGCAAGAACCCAACGGATTCGCAAGGGAGGACATATGCATCGTTTCCTACAATGTGCGAGGCCTAAATGTTAGGGAGAAACGAACGAGACTGCTAAGGGACCTAAAACACTACAAAGCAACAATAGCGCTCATCCAAGAAACGCACTTCCAGGAGGGCAGAGCACCGGCTCTAAAAGACCGCAACTACCCAACGGGATACTTCAGCCACAACCAAGATAGACGCACACTGGGAGTCTGCATCCTCTTCTCACGACGAGTCCCTTACGAGGAGCAAGCCACCGTTCGATGCAAGCATGGCAGATATATTTTTACAAAAGGCAAAATAATGGACCAAATATACACGTTCGCCAACATATACGCCCCGAATATGAAACAACACCACTTCCTCCGAAGAACACTAACCACGCTGATGAAATTCACGGAAGGCACCCTGATCATAGGAGGAGACCTCAACCTGGCGATACACCCGGACCAGGACTCCACCTCGGCACGCGGACACATATCAATCAACAGGCACGCCAACACACTCCGCCTCTTCCACCTCCACCAGCTGGCAGACTGCTGGCGAGCACTGCACCCAACTGCACGAGATTATACTTTTTATTCTATGACACACTCGACATATACAAGACTTGATTATTTCCTAGTACCTCACCGCGACCTAGCCCTGCTCACCGCGGCAGAAATCCTGCCAATGACTTGGTCAGACCACAGCCCAATCCGCATACGGATTAAGTCGCCACTATACAAACCCAGACAAATGTCGTGGCGACTGAACTAATCGATCCTTTCAGACGTCTCGGTCGTAGACCAAATCAACCACCACATACAGGACTCCTTCAAAGACAACGAGACAGACGACGTCACCCCACTGACAAGCTGGGAAGCTCACAAAACAGTCATCAGAGGTAGATTCATCGCGATATGCGCGACCCGCAAAAAGAAGGCGACACAGACGATACAAGTACTCAGTAAGGAGATCGGGGAACTGGAGGCTAGACACAAATGCACCATGGACATGACGGTATACGAGGAACTCACGACTAAACGGAACCAACTCACCGCACACTTGAACCGCGCAATCCAACGCTCATACCAACACTACAAACATATGATCCATGAACACGGGGACAAGTGTGGGAGACTACTGGCGAACCTCCTGAAGCAAAGCCGCAACCAACCGTACATTCCGAAGATTAAAGACGCACAGCAACAACTCAGACACCTGCCGGACCAGATCTCGACAGCGTTCCACGATTACTACCAGGACCTATATCGCCTCCGTGAACCAGATCAAGAACTTCAGAGGCCTCAAAGAGCCGAGGACATACGCAGATACCTAGACACGGCAAATATACCAGGAATAGAGGAGGTGGACCAGGAAGCCTTAGAGACCCCCATAACACCCGAGGAATTGGCATACGCCATCAAAAAAGCGAAAACGGGCAGGGCTCCAGGCCCAGACGGCCTACCCCTGCAATACTATAAAACCTTTGCAGCGGACCTATTACCGAAACTACTGAAAGCCCTGAACTCAATCCAAGACGGAGCCACACCAACAGCCCAATTCACCTCGGCAAACATCACCCTTCTCCCAAAGGAAGACAAAGACAAGACGCTGTGTCCAAGCTATCGCCCGATATCCGTACTGAATACGGACCTCAAACTTCTGGCAAGCATACTGGCAGCACGCCTGGCACCACTCCTGCCGACCATAATCCATTCAGATCAAACAGGTTTTATCCCAGGGAGGGAGGTGAAGGACAACACAATCAGAGCCTTAAACATCATAGCACATGCAAGAGGGCAGAAGACCCCAGTCCTGCTCCTGTCCACAGACGCAGAGAAGGCGTTCGACAGGGTGGATTGGGATCTGATGTTTGAAACACTCCGCCACCTGGGCATAGACCCACACTACATGACCTGGGTACAGGCGCTCTACACGGACCCAACGGCCCGAATTCGGATCAACGGGGCACTGACAGACCCATTCCAGATTCACAATGGAACCAGACAGGGCTGCCCGCTTTCACCCATACTCTTTGCGCTGACGCTGGAGCCCTTCCTGAGCAGGATCCGACAGAACACAGACGTCCGAGGGCTGACAGTCGGGAACACGCACCACAAAACCCTGGCATATGCAGACGATATGCTGTTCGTGGTGTGATCCTTGTTTGCAGGTAGCACAGTCCTCTAGGGCAAAAACATGCACAGTCCTTGTAGTTGCAAATACTTCAGGCACTTTATTTGTAAGTTCACACAGGATACAGCAGTTAAATGAAAACAAAAGTAACAGAAAACCCTATAAACAAAAACCTGGCTCGTCTGAGCACTAACTGACATTAGGTCCCCTATCTCTCAGGGTTAAACTAAACAAAACAATAGTGGTTTCACCAACCTAGAGTCTTTGTCCACTCTCAGCACTCCAGTATTTAGCCAGCCTGCTGCTTCCAGCCTTTCAGAGAAAATAAACATTCTTCCTTACCTGCCTAGCAGGGAGGGATTTTATTCCCACTGCTGCAGCCGATTACCTACAGCTGAGCAGTAGGTTGGAGACAGTCCAAAACCCTGGGCTGGATCTAAGTCTTCCAAGAAAACCGCTAAGCTGCGGAGTGGAGCATTGGCCCACCCCTCTCTCCAAATGCTCCACCCCAGGGGCCCATAACTAAACAATGCGTTGTGTTGTGCAAAACACAAACTACACATACTCCCCCTGGGGTTAAAAATCATATGCCTCTCTGAACAATTCTGTCGAGATATAGACTCCCTCACAGACCACCCCATTCACCTTATCACAGTGGTTACTGACCCGGAAAAAAATCGCTACAAGCGATACAGACGGAATTCGACATATACGGCCGCATCTCGAACCTCCGAATCAACTACTCAAAATCGGAAATACTGAACATAAATATCAGCAACACACTCAAGCAAACAATTCAGAGGCAACAACCATACCGCTGGTGCGACCGCCGAATGAAATACTTAGGGGTCTGGCTCACACCAGACGCGGGGGATCTCTACACCCATAACTACCTCCCGATACTGCGAAAGGCAAAGGAGGAACTGCGTAGATGGGGTTCTTACTACATGTCTTGGCTGGGCAGAGTGAACGCGGTGAAAATTACGCTATCACAGAAGCTACTTTTCATATTCCAAACGATACCGATAAGAGCCCCGCAAACATTCTTCGCGACACTTAAGACAGAAGTTCGCACTTTTATCTGGAAGGGCAAATCCCCACGCATAGCACATACCCAACTGATCCTGCCCAAGCTCAAGGGGGGCCTGGCACTTCCCGACTTTGAAAAGTACTATCATGCAGCACACATCGCCAGAGTAGTCTGCTGGTCGGTAGCCAGCGGCGCAAAATCATGGACACAACTAAAAGCAGACACGACCAGATGCGACCTCAGAACCCTACCATGGATCCCCAAAACAACATACGGGAGCAAACATATCACCAACCCGTTTGTGGCGGCAACCATGCGAATATGGCACGGACAAGGCACAAAACACTACCTGACAACGGACCCAAGCCCGCTCCTGCCCCTGAAGGGAAACCCAGATTTCCCGGCAGGGGATTATGGCCCTACACCAGGCCTGCCGGGACAGACGGGGGTAAGATGTCCTCCGCCACCCGTTTGAAATCAGACCATTGACGGACATATATCCAGGCAGACCACACACACATTTGCCCACACCCTAGCAAGAGCCCAAATCACCAAATACGCCAGATCCATCCCGCAGCGACCGGCAATCACGAGGGAACCAACACAATTCGAGAACTTATGTACACAGGACAAGGAACCACCACGAGCCAGCTCACAAATATACAATATTCTGATAATGAGCAGGTACCTCTTAGCACCACCGTGCATCAGAAAGTGGGAAGAAGACTTGGAGGAGCAGATGACGGAAGCAGATTGGGATAAAAGCATGACCCTGATTCAGAAAACACCGAGCTCGGCACGCACACAAGAAAACTCGTATAAGATATTTACCAGATGGTACCTAACACCGACAGCACTTCACGCCAGAAACCCAGAAATCCCAGATACGTGCTGGAGATGTTGGGAGGAGACCGGAACGTTCACGCACATATGGTGAACATGCGCCCGCATTAGACCATTCTGGGACAGAATCCGGTTGATAATACAGGAGGTCACAGATGAGCACCTGCCACAATCCGCAGCCTCCTTCCTACTACACCACACAACTATGGCGACACCAACATACAAGAGAT
>OW240915.1:142550004-142571764 GCA_933207985.1 Pelobates cultripes | reverse complement strand
TGAACAAACTTACACAGGCCCCAGCCTGTGGAGCTGGGGCCATCAGCTGCTACATTCTTAGGCAGTGAAGGGCAGAACCAAAGAGAGAGACTGACTGTTTCAAAAGATACCTGAATGCTTCCTACAATCTGGCTTTTTTTCTGTGTAAGTAGCTGACCTGTGATGTCACTGCCAGAAGCACATGAATTCCTACACATTGCCCTAGTGGTGCCTCCAAAGCATTACACTAACTGCTTTCTTTATGATGTAAAGTCATTAATTAATAAATACCATTATAGATATTATAGACATATTGGACCCTATCTATAAAGAACAAATATGCAAAATGCTGTGATGATTCACTAAATAATCAAATGAGATGTACCAGCTTATTACACAGTGTTTGGCATTTTGACCCTGAAATAGCTTTTTTGTATTTCACCCAATGCATGCATAGGTTTATTTACACAGCTGATACAAACAGAGGACATTGTGTCACTGGTAGTAAATTGGGAGAAATATTAATTCCTCGCCAGTTGTCACATTTTCAGCAGGACAGTGTCGATGTTGGGTTTCTGTCATGTGTATTTTTTTTCTCTAGTATTCCTATTCTGGCATAGCAATGTAAGCTTTTCCAGTGTGCTTCAATAGTGCTCTGCATATGGACTGCCTGGCACCCCTACAAAGTACATCAACACTCCCTTTTTACAGTTGAGACCATTACCTGTAACACAAATTACATCATTGGCATGTCCTCCTGTACAACTCTTGCCTCTTTTCCTGGCATTATACTTATCAATTTTAGTAAGTAGGAAAGTTAAAGGGACACTATAGGCACCCAGGCCACTTAAGTTCATTGAAGTGGTCTGGATGCAATGTCCCTGTCCATGAAACTACAATGTTTACATTGCAGCACTAATTCAGCCTCTAGTGCAGGGGTCAGCAACCTGCATGGCACTTGAGGCCCCTTTGCACGGCACTCAAGGGTCGAAACGAATGTGTCTAATCATGGCCTTATGGCCCACTTATATACAAAACCAGGATGCAGTAAACCACACCCAGAAAACTCCCACAAAATGTACACAAATTCGAGTATCATGACAAGGCATGTATTACATAAAATTTTAGAACACATAAAAATACATAATAAACATATAGGAACCCCCACAACTATTATATACCCAGATAGCCTGGATCTGAGCGCCCACGTTGTCCAAAATGTAAAATGCAGCAATGTAGTTTACTGTCATTATATTAAGACTGTTACCCATGCTACACCATGCTTCAAGACAAAATTTCATTTATTTGTAATTAGACATAAATATTTCTCAATATATAATTACATATTGTTTTTGTGATTAATCACACTCTTTAATTATGTTCAATTTGTAACAATGAAAATACATCCTGCATATCAGAAATGTACATTATGTTTCATAACAGTGGCAAAATTACAGTTATGAAGTAGCAACGAAAATAATTTTATGGTTGGGGGTCACCACAACATGAGGAACTGTATTAAAGGGTCGCGGCATTAGGAAGGCTGAGAACCACTGCACTAGACTCTGGTGACTACCTATACCCCACCTGATTTGTGTCATATCATCAACATTAGAATATTTTTAGGAGTTATTCAAGACCACACCACAGTCTATTCATTGCCCTTTCATGGTTTTAGCTATTCGATAGTGCATTTCTTATTGATTATTTGTTTTGTTTTTTTGTATATGGAATCAGAGCTGTTTATTCTTCTGATTTCTGTACTCCTTAAACTTGGCCTATTTATTGACTCTGTGTACCTAGCCTCTTTTTTTTCTATCTGCTTGAAGAATGCGTTTCATACATTTATACATCAAGCCTGGCTACTTTAAGGATCAGTAATCTGTTACTATTGATACTGTTGGTCCTGTGTTTACATGTGAGAGTATGAAGTAGGAGTGATAGAAGCATGTAAGGTGTAAATAGGACAAATATGGAGCTATACATACTGAGGACTTAATATTAAGCCATCTTATCAGATTTATTTGGACTAGATAGCTTTATTGCCCCCACTGCAAGAGCGGTTGTATTGATTACCATCCATCCACTGTGGCTACATTCCGTGATTTCTGAAGCAGTATTTTAGATTATTCACGATCATGTACATAGTGAACTGACAATTAAACTTCATGTGCTTTGTCAAATATCGTCTTGCACATAGTATTAGACCGAGGTCCCTGCAAAAACTATTGCACAGGACCTTTTCATTTGCATGAACAGATGCAAGTTCACTATGATTTCAGCTTTATTTAGATAGTCTGTTACAACATTTCTCTTTTAATTGCTGCAGTCAATGTTACTTTGTATTCTTACTTTGAACTCGTTACAATACAGAGACTAAATGTTATCTTACATAGCCCATGTGGATTGCAAAACTTTGTTTTGCACACGTCACTAGATGAAGGTTTCTGAAAACTTTTGAACAGAACCTCATTAAGATTATACATACTTTAGTGATTATCAGGTCATTTTTCTGTACTTTTAGAGTTCAGGATTTTTTACTTGATTTTGATTTATTTGAGTTAGAAAATGTATAAACTTTAGTTTATCATTTATTTTTCTTGTGAATTATTTTATATATTCACAATTAGTTATCAATTAGTTCACTGATTTGTATATACCTTTTTTCGTTGGGGTATCACCATATACACACTTTTTTTGTGGCTAGCAAGAATCACTAGCCTTTATGGACTGCTAAGCGATCGTTGCGATACCACCAGATAGGGTTACGAATCTCTGGTAATATTATAAATTTTTAGCTAGGTATCCTATTTATTTGAGATCCATAGGGTTTCTCTACACACTGCCCTATACCCTATCTTTTAGTGGTCCAAATGATCTCCTTAAACATTTTTCTATTGACAAGCTATTTACCTGTGAATGTTAATACGTTGGTTTATTATTATACTTACGTATATTAGAATGTAAATACTTGGTTTATCCTTTCATTTTTTAATATAATTTCCATTTAGGACATTTAGATTATATTTTAGAATTACTATTAAAAGTTATATTTCAAGGGCACTCATTTTCCCTCTTGTCATGATATACTTATCATTTGTAACAACGCCTTTGTGCAATACCTTTGAATGGACAAGAGACATCCATTTATTTGGTAGAAAACTAGCTCTGAACATCAGTTACACTAAAAAAAAATAAAAAAAAATATGCAAGCTGCCAATGATCTTGGTCTGACTGTTCATGACCTAGATAGTGAAAAAAACAAAACAATAATACTTAGCTTTAAATAACGTGTAACAGCCTCCCTAGGTCGTTACCCAAAAGACGACCTATATCATATATAGGAAACCACAACAAAAACAATTCTGGATATGGCTGTGTGAATCTATAGAGAAAACAAAGCAAAACATAGTGTGATATTGTTACAAAATACAATGTTCTGTGCGCAACAATCTATAGCACTCACTAGATATAGATAAGTATAAGCGCTCTTAGGGTGCCTCCCCTGGTATAATGGGGGACCAAACAATCCTTCTTTCCACCTCCGGATTCTTATTCCACCAAGAGACATCCACAGGTCAGGGTTAAAATTTAAGAAAATGTATTCAATAAAAAAAAAATATATATAAATATATATAAGCAGTCACCAATTCAGCATAGGATATGAATGCAGAAAAAGTAGTCCTACGCGTTTCGTTCATTATGAACTTCCTCAGGGGTCGCAATAAAATAACTACCATGTATGAATACAAAGTACAAAATACCCTCTTGCAGAAAAGGGCTAGGGATAGCAATAAAGGCATTCCATGTGTGATAACATATTCGACTCACTTCAGTGAGGTTAAACACATCATTAATAAGCACTGGAAAATTTTGCAATCTGATCCTAAACTTCTCCCCTTTTTTAATGAGAGACCTTTGTTTTCATTCAAGCGACACAAGAGCCTAAGGGACCATTTAATGAAGAACGTCAATCTACAGGGGAAGATTGATACAGCTGACACCTGGCTTTCTGCGGCACCGGGTATGTACCGCTGTAGGCACTGTATTAACTGCAATGGGGTGATTACGGGAGACCATTTTTCACACCCGAGGACGGGTAGGAGGTACCCGATTCGGGAATTTTGTAATTGCCAGTCGCAGTATGTGGTATATATGCTCAAATGCCCGTGTGGATTAGCGTATGTGGGTGAAACCACGCGTACGCTCACTATAAGGATTAGGGAACACAAGAGTGGCATATGGACGAATAAGATGCAATATCCGGTGGCCAGGCACTTCGCTGAGAAAAGACATACAGTTTCCCAATTGCGGTACATGATTTTGGAGGTGATTAAACCCAGTAGAGGAGGCATTTCGCAAGTGGTTAGGCTTAAACAACGTGAGGTATACTGGATTTATGAGCTGCAGACTTTGTATCCTAAGGGTCTGAATGAGGATAAGGATCTATCACCATTTCTATAATCCTGACGATGTTTTACTCTGCCTGTGTTTTGTCTGTATCTTTATGTTTTGTTTTTATTTCCTTTTATAGATTGAAGCTGCAGTAGCCATTTGGACCATGATGTTTTTGATATTAGAGTGCCGGAAAATACTGAATCAATTAGAATATATCATCATATACTTTGAATGGCTTCATGTTATGGTTATGATGACCCTTCATGTGTATATATATAATTTTGTATTTTATACTGTTGTGGATTGTGTTTATATACATTTTAGGATCAGTTATGTACATAATATATGGATAATATTGAGGGATGATACCCACGACTACGAGAGCTTTTCGCCACGAGTAGTGTTTTCCTGTGGGTGGTATGATGTTATTTATCTATGTGAACCCTATGTGGTTGACATGGGTATGTATAGTGTACAGATTGATGAAGTTAATGTGACAACGAATATTCTAATATGGTATATATTTATAGTGAATTCTTTAATAATATTGATATATTTATAGAATGATACATGCTTGTGATGTAATTTCTGAATATGTTGTTGTATCTTTAAATTGATGATGAATAGCCTCTTAATGTGTGGGTTACATTGTATTATATTATCTTGTGTACAATATGAATGATTTTTCAAATTTTTATTTGGTTGTGTAAATATGTTAATGTATTGAATTAATTTTTTGGAGAGTTATTACACAGCTAAGTAGTCAGTATTACATGGAGAACTGCTATGTATTATCATTGCCTGTTTGGCATCTGTAGTAATCTATATATCACACATTGGGTGTTTGTCAAATTAAAATACTTTTCTGCACATCACTTTTTGGTGTCTTTTTTTCTGTGTTTTGCTTCATAATATTGGTGGTAGATATCTCATGTATAGGCTCACCGATTATTTTCTATTTATAAGGTGGATTTATGACTATTTATTCTTATTAGTCCTCTTTTGCATGTACATATGTAATATATGCTTAGTGTATTTGTATGTGGGGTATTGATACTTATGGAATATAATTAATATGGATTATTAATGCTCATTGCACTATTTTTTTTTTTCATTATTAGACTTTTATTACTTTACATAACACAAGTAGAGTACAAGTACTGCAATAAAAATAAAAAAGAGTGAATAACTGACAAACTATGCTTGCTTAAAAATTTTTCAATACTAAATCCATTACATAAATCTGTATACAAGTGTTTATATATTTTTTTTGTAAATACGTTTTTATTGAACGTGCAATCTTTCAGATCCTCAAATAGCTATGAATGTGCGACAATTAGGACACGCAGGTCCCTTCAAAATGAAACCATAACAGTTTTAGTAGGAAGTGATGTCCGCTCAGTCATATATCGGTGACACGCAGGTCACAACATAACATGCATTATCTTACTAACAGGACTGCTAAGCACATTCCTTACAGTATCAGGTAGTAATGCGCTAACTTGTGGTGAGATTCGTAGACCTCAGTCTGCATCTGAACTACCATGGCGTGGGCACAACATGCGCAAAGAGTAACGCCAATAACATTGGCACTTTCGTAAGCCCAGTGGTCTACAACCTTGGTGAACACATAAGTCTTGCGTGCATTCTCTTACCAGACATCTGGTATGGGGTTAGTCTCATTGCACTATTTTGATTGTTAGTTTCCGTCCACTGCATGTGGGTGGTTTTTTAGAACGGTGTGGTACTTCAGTTTGTTTGTTTAGTATTGCGCCTGCGCAGGTATGGTGTTGCTATGTGCATGCGCGGCAGTTTGCCGTTATGCGCATGTGCAAGCGGATGTTACTACACGTGCGTCACTCATTATAGTATGACTGCACATATAGGATGTTGCTATGCGCATGCGCGGCAGTTTGCCGTTATGCGCTTGCGCGAGCGGGATGTTACTACGCGCATGCACGGCACACATAGTACGCCTGCGCAAATAGGATGTTGCTATGCGCATGCGTGGCAGTTTGCCGTTATGCGCATGCGCGAGCAGGATGTTACTATGCGCTGCACTTATTACAGAACGCATGCGCGGACTATCGTTGCGCGCAGCAGTGGCTGTGATGCCTGTGGAGCATATTTATATAGGTGTGTGTGTGTGTTCTGCCAATAGGTAAGATGGCGGTTATGGACACCGGATAAAGTGGGAGTACACTTAATATTCTAATAACCAACCTCTATAGACAATAACATCTGTTATTAGGTCCCATGACTCTTTTTACTCCATATATGTTTTCAGTGCACCCAATTAGTTTTGATTTGATATTAAAATGTTACTATTAAAATATTCATTCTATCCTAGGTTCTGTATCTCAGAAGAGATGTCAACCTTTGAAAAGATGGTGATAAAGGATATAGAAAAGATTAAAAAACCAAATCAAAAACAATTCAACCTTAATTATGGGGAAAGACAGGCATTGAAAGAATTAAGGCAGGACGATTCATTGGTAATTAAACCAGCAGATAAGGGTGGGGGTATAGTCATTTTGGACAGCGAAGACTATGTAAAAGAAGCCCTTAGACTCTTAGGAGACGACAAGACATATAGAATCTTGACGAAAGATCCAACTAGCGATATAAAAATCACATATGACACTCTCATAGAGGAGGGAAAAGAACGGAACATTCTAAATGAAAAAGAGTATGCATTTCTAAACATGACACAACCTATAATACCGGTCTTTTACCACCTCCCCAAAATCCATAAAGATAGGATAAAACCTCCAGGGAGACCTATTGTATCTGGGATTGGGTCAATTTCCAGCAGACTATCCCAGTACGTATATAGGTGTCTCCAACCAGTGGTTACCAAATGTCCTAGTTACCTGAAGGACACCTCCAATATCCTCCAAGTTTTTTTAATTTTTATTTTTGTAAGTGCAAAAGTAGGTACATTTGTCAAGGTGGCCACATAATATTGGGTACAGTAGTAGGCAAATAAAGATAAATTTGGTGACATATTTGTTATGTGTTGCACTTGTTTTTGTGTGAGTGAGAAATTCCTTCAACCAAAAATATTGAACAAAAGAAATCTACCAATAAGAGAACAAAACAGGCATTTTAAAGTGACGCCAGGACAGCAGGGACGTGATAGTCATGAGGCAAACAAGGCATTTGCCTTGCTGCATTTTTCAGGGGCGTAAAAACGCTTCAAATGCCCAGGGCAGATGCCTGGGTTAGCCTTATGCGGACTGACTTTCGAGCGGGAAGGGCGGGATGTTGCAGGCGGCGAAGGTCTTCATGAAGACTGCTCGGCCTCCCTCGCTGCTATCGCGCGACGTGGGGAGCCGGAAGATGACGCCATCTTCCGGTTCCCAGCCTCACTCTGCAGCCGACGCTACCTCGGGAGCCGCTGGAGCTCTCATGCCCCCCCGCTGCTGCCGCCGGGCCCGCCTCTGCAGACACTGGACCACCAGGGAGACCCCCAGCACTCCCAAAGGTAAGGAGGTTGGGGGATTTAAATAAAAAGCTAATGTGTGTGTGTGTGTTTGTGTCTGACTGTGTGTGTGTTTGTGTCTGACTGTGTGTGTGTTGTGAGTGTGTGTTTGTGTCTGTGTATGTCTGACTGTGTGTGTGTTTGTGTCTGACTGTGTTTGTGTCTGTGTATGGGTTCCGACTGTGTGTGTTTCTTGTGTCTGACTGTGTTTGTGTCTGTGTATGTGTCTGACTGTGTGTGTGTGTGTTTGTGTCTGACTGTGTTTGTGTCTGTGTGTGTGTCTGACTGTGTGTGTGTGTGTGTGACTGTGTGTTTGTGTCTGACTGTGTGTGTGTGTGTGCGTGACTGTGTGTGTGTGTGTGCGGTTTGTGTTCGACTGTGTATGTGTCTGGTGTGTGTGTGTGTTTGTGTATGTGTCTGACTGTGTGTGTGTGTGTGTGTGTGTCTGACTGTGTGTGTGTGTGTGTGTGTATGTGTCTGACTGTGTGTGTGTGTGTTTGTGTCTGACTTGTGTGTGTGTATTTAGAAGGTGGGGCGGGGGGAAGGGTTGGGTGGGGGTGGCGCGGGGGGAGGGGGGCGCCTGAGTTTTGTCCTGCCTAGGGCAGCACAAAACCAGGATACACCACTGCAGGACAGGCGTAGCTTAATAGGCAAAAAACATACCATATCATAGCTTTGTGCAACATCATATCATAGTGTGCGTGGATATAAATATCATGTGGGCTTGTTATGTCCCAACGGTGTTGTCCCGCTTGATACCTAATGGTTTTTGGAAATAAATGAGTGGGGGTAAGTGGGGGCTCTCTCTAAGCTCCTGCCAGACGTGTCAAAAGGGCACTGTTCGTGCGTGATTAGGCTAAGAGCCTTATAAAACCGGCGGATTTATGAAGTGCCGGCTGGGGTATTATTGTGGGTGCCACTATATGACCGCGTTAGAAGGTTTTCATGGGAAAGCATGGTAGTGGTTTGTTATATAATGTTGTCTGGAAGGTTATGTCTCGCTTAAGGTGGTGGGTCAGGAAGTTAAGCATAAATTTTAAGCGGCCTCTGCCTAATCTGGTTGTTTAGGTACGTGTTGTAGATATGGGTGTCTATATAGGTGTGGTAAACCTTTAGTGTGAGTCAGCATAAAAAAAAAAAATAAAAAAAAATAATAATAATTTGTACTTAGAGAAATAAAGAGCAGACAGTCTCGATTATTCTCGCTGTGGGTGAGTGTTCTCGTCTGTTGGGCAGTAGGCCAGGTTGTTGCCCTGTAAAAGAAAGGAGGGAAAGCGTCCCGATAGTGTTTGTTCTGTTTCAGGTTGTGGGAGCCGCACGCGGTCCTGTTGGGGGCTGTCGTGGCACAAAGATTGGTGCGTCAACTGCGCCCCTCCCTGGTCTGCTTGTCGTTCCAGCCGGTGGGTTAGCGGTGTCCAGTGCCATCAGTGGCAGCTGCATGTCTTCCAGTGTCCTTGTGGCCTCTTGTGTGTTCCTCACCACCAGAGGACCGCTTGCGCCCTCAATGTGTAGTGTGCGCCCTGGACCCCAGCGGTACCTGAGTTGTTTCTGCCTCAAGAAGGACGTAAGCTGTCTGAGGGATCTTCTCCAGTTCAGCGTTCCACTTGAGAGATCTGCATAAAACGACAGAGTCGTGTCCTCAAAAGTGTAGGTGGTTAGGCCCTTGGTGGCTTCTAGAACAGCCCTCTTGTTCCTCGCGCTTTGAAACCGGAGGATTATGTCCCCTGTAGCAGCTGGTGGTGCTGTAGGTGGCCGTGGTATGCGGAAGATGTCATCCAATATTATGGATTTGGCCACTTTTGGGGTTAAGAGCGCAGTCAGTAGCCGCCTAGCATAATGTGGGAGTTCGGCCTCAGGTACAGAGTCTGCAACCCCTCGCAGTTTGAGATTGTTTTGCCGTCGCTTATCCTCTTGTGTGGCCAGTTGCTGGTCATGTAGTGCAGCCAGTTGTTTGAGGTCGTGTACTGTTGCTTTCAGCTCCTCTATCTGGCTGGTGTGGCCGCTTGAGGTGCATTCCACGGTCCCGAGCCACGCTGAGAGGCCTTTCAGATCCCCCCTTATTGTGGCCACTTCTGCAGATATTTTGCTGTGATGGGCGGCCATGAGTTCCCTGATGGCCTCCATGGTCACCGGCGTGGAGGCTAATGTAGGCACTCGAGGTCTGTCTGGCAGTAGTGGGGCGTTACTCGGCATGCAGCTCCCTGCTTCTTCATCAGACGTGCCATCCGAGAAATCGGAGCAGCCTCCGTGCAGGGACGCCATTGTTGCGCCGGCCGTCTCGTGGGCCTGCTTCCACATGTCCCCTATATTCATGCCCAGACGGGGCTTGTCTGGCTTTTGTTTTTTTGTTTTCCTGCCCATGAGGATCAGGTAAGCCGTGGGGCACTCCGGGGAGTGTTTGGGTCGTGGTCGGGTTCTGGTTGCGGTGATTATGCTCGATTAGAGTCGGGAGCTCAGCCGCCATGCGACCTTCCCCTCCAATTTTTTGTAAATATAGCTTTTATTAGCAGTTCAGACAATAACAGGTAGCAGAGCTTATATCGTCAGTGAGACTCGCAGGTCTCCCATTGCGTCTGACACAAGTACTGCCAGTTCTAGATGAACCTTTATAGAGCGTTATCGGAGGCAGATGACCGCTGGCCCACATCAGTGAGGGCAGTACAATTCTATAGCTGAACCACAGTCAAATGGTGAGTAGTGCGGTAGGTCCCAGGTCACGTCTTCGTACATGGGGAGTGGGAAAGGGGTCGGTTTGCGGGATCGGGTCCTATAGTCGTGCACTTGGTCTGGGGCTCCCTTTCCTGTTGTCTTTTCCTTAACTTCGGTGGTGTCTAGGTATGTTGCTGGTTCTCTCCTGGGTCAGCTACCCTCTCTCTCTGAGTCCGCGTCCCCTCCCCCGCCGCAAGGCGGCCATCACGGCGGGGGGGGGGGGAGCAATATCCTCCAAGTTTTAACAGATCACAAGTGGAAGGAAAATAGTTTTTGGGTGACAGCTGACGTTAGTTCGCTGTACACCATTATTTCTCACGATAAAGGGTGTCAAGCGATAGACCATTTTTTACAGCAGTCAGGAACATTTCCAAGTGGGCAAATTGATTTTTTAGTTAAAAGTATCAGATGGATACTAAATAACAATTATTTTTGGTTTAACGATCTTTTCTACTTACAGATATGTGGAAATGCGATGGGCACGAGGTTCGTGCCAAGCTATGCAAATTTATTCATGGCTTTAAGGGAACAAGAATTTATTTACCAAGATGGTAGTTGGAGTGTGAACCTCGTTGCCTATCGCCGTTACATAGACGACATATTTTTCATTTGGCAAGGGGATGAGACATCCCTGACATCGTTTTTGGACCATCTGAATAATAACGATTGGGGAATTAAATTAGTCTCGAATTATAGCAAGATTCTAGTGGAATTTCTGGACCTCCAAATCTATGTTGAGGATGCAGGTTTGAAGACATGTACTTTTTTCAAACCTGTGGATGTTAACAGCTACATTGGGGAGAATAGCTGTCATTTCTCCCCATGGTTGCTGAATGCACCCAAAGCGCAACTGCTCAGGATAAGGAGGAATTGCACGGAGGAATGTAAATTCCAAGAACAATCCCACAAAATTCTGAAAGATTTTAGAGAGAAGGGATATAACGAGACATTGTTGGGGAAAACCCTTGAAGAAGTCAAAACAAAGGACAGAAAAGATCTAATTAAATATAACACTAAAAATAAAGTTGAACCACAAACAATAGGACTTATATGTGACTCTAACTGTAAAAGTAAAGAATTTAGAAAAATAGTCTCAAAGTATTGGCCAATTTTAAGAAATGACCCCCTCCTTAACCCCTTAAGGACCAAGCTTCTGGAATAAAATGGAATCATGCCATGTCATACATGTCATGTGTCCTTAAGGGGTTAATAGTATTCTTCCGGAGAAGCCTAAGATTGTTTATAGAGGAATAAAGAATTTAAGAAACACTTTAACATCTAACCATATACCCCTAAAAAGATGTAATAGGGACTTTTTCAACGAAACAAAAGGGTTTTATGGTTGTGGACACTGTGGCGCGTGTAAGAACTCAAAAAGTAAGAAAAGACTAGTAAAAGAATTCTCATACCCTCAAAATAAAAAAGTCATGTTTAAGATCAACAAGCTAATTACTTGTCAGTCCATGAGAGTTATTTATCTCTTGACATGCCCATGTGGACTTGTATATGTAGGGCGCACCAAAAGAAAGTTGCACATTAGAGTACAGGAACACATTCGGAATATTAGGAACAACTATGAAAAGCACAGTGTCTCCTTACATTTTAAAAATAAACATAATAGCGATCCAACCCTGTTAGAATTCCATGCAATTCAGAGGGTATCACCCGATTGGAGAGGGGGCGATTTTATTAAAAAATTAGGCCAAAGGGAGATGCAATGGATTTTTAACCTGAATTCCATGCAGCCTAATGGTCTCAATGATGATTCTGAGTTATGCCATTTTTTTACTTAAATTATTTTTTTATTAGTATGTTTCATACATTTAAAATATTTACTCTATGGACATACCAGTCTGAAAATGCCTGATCTCGTCAGATCTCAGAAGCCATCCAGGCTCAGGCCTGGTTAGTACTTGTATGGGAGACCAGCTAGGAACCTACTATATATTTATATGTTTTTATATATATATTTTAATATTGATATCATCATTGAACATAAGCTGCTGACACAATAGAGACCTATTCAATAATAATCAGCATTTCTCCTAAAAGAGCATACTCCTATTCACCACCTGTCTTTATGCATGTACTGTCACTTTGAATGAAAAACACTAGATGTTTTTATTTTTTGATATGTAAATTTTATGAATTAACTTGTAAGCAATATACAATAATACTATCCCCCTTTCTCCCTTCATTTCTTCATTTTTTCTTTTTATATATCGCTCAAATTGAGCATCTGATTTGTAAATAGGAACGGACTTGGTTGAAGGAAGGGTTATTTTGCCCAACTTCAAAATGGACGATATGGAACTGTGAGCCCTACATTGAAAACACGCCCAATTTGTGATGCGGCACGTGATGCTTCGGGTCACGTGACTTGTTCCGAGACCAGAGCATTCTCATTACTAACACAGTACAGCTGTCCATGAAAAAGGACGCCAGCGGATTGGAGGGAGGGAAGTTTGAAGGACCACACAGGAGGAAGTACAAAGTATTTAAACAAGTAACAGCAGCAACTATATTACCGATTGAAAAAGCTGTCGGGGTACAGTGAAACATGTTTCGGCTGGAGTATTGAAGATTCCACATTTTATAATTTCTCACAATTTTGTTCATATTTTATTTGTAAGTTTTTACTACTTTATTTAATAAATTTTGTTTTATATTTGGAATCCACCCTCCATTGTTGCTGCTTAAAGAAGGGTAGTTGCCCCCTTAAAGGCACAGACGCCTACACACCAGGAGCCAGGTATAGGGCTCCACATCAGGTGAGAAGCCACTTTTTCTGCAGTATTTGACATTGTACATTGGGATTGACCGCACTAGGGGTTCTCCTCTTCCCCTTGTTTTCTCTCTCTCTCATGTATGCATAAGGATCTCCAGATGCCTAGAGGACCGATTGGGTACTGTGTCACCATAAGCACACGCAGGCCATTGAGATCTGAGCCTATCCTATAGGGCTCTGCTACATGTGAGTGAGACCATATAGAATATTCTCTCACTGCACTTATTGAAAACGTTATCTGCACTATTTCTTGCATTTACATTTGTTTCAGATATATTGCTATGAGTCACATTTTCCATACATATGTATGTTAACCCATATGGGTGAGTCAACAAATTTGTAAGATCTCCATATGCACACCAGTGGTGGTTTTTATCATTAATTTCCAATACTGAGTGTACACCTAATCTTTTTTGTATTAAAATATTGGGCCAGGACTTGAGGTGATGATGTCACTTCCTGAGCTGGTAACAATTTTGTGCTGATGGCCATCAGCTGTAAGAGGGCTTTAAAAGCAGACACATTTGAACATGGATACAGGTACCCTTGATAAAGGCAGCCAGTTGGTGCCGAAACGTTGGGGGGTTTGATGACTCGTGTTTCTGTCTTGAGGCTTGTAAGAATTTTTGTGATAATTTATTATTGTTTTATTGTGTTTGCCCTTGCTTCTGTCACTTTGTTTATCTTATATGTTTTCACTCTGGTACTTTTTTGTACATAATAAAGCTAAGTTTTTTTGAGATTGTTATAGTGTGCATTCTATATACAAAGTACAAAATAAATATATCCTAAAACGACCCCCCTCCCTGTGTCCTTAAGACCGGAGGGCGTACTATTACGCCCTATTCTAAGCGGCTCTAAACGCCGCCGGGCGTAATAGTTCGCCCTCCGGTCTTTCGGTACTTACCCGGTCGCCGGCAATCCCACGCCGGCGATCGCGGTGGGGGGGACTCCCAGGGAGCCCCCCGCGGCACGTCCGTCCTCCTCGAAGCCCCCCGGCCATTTGAGAGTGGGGTAGCTGCCTCCTGCATTGCCAGCAGGGGGGCTGACAGGTGGTCGCCCTGCTGGCTGAAAATAAAATTAAAATAAAGTTTAAAAAAATAAAATAAATAAATAATAAAAATAAAAATAAATAAATAAATATATATATATATATATATATATATCTCAAATTACACGTAGACTGATACTGATTATTATATATAAAATGTAAATACGTTAAAAAATAAAATTAAAAAAATAATTAAAAATAAATAATTAAAAAATATATAGATGTGTGTTATTTCGTTCTAACTGTATTGTGAAATTTATATATATATCTCTCTCTCTCTCTCTCAGTGGTGTATCCTGGTTTTGTGCTGCCTCCTTACCTTTGGGAGTGCTGGGGGGGGGGCCCTCTCCCTGGTGGTCCAGTGGCTGCAGGGCGGGCGGCGCTGGCAGGGCGGGCGGGCGGCGCTGGCAGGGCGGGCGGGCGGCCGGCGAGGGAGCACTTCCCATGAGCTGACTGCTCAGCTCCCTCGCGCGTCGGCTGCAGAGTGAGGCTGGGAACCGGAAGATGACGTCATCTTCCGGCTCCCAGCCTCACTTTGCGGTGCGCGAGGGAGCTGAGCAGTCAGCTCATGGGAAGTGCTCCCTCGCCGGCCGCCCGGGATGTCAGTTAGCCGCAAGGCTAACAAGGCATCTGCCTGGGCATTTGGGGGGCGGCGTTTTTTGCCGCCCCCTGAAAAATGCCGCCTTGTTTGCCTCGCGGCTAATACGTCCCTGCTCTCTCTCTCTCTCTATCTCAAAATACACGTAGAACGAAATAATATATCTATATACATAAATATATACGTATATATCACTATATATATATATATATATATATATATATATAAAAATATTTTTAAAAAATTATATAGCTATATACACACATACATGAAAAAGGGAATTTAATTTGCTAGCACTATATTTAACCCTATAACTTTCCGAGACACCATAAAACATGTACATGGGGGGTACTGTTCTACTCGGGAGACTTGGCTGAACACAAATATTAGTGTAAAACAATAAAAATGTATTACAACGATGATATCGCCAGTAAAAGTTACTTTTTTTGCATTTTTCACGCACCATATTATTGCTGTGATACTTTTTACTGTTTTGAAACACAAATATTTGTGTTCAGCGAAGTCTCCCGAGTACAACAGTACCCCTCATGTACAGGTTTTATGGTGTTTTCAAAAGTTACAGCGTCAAATATAAGGCTTGTGTTTCATTTTTTTCACATTAAAATTTGCCAGATTGGTTACGTTGCCTTTGAGACCCTATGGTAGCCCAAGAATTAAAATTACCCCTATGATGGCATACCATTTGCAATAGTAGACAACCCAAGGTATTGCAAACAGGGTATGTCCAGTCTTTTTTAGTAGCCACTTAGTCACAAACACTGGCCAAAATTGTCATTTTTTTTTTGCATTTTTCACGCACAAACAAATACTAATGCTAACTTTGGCCAGTGTTTGTGACCAAATGGCTACTAAGAAAGACTGGACATACCCCATTTGCAATACCTTGGGTTGTCTACTATTGCAAATGGTATGCCATTATGGGTGTAAATTTCATTCCCGGGCTACTATACAGTCTCAAAGGCAACGTAACCAATCTGGCGAATTTCAATTTCAAATGTAACGTGCTATATTTGACCCTGTAACTTTCCAAAATGCCATAAAACCTGTACACAGGGCACAGGTGGGTAGACCTAGAGACAAAACTTATGTGTACAGACCTCCCACAATTTTGGATCTGGGTACCCAAACAAGACAGACCCCCCCTACGCACCTCTTGTCCGGCGATCCTTAATTCCATAAGGATCTGGGATCTAACAGCCACCAAATACGCACTAAAACACACACCCTCGCCACTGACTCCATACTTACGGAACAAAGCATTCGAACCCGGGCTGACCGCACGAGATTTTAGGGGGATAGAAGACACAGGAATGCAAAGATACGGACATATGTATGACGGCGATTCCTTCAAAACCTTTGACACCCTAAAAGCCATGTCCCCCCTGACAACCAAAGACGTATTCAGATATGTACAGTTGAGAGACTTTGCCAAAAACCCAGATATTAAAAAAGCAGCACAGACCCCTATGACAAATTTCGAACAAATGTGCAACGCAGAATCTACACAAAAGGGACTGATCACGGCCATATATGCGCAGCTGAGTTCCCCAGAAAAGGGAACCGCAGACCCTAGATATATACACCAGTGGGAGGAGGACCTAGGGGGGGCTATAGAAGGGGAGGACTGGGTGGATATCTGGGAGGCGACGGCCAAGACGTCAATTTGTGTACTACACCAGGAACAATCCTATAAAATGCTCATGAGGTGGTACACAACACCGGTACAACTCCATAAGATGGGGAAAACCACGACAGACACATGCTGGAAAGGCTGCGGAGGCAAAGGCACCTTTGTTCACATGTGGTGGGAGTGCCCTGAAGTGACCAAATACTGGAAACGGGTCCAAACATTAGTGAAAGAGGTACTCACGCAACACATAGACTTAGATCCCTGGGCGATGCTACTGTCCCGACCAACGGACGGCCTTCCTAGGAAGGAGCAACAACTATTAAATAAACTCACACTGGCTGCGAGAAGAGCCCTCGCGCAAATGTGGCTTCAACCTACAGTCCCCACAGACAACGACGTGATAGTTAAAATCAAAGACTCCTATTTGATGGACAAACTCACAGCACAAATCAGAAATACGGAAAAAACATTCCAAAAAATCTGGCTTCCCTGGGAAGTGTACGCTAACGAAAATGTTATATAGCCTGGAAAAGGTTCGCAGTGGTTTGGCGGACCTCCTCCCGCCGTGCGCCCCGAGATATACCAACTATTTCCTTTCCCCCCCCTGCTCCATCCCCACAGCACCGGTTGGTGCCCCCCCCCCCCTCCTCCCCAACTTTTCAAACCACTGAATATACGAGACTCCAAAACTTAGGACAGCCGGCTGACATGACCGCCGGGAGACGCAGTCGACAAAGACCCAAACCAAGACGCAACGGCTAGACGGAAATTAGGAGTGTGTAAGACTGAAGGTTATTACGATGTCTCAATGTTAAATACACTGTAAAGTACTAGTTTTTGTTCACGTTTGATAAAAGGTCCTGAACGGACCCAAAACCGAAAACAGGCACCACACGGTCCACGATAACCAGACCATCCGACAAACCTTTTACTCTTCATTGTATAACTCACTGCAATGTATGTTACATGAGGACCCCTGCGAGGGCCACTTTTTGCTGGTCAGTGGTACTTGGTGTCGAACTAAAAATAAAGAATTAAAAAAAAAAAACCTGTACACAGGGGGTACTGTCTTACACGTGAGACTTTACTGAATACAAATATGTGTATTTTATTGCAATAAAAGCAAACAGTATTATGACATTGACCGTTAAAATGTCATGTAGAACAAAAAAAATAAAATAAAAAAATCGTATGTTTTACAATTTTTTTCATATTAAATTATGTTTCATAGCTAAATATTTGATATTAAATGAAAGCCCTGTTTCCCCTGAATAAAATGATATATAATAAGGGTGGGTGCATTTACTATGAAAGAGGTGAATTACGGTTGGACAGACATGTAGCGCAAATGCCAGGTTTTGTTTACATTTTGTTTTGTTCACAACGTGTACATTTGGCTCCGTCCTTAAGGGGTTAAATAGGGCTAATCCCTCAAGTCCATTGGTGGATTCAGTGGGTGTGTGGATCCTTTTCTTTTTCGATTGAAGGAAGAAACCACCTCCATCAGCTGTTTCTCACTCTTCCAATTTGAAATTAGCGCCCTTTGCGGAATGAAACGGAAATCGTCATCATCGCTGAAACCGGAAGTGACATCGCGGATACATCCGCGTTCCAATATGCGTTCCAGCGGTATTATCTCCATAGCAAACGGACGTGATTGTCTCGGCCACAATTCATGTAATAGAAAGAGAATTAATTACAGCCCCCAAAATTCTGCTAAAGAGAAAGGTGTTAGTCATATGATTTGAAGCACTCATTTATTCTATGCACTAAATATTAGCAGCACTTATTAATCCAATTATATTAATCACTAATTTAATCATTAAAGTCTATAGATATATTAAATCAATGTTTAACCAAAAAAAACGATCAAGCAGAGAAACTACATAAGGTAGAATAATATACAAATACACCAAAAAGTTAAAATTTTTAGTTTTCAAACTAAAGAGACCTTTAGCTTAGAAATTCCACCATTTAAAAGTGAAGGGGTCTCTTATTCTTAAAGGAATACCTCTTCAAAAAAAGAAATAAAGCATAAACTATTTAACCAAAAAAATATATTTGAAAATTATTACTATTAGGTAAATCTGTAACTTTTTGTACACCACATATAAACCCTTAGAGCAGGGGTTCTCAACCCAGTCCTCAGGACCCCCTACCAGTCCAGGATTTGGGGATTACCTGGGTGTGTCTAAGGTGTTTAGAAAAAGGGAAGAAAAAAAAACCTTAGACTCTAAGGTGTTTTTTGTTCTTTTTCTAAACACCTTAGACACACCCAGGTAATCCCTAAACCCTGAACTGGTAGGGGGTCCTTGAGGGCAAGGTTGAGAACCCCTGCCTTAGAGCAACTTATAACTGTATCAAAATTATTATTTTTTTGAAGAGGTATTCCTTTAAGAATAAGAGACCCCTTCACTTTTAAATGGTGGAATTTCTAAGCTAAAGGACCCTACGGATAATTAGTTCCCAAGAATACAAATACATACTACCACATAAAAACCCCACCATAGCTACATTTTATGGTCTACCCAAGATATACAAAGATATGAATAATCCACCTGGTAGACCTATAATGTCAGGGAATAACTGCCTGACTGAAAGATCCGGTAGGTTTATTGACAAAATTCTATGACCTATGGTAACAGGCCGGCCATCATACTTACAGGACACTAAGTCAACACTACTGACCCTTAAGGGTCTACAGGTCCCACCCTACACTCTGATGGCAAGCTTAGATGTGGTATCATTGTATTCTAACATTTCACACAACAAAGGAATCCAGGCCTGTGAATTCTTCTTGGATCAATCTACCTATGATTCTCCTAAGAAGAACATGATATTGAATTTACTAAACTTTATCCTGACACATAACTACTTTATATTCAATGGTAGTTAATATCTACAACTCACTGGCAATGCTATGGGCACTGCTTGTGCCCCCACATATGCTAACTTGTTCCTTGGGTGGTGGGAGCAGCATGTCATCAAATCACCACAATATAACCTGTGCCATGGTTACATTCTCAAATGGTACAGATACATCGATGGCATGCTGCTCTTCTGGACTGGCTCAGTTGCTATTTTTGAGCAATTTGTTGATGCCCTTAACCACAATGAGGTCAATTTAAAATTGACATCAGTCATTGATGAACAAGAATTAGTCTTCTTGGACCTTCGGATTGTTCTCAATGAGGATGGCACTATACAGACCCATCTTTACCTATAATCTCAGGGCCTCAAACCCGTACAGCCAGTACCTTTGTGCCAGAAGAAACTGTTCCGAAAACACCTCTTTCTACCAAGAATTCCAACTACTAAGAACACGCTTCAAGTCATTGGGCTACCCCAACAGGGTTCTCAAGAAGGCCTTTCAGCGAGCTGGCCAAACAGACAGACTTACCAGCCTTAGATCTACATGCACTAAGACAACATCCTCCACCCCTAGATGCATTGCCACATTTGATAGTGGTTGGTCTATTGTGCCAACATTCTATCTAAAAATTGGCCCATACTCTGTCATAATCCTATTTTACATAATACATTACTTGATCACCCAGAACCAACAGCCCGGAGAGCAAGGAATTTACAGGACTTGCTTGTACACAGCCATTTGGCATCCCCACCACCCACTTCAAAATTGGCTTACCTAAACTAAAGGGACCTATAGATTCGGTCTCTGCAAGGCTTGTAAGTACATATTTCCATCTAAGAAAAAGAGCAGAAATAGAGCCAACAATTAGGTACACTGAGAAAATGGGGGTAACCCCAGATAGGAATGATCAAAAAAGAAAAATAGTGTACCTACACAGTCTGAAATAGAAATCAGAAATTATGACTAACTGTCAAATCTCAGAGATACTAGACTAGTTGCTACCAGAGATAGTATTAGATCCATAAAATAAAAAAATAAATAAATTTTAATTATAACAAATCTTAACATGTGGTGAATATGCTTGTGTACAAACAGTGAACATATAAAAGGTATTAGAAATCCATACCCTGTTAAAAATGCCTACTAGTATTATAAATTAATACAGCAATGTAAACAATTAAGCAGGACTGATTGAGACTGCACAGGAAGATTGGTAAGTATGGAGTCCTCACAGTGGAGTCAATCAGTAATAAAAAAAAGTTGCTGAGTGGAGATGATAGCAAGATGGTACTAAATAGTATAAAAACACTGTCTAATCTGCCTAAAGATAACAATTCAGCAGGACTGATTTGAGACCACAAATACAAGTCCCAGCAGTCGGTGATTAGATAAGCTGCTGAATGAAGGTAATGACAGGATAATACTAGTGGTAAAAAAGGAGCTTATTTATCAAGGAAAATTAAACTTATATTAGAAAGGTTGGGGGGAAAGGGGAGGAATTGCCTCAGTGAATTCAATTAACCCCTTGCTGAATAACTGGAGATGGTCCATCTTCATGTACATTTGGACCTAATATTCAACTAAACTACTTAAAAATTATGTAGACTGCAAAAGACTCTTAAAGCAGTTTCAACAGAAGGTGTATGCATTTACTATTCACTGAAGGAAGGAGAATTCAATTTTACACGAGTAATTCTAACATGAAACTTAAATCACCAGCTAATTATGTGCCAGAGATACTGTGTGATGAAAGGAAGATTTTTAAGGAGGGTTATGTTGGTCTTAGCAATTCTAATATATATATATATATATATATATATATATATATATACAGATTACTTGATGGTAAATCAGAGTAGAGGTGTTACTACAATTAAGGGTACTTTGTATCAACTAAATGTTTCAGTTTAGATGTATATCCCTACAGTAATCGTTACTGTGGAAAATAAGTATTCAAACAGAAACTTTACTTTGTTTTAACTCATAGGGTCAGTGTTGTCACTGAAAAATATTTTATTGTATTGAAGAGTCAAAACATCATAGGGGTATGCCCACTAAATATCATTATGTTAAGTCATTTTTATAGTTAGTACTTAAAGGAAACCATTAAGTTGATATTTGTTAGAAGTTCAATAAAGTTGATTTAAAAACTTTGCTCTATTGAAGAGTCAGAACATCATAGGGGTATATCCACTAAATGTCTAAACTTCAAATAGGTCATAATATTGGT
>OW240915.1:142517585-142542272 GCA_933207985.1 Pelobates cultripes | reverse complement strand
AGTTTACTGTGTACAAGCTGACACAGGTGCAGTTACTTTTTCTCTAAGAAGTTAAAGATAAGCCTGTAGTTATCAAACTGAAAAACAGTGGCTGTATGCTGATTAATTTAAGTAGAGATGCTTCTCAAAACCATGTCTAAAAGGTGGGGCAAAGACTTTTCTGTGACAATGGTTTCAATTTGAAACGTCACCACAAACTTTTTGAGAAGTGAGCGGGAACCCTACCCATTGGAAATTTGGATCGGTCAAAGAAAAGATTAGAAGGACACTGCTCGTATCATTTGTCCTCGGGGACATGTCTTGAATTATTTCAAACACATATCATCCTGCATAAGCTTGTAAATTCAAACCCACTCCAGGACCGTGCATTTTCAATATGGGAGGGGCCAAGCACGCGTTAGCCAAGAAGCCAAAAGCACAAAATTACATATTTTTCCCACAAAAAAACAACAAAAAACATGGAACCCAGAGCAATATTGGACAAACATGTTAAAAGCAGTGGAAGACAGCACGATTTGTGGGTTTTTTTTTCAATGAAAATGTTTTGAAATTTGACCATTCAAGCAAACATGTGAAATGATGAGACAATGTAATTTTACTTTAAGCTTAGAGTCCAGATACAAGCAATTAACTTTAAAACATGACAGCATCAATCTTATGATCAAGTGACAGGCATGAAAAGTTTAGTGTTTCAACCCCACTCTAGAATGATTCATTCCTAACATGAAATGGGCAAAGCATACACAGACCGAAAAGAAAAGAGTGAAAAGGGTAAAAAAAATGTGAAATAACCTTTACCTTTCCTGCGAAAAAACCCTTACATGCACACCCCAACTGCAGATTGAAGAGAAAAATAAATAAATCATTAAATACGTGAAAAGAGGACAAAAGAAGACTTCCATGAAAACAGTCTAAAATCTGTTTAATCGCAAAGACATGTTGAAAGAGAGGAAAAATGCAAAATCTCTCGAAACTAGCAAACGACCACCCTTTGACTCAAAACCAAGAAAAGCTGAGATAAGAATGGTAAGAAAACAAAGAAAATGAAAAACCACAGAAGAGCAGATTTCTCTCAACAAATGGTGTGAAATTTGACTGCCAGTTAAATCTCAAAGATTACACAAAACCCAACAAAATACTTTAGCAGAGGATGGTTTCGATCCATCGACCTCTGGGTTATGGGCCCAGCACGCTTCCGCTGCGCCACTCTGCTGATGCTTAAAAGGTCATCGTCCTCACAGCTGTCTCTACTTCTTACCGGAAGCAGTGTTAAAGTGGGAACTGTATAAGTGGGGAGATATCGAGAGACAAAAATCCTGCAACTCTGCAGATGTGAGCACTTTCTGCAAGCGCTGTCTCTGTGGCGCAATCGGTTAGCACGTTCGGCTGTTTACCGAAAGGTTGGTGGTTCAAGCCCACCCAGGGACGTGAGTTTACTGTGTACAAGCTGACACGGGTGCAGTTGCTTTTTCTCTAAGAAGTTAAAGATAAGCCTGTAGTAATCAAACTGAAAAACAGTGGCTGTATGCTGATTAACTTAAGAAGAGATGCTTCTCAAAACAATGTCTAAAAGGTGGGGTAAAGACTTTTCTGTGACAATGGTTTCAATTTGTAACGTCACCACAAACTTTTTGAGAAGTGAGCGGGAACACTACCCATTGGAAATTTGGATCGGTCAAAGAAAAGATTAGAAGGACATTGTTCGTATCATTTGTCCTCGGGGACATGTCTTGAATTATTTCAAACACATATCATCCTGCATAAGCTTGTAAATTCAAACCCACTCCAGGACCGTGCATTTTCAATATGGGAGGGGCCAAGCACGCGTTAGCCAAGAAGCCAAAAGCACAAAATTCCATATTTTTCCACAAAAAAACAACAAAAAACATGGAACCCAGAGCAATATTGGACAAACATGTTAAAAGCAGTGGAAGACAGCACGATTTGTGTTTTTTTTTCAATGAAAATGTTTTGAAATTTGACCATTCAAGCAAACATGTGAAATGATGAGACAATGCAATTTTACTTTCAGCTGAGAGTCAAGCAATTAACTTTAAAACATGACAGCATCAATCTTATGATCAAGTGACAGGCACGAAAAGTTTAGTGTTTCAACCCCACTCTAGAATGATTCATTCCTAACATGAAATGGGCAAAGCATACACAGACCAAAAAGAAAAGAGTGAAAAGGGTAAAAAAATGTGAAATAACCTTAACCTTTCCTGCGAAAAAACCCTTACATGCACACCCCAACTGCAGATTGAAGAGAAAAATAAATAAATCATTAAATACGTGAAAAGAGGACAAAAGAAGACTTCCATGAAAACAGTCTAAAATCTGTTTAATCGCAAAGACATGTTGAAAGAGTGGAAAAATGCAAAATCTCTTGAAACTAACAAACGACCACCCTTTGACTCAAAACCAAGAAAAGCTGAGATAAGAATGGTAAGAAAACAAGAAACCACAGAAGAGCAAATTTCTCTCAACAAATGGTGTGAAATTTGACTGCCAGTTAAATCTCAAAGATTACACAAAACCCAAGCAAAACACTTTAGCAGAGGATGGTTTCGATCCATCGACCTCTGGGTTATGGGCCCAGCACGCTTCCGCTGCGCCACTCTGCTGATGCTTAAAGGGTTATCGTCCTCACAACTGTCTCTACTTCTTACCGGAAGCAGTGTTAAAGTGGGAACTGTATAAGTGGGGAGATATCGAGAGACAAAAATCCTGCAACTCTGCAGATCTGAGCACTTTCTGCAAGCGCTGTCTCTGTGGCGCAATCGGTTAGCGCGTTCGGCTGTTAACCGAAAGGTTGGTGGTTCAAGCCCACCCAGGGACGTGAGTTTACTGTGTACAAGCTGACACGGGTGCAGTTGCTTTTTCTCTAAGAAGTTAAAGATAAGCCTGTAGTTATCAAACTGAAAAACAGTGGATGTATGCTTATTAACTTAAGTAGAGATGCTTCTCAAAACCATGTCTAAAAGGTGGGGCAAAGACTTTTCTGTGACAATGGTTTCAATTTGAAACGTCACCACAAACTTTTTGAGAAGTGAGCGGGAACACTACCCATTGGAAATTTGGATCGGTCAAAGAAAAGATTAGAAGGACACTGCTCGTATCATTTGTCCTCGGGGACATGTCTTGGATTATTTCAAACACATATCATCCTGCATAAGCTTGTAAATTCAAACCCACTCCAGGACCGTGCATTTTCAATATGGGAGGGGCCAAGCACGCGTTAGCCAAGAAGCCAAAAGCACAAAATTCCATATTTTTCCCACAAAAAAAACAACAAAAAACATGGAACCCAGAGCAATATTGGACAAACATGTTAAAAGCAGTGTAAGACAGCACGATTTGTGTTTTTTTTTCAATGAAAATGTTTTGAAATTTGACCATTCAAGCAAACATGTGAAATGATGAGACAATGTAATTTTACTTTAAGCTTAGAGTCCAGATACAAGCAATTAACTTTAAAACATGACAGCATCAATCTTATGATCAAGTGACAGGCACGAAAAGTTTAGTGTTTCAACACCACTCTAGAATGATTCATTCCTAACATGAAATGGGCAAAGCATACACAGACCAAAAAGAAAAGAGTGAAAAGGGTAAAAAAAATGTGAAATAACCTTTACCTTTCCTGCGAAAAAACCCTTACATGCACACCCCAACTGCAGATTGAAGAGAAAAATAAATAAATCATTAAATACGTGAAAAGAGGACAAAAGAAGACTTCCATGAAAACAGTCTAAAATCTGTTTAATCGCAAAGACATGTTGAAAGAGTGGAAAAATGCAAAATCTCTTGAAACTAGCAAACAACCACCCTTTGACTCAAAACCAAGAAAAGCTGAGATAAGAATGGTAAGAAAACAAAGAAAATGAGAAACCACAGAAGAGCAAATTTCTCTCAACAAATGGTGTGAAATTTGACTGCCAGTTAAATCTCAAAGATTACACAAAATCCAAGCAAAACACTTTAGCAGAGGATGGTTTCAATCTATCGACCTCTGGGTTATGGGCCCAGCACGCTTCCGCTGCGCCACTCTGCTGATGCTTAAAGGGTCATCGTCCTCACAGCTGTCTCTACTTCTTACTGGAAGCAGTGTTAAAGTGGGAACTGTATAAGTGGGGAGATATCGAGAGACAAAAATCCTGCAACTCTGCAGATCTGAGCACTTTCTGCAAGCGCTGTCTCTGTGGCACAATCGGTTAGCGCGTTCGGCTGTTAACCGAAAGGTTGGTGGTTCAAGCCCACCCAGGGACGTGAGTTTACTGTGTACAAGCTGACACGGGTGCAGTTGCTTTTTCTCTAGGAAGTTAAAGATAAGCCTGTAGTTATCAAACTGAAAAACAGTGGCTGTATGCTTATTAACTTAAGTAGAGATGCTTCTCAAAACCATGTCTAAAAGGTGGGGCAAAGACTTTTCTGTGACAATGGTTTCAATTTGAAACGTCACCACAAACTTTTTGAGAAGTGAGCGGGAACACTACCCATTGGAAATTTGGATTGGTCAAAGAAAAGATTAGAAGGACACTGCTCGTATCATTTGTCCTCGGGGACATGTCTTGAATTATTTCAAACACATATCATCCTGCATAAGCTTGTAAATTCAAACCCACTCCAGGACCGTGCATTTTCAATATGGGAGGGGCCAAGCACGCGTTAGCCAAGAAGCCAAAAGCACAAAATTCCATTTTTTTCCCACAAAAAACAACAAAAAACATGGAACCCAGAGCAATATTGGACAAACATGTTAAAAGCAGTGGAAGACAGCACGATTTGTGTTTTTTTTTCAATGAAAATGTTTTGAAATTTGACCATTCAAGCAAACATGTGAAATGATGAGACAATGTAATTTTACTTTAAGCTTAGAGTCCAGATACAAGCAATTAACTTTAAAACATGACAGCATCAATCTTATGATCAAGTGACAGGCACGAAAAGTTTAGTGTTTCAAGCCCACTCTAGAATGATTCATTCCTAACATGAAATGGGCAAAGCATACACAGACCGAAAAGAAAAGAGTGAAAAGGGTAAAAAAAATGTGAAATAACCTTTACCTTTCCTGCGAAAAAACCCTTACATGCACACCCCAACTGCAGATTGAAGAGAAAAATAAATAAATCATTAAATACGTGAAAAGAGGACAAAAGAAGACTTCCATGAAAACAGTCTAAAATCTGTTTAATCGCAAAGACATGTTGAAAGAGTGGAAAAATGCAAAATCTCTTGAAACTAGCAAACAACCACCCTTTGACTCAAAACCAAGAAAAGCTGAGATAAGAATGGTAAGAAAACAAAGAAAATGAGAAACCACAGAAGAGCAAATTTCTCTCAACAAATGGTGTGAAATTTGACTGCCAGTTAAATCTCAAACATTACACAAAACCCAAGCAAAGCAGCTTTAGCAGAGGATGGTTTTTGATCCATGACCTCTGGGTTATGGGCTGCTGCCTTCAGCTCGCCACTCTGCTGATGCTTAAAGAGGTCGCCGTCCCTCACAGCTGTCTCTACTTCTTGCGAGCAGTGTTAAAAGTAAGAACTGTATAGAGTAGGGGAGATATCGAGAGACAAAATCCGCAAAACTCTACTGGCAGATCTGAGCACTGTCTTAAGCGCTGTCTCGTAGGCATGTCGGTTAGCAGCGTTGGCTGTTAACCGAAAGGTTGAGTAGTTCAAGCCCACCCAGGGGCGTGGTTACTGTGTACAAGCTGACCGCAGATTGCAGTTGCTTTTTCTCTAAGAAGTTAAAAGATAAGCCTGCTTAGTTATCAAACTGAAAAATTGGCTGTATGCTTATTAGCAAAGTAGAGATGCTTCTCAAACCATGTCTAAAAGGTGGGCAAAGACTTTTCTGTGACAATGGTTTCAATTTGAAACATCACCACAAACTTTTTGAGAAGTGAGCGGGAACACTACCCATTGGAAATTTGGATCGGTCAAAGAAAAGATTAGAAGGACACTGCTCGTATCATTTGTCCTCGGGGACATGTCTTGAATTATTTCAAACACATATCATCCTGCATAAGCTTGTAAATTCAAACCCACTCCAGGACCGTGCATTTTCAATATAGGAGGGGCCAAGCACGCGTTAGCCAAGAAGCCAAAAGCACAAAATTCCATATTTTTCCCACAAAAAAACAACAAAAAACATGGAACCCAGAGCAATATTGGACAAACATGTTAAAAGCAGTGGAAGACAGCACGATTTGTGTTTTTTTTTTTCAATGAAAATGTTTTGAAATTTGACCATTCAAGCAAACATGTGAAATGATGAGACAATGTAATTTTACTTTAAGCTTAGAGTCCAGATACAAGCAATTAACTTTAAAACATGACAGCATCAATCTTATGATCAAGTGACAGGCACGAAAAGTTTAGTGTTTCAACCCCACTCTAGAATGATTCATTCCTAACATGAAATGGGAAAAGCATACACAGACCGAAAAGAAAAGAGTGAAAAGGGTAAAAAAATTTGAAATAACCTTTACCTTTCCTGCGAAAAAACCCTTACATGCACACCCCAACTGCAGATTGAAGAGAAAAATAAATAAATCATTAAATACGTGAAAAGAGGACAAAAAAGACTTCCATGAAAACAGTCTAAAATCTGTTTAATCGCAAAGACATGTTGAAAGAGTGGAAAAATGCAAAATCTCTTGAAACTAGCAAACGACCACCCTTTGACTCAAAACCAAGAAAAGCTGAGATAAGAATGGTAAGAAAACAAAGAAAATGAGAAACCACAGAAGAGCAAATTTCTCTCAACAAATGGTGTGAAATTTGACTGCCAGTTAAATCTCAAAGATTACACAAAACCCAAGCAAAACACTTTAGCAGAGGATGGTTTCGATCCATCGACCTCTGGGTTATGGGCCCAGCACGCTTCCGCTGCGCCACTCTGCTGATGCTTAAAGGGTCACCGTCCTCACAGCTGTCTCTACTTCTTACCGGAAGCAGTGTTAAAGTGGGAACTGTATAAGTGGGGAGATATCGAGAGACAAAAATCCTGCAACTCTGCAGATCTGAGCACTTTCTGCAAGCGCTGTCTCTGTGGCACAATCGGTTAGCGCGTTCGGCTGTTAACCGAAAGGTTGGTGGTTCAAGCCCACCCAGGGACGTGAGTTTACTGTGTACAAGCTGACACGGGTGCAGTTGCTTTTTCTCTAGGAAGTTAAAGATAAGCCTGTAGTTATCAAACTGAAAAACAGTGGCTGTATGCTTATTAACTTAAGTAGAGATGCTTCTCAAAACCATGTCTAAAAGGTGGGGCAAAGACTTTTCTGTGACAATGGTTTCAATTTGAAACGTCACCACAAACTTTTTGAGAAGTGAGCGGGAAAGGCATGTGAAGGGGGCGTCATGACGTGGGGGCGTGCGGATGGACGCTCGCCGTGATGACGGAGTAGGAGGGGAACCCGCCATGCTCTGCCGAGGTATCTACGGCTGCCATTCCCAGATGCCTCTCTCTGCCGCCTAAGCAAAGACCTGTAAGCCTCTACACAGATTCTATACATCTCTGCATCTATTCCCTATCTGCAGACCTCGCACTTTTTGTGACCCGATTATTCTGAACACCGCGGGCTTCTCTATTTCTCTTTGTCAGTCTCTGGAGGAGCTAGCTGAGAAAACCACGTGTGATCAAACTCCACACAAACGCCACACAGACGCCAGTAATACCACGGTGCAGTACCTTTCTATATTTTGGAAACTCTGCTATTTTGCAGTTTAAATTTCTATAATAACTGCTTATATGTGGTAATAAGTATAATTTTGCAGTGTTAATTTGGCGTAGAAAAGAAAATTATAAGTGGTTTTAATTCAACACAACGATAATATATTGTTTATATACAATCAGAGGAAATTCTGCTGATATTGTTATCTAATTCTTAAAGTCCCTATTATTTGGGATATTATTTATAACCAGATAATACTCAAGACAAAGGAGCAGGAGAGAGAAGAGATAAAGGGAGTACTAAAGGATGAAAAGAAAAGAAAGTAATAAAGCAAACAAAGTGAAACTTAAAGGGAAAGTGGAAATATAAGGAAAGGACACCGAGACTGAAAAGTAGGTGAAAGTCACATTATTTAAGAGGAGAGAACTAGAGAGAAGAAGAATAAGAAAAGGAGAAGAAAGAAGTGGGAAGGGAAAAGAGAAAGAAATAAAGGGAAGGAAGAAAAAAAAAAAAGATTAAAAAAAATAAAAGAAAAGGAAAAGGAGGAAGACAAAATAAGGAGAAAATAAAGAGAAAGCAACAGGCATTAAATTGCACAAATTATATTAAAGAGGAAAAGGAAAGAGGAAGGAGAAAAGGGAAAGAAGGAAAGAAAAGGAGGAAAAAAAAAAAAAAGAAATTCTGTATATAGAAAAATTGCTAATGGTCTGACGCTTTCTCAGCTTCAAAATTTTTATAATATGGCTTCGAAAAAATTCCATGAAACTAAATCTTCCTCAAGGAAAGATAAAAAAGATCTCACTCAAGATAAACCTCAGGACAAATCATTAACAACTTACTTTTCTCCCCAGCAACATAAGATCTCCAAACAGAAAATAAATGAAATGGATCTAAGCTCAGAAGATCTGGAACCAGAACTTAAAAGCAATCCTGATAAAGATTTAATAACTACTTCTCTGTTACACTCTAGTCTAAAGACTAACCTAGACGAGATTAAAGCCGAACTGGCTTTAACGGCTGATAAAATCAAATCAGACATAAAAACCGAAATAAATGCATTGGTTGTAAAAATGGAAAGTTTGGAAGACCATCTAAACCAGTTAGATTTTCAACAAAAAAATCTATCAGAAGAGTGTGCTAAGGCAAATCAGGTTATTACAAACTTACAAAACAAATTATCTGAATTGGAAGATCGATTAAGGCGAAAAAATCTGTGGTTTAGAGACATTCCAGAAAAAGGCAGACAAGAAGATCTAAAACAGACTTTACTGGAATATTTGCCTGCATTGGGTGTTCCCTTTAAATCTTCTGATTTAATAATAGAAAGATGCCACAGGACTTTTAAACCACAAGTAATACAAAATGATTCCCCTCGAGACATTATCGCATGCTTCTTCTCGTTTGATTTTAAAGAAACCATTTTGAAATATGCAAGAACTGAGTTAATCTCTGAGGGGCCTTTTCAGAAAGTCAAAGTATTCCAAGACTTATCTTTTGAAACCAGAACAAAAAGAAAAGCATTTAGTTCTGCTACACGCTCTTTGAGAAATCACAATATAAAATATAAGTGGCTTTTTCCACTAAGACTTAGTCTCTCTCACGAAGGTAGAAGAGAAATATTTGAGACTAGTGCGAGTTTAACAGAATGGCTTAAAAGTAACAAATTGTTGCCTTAGCTCTATGTTTTTATTTTTGCAGAATATAAATACGAATATGAGTGTGGAGGGAGGAGGGGGAGAAGAAAGTTTAAGAGAAGATTATAAATATTTTATTTTATTTATTTTTTCACATAGTATACAAGTAATTTTCATATGTTCAAGAAAATTTGTTACTTTATGGACACTAAGTAAATTATTTTTAGAAGAAGCTAGTATATGAAAAGTAATATATATTTCCTTCTTTTGGTGTTAGTTCACACTTTTTTTAACTTTTTCACATGTATATTACATTAGTATTAATGACTGTCACTTAATAGAATGATGGTATAAGCTCTAGGTTTAGGGTAATTGGATGAGTATTGATATCGCTATTCATTATATATTTACTGATTATTTTTTATTTTTTTTATTTTATATACTTTGATATAAAATCTCTTGGGCAGTATCTCTCCCCTCCCCTTCTATTAGGGAGACTTAAATTAAGACAGAGCGAGGTTATTTCTGTATTGGTAGGTTTTTCAACTCAGGCATGGTTCGGGGTTTCCATTCTTGTGTAGTTATGCTACTCTATTTGTATTGCACCAATAGGGTTATTAATGAGTATCGTAGTATTAGGTATTTACCTAATAGTTGGACAAACGGTGCTGTTGGTCTTATTTATAACCCAATGATTGTAACAAATGGGTGCCCTAGTTCTATGCTTTTATTTTTTGCAGAATATAACACATGAATATGAGATTGGGAGGGAGGAAGGGGAGAAGAAAGCTTAAGAGAAGATTACAAATATTTTCTCTACGTAGTATACAAGTAATTCACATATGCTTAAGAAAATTTGTTATTTTATGGTCACTAATATAATCACTTTTCCAGAAGAAGTTAATCTTTGAATAGTATTATATATTTGCCTCTCTTGGGGTTAGTTCACACTTTAAACTCAATTCTCTCACATGACTATTATACTAAGTATTAATGACTGTCACTTAATTGAATGATGGTATAAGCTCTAGGTTTAAGGTACCGTATTTTTCGCTCCATAAGACGCACTTTTTTTCCCCTCAAAAGTGAGGGGAAATGGGGCGTGGCTCGACCGCCGAACGAGATGGCCGCTTAGGCAGAGAGCTCTGCACCCGGAACGGTCCGCAACGCACAGCCAGAAGCACACATCCGACCACAGCCTCTGCAACTCATCCGGCGAGAGAGAGGGGGAGAACCGGAGATGGCACAGTATAAAAAAACCGGTAAGAAGCCGCGGGAGAGCACCCCTTCTGTAGCCGATCTCCTCACCACACCTAGGCCGCAAGCGCCTAAAGATGGCGGCGGTCAGGAGAGCGCGAACTGCCCGAGCCCACAGAGTGCCAGTGACTGGTCAGTCCTGTCACAGCAGGCTACCACCTCTGATATACTGCACTCACTGGCAGAAGTCAAACATTACCTGGCAGGGGAGATAGAGAGATCAGCCCGCGAAGTCAAGGCAGAGATACAAACAGTAGGGCAGCGCACTGAGGCACTAGAATGGAGAATGGATCACGTGGTGACGGCCCATAATGAAGCAGCCTCAGCCACCAACACCCTAATGGCAAAAGTGGCAGAGCTAGAGGCAGAAATCGAAGATGCATCCAACAGGTCACGCAGAAACAATTTGAGAATTAAAGGTTTGCCTGAAAAGATTAAAGATACAGACCTACAGATGGTGCTAACCGCTCTATTTAAAGAACAACTGCCAGCTATACCGGAAAACTTGTGGGTGGTCGACAGGGCACACAGGGCGCTGAGAGCCCGTGGACCCCCCAACGGGCCACCGAGAGACGTAATTATGCGGTGGCATTTTTTCTCCACCAAGGAGGCTATACTTAAAAGTGCCAGACACCACACCTATGCCATAGATGGCGCTACATTACACCTATTCCAAGACATAGCGCCAGCCACGCTTGCCAGACGCAGAGAATGGAAGCCCATTGCAGACCTAATCAGAGCAAAAGGCCTTAACTTTGCATGGGGCCACCCCTTTAAAATGCTGGTATTCAATGGACCCAGACCTGCGGTGCTACTACCCACGGCGGACCCCAGAGCCTTCCTCCACGAGATAGGAGTTGAGGTCCCGGCGGACTTCCACCTCCCTCAAAGGGGCACCCAAGCGTTGGGTACCATACCTAGAGAAGGGGCAGCGATCGAAGGTAACGCGCCTCATAGACAGTAAAACAAACCCTTGCTCCAATGCACAACAATGAAAGGAGACGCAAGGCCAGCAGATGACATCCCACTCAAAGAAACCTACAGCTCTAGAGGCACAGGAGACCAAAACCCTGACAGCACCATTCACAGACAAACTTACCTTAAAACTGACGGGAAGGGCAACACAAACAGCAAGAAAACCCAGGAAAACATACGAAAAACCAAATAACTAATTACTTAAAAAAAAAAACGAAAAAAAAAAAAAACAGCTAATGCCGATACAGAATTAGTAATGACGACAAAGGAGGTGCGCTGTGGCGCAGCCCTATCCCTCGCCCTAACATATGCAGAAAACGCAGCACAAGACGTCTAAGAAGAACTCCACTCTAACCATATAAAGGAAGAGATCACAGAACCACAGAGGTAAACAGGCCTGAAAAGGCTCACCGACTCACGGCAAAGAACCCCATGGGAGAGGCTATTTGCGCATGACATCCCACATGGACATACACAACAGCTACATGAGCTGGGGACAAAGGAGCATCACCAACTGACATCTACACAGAAGATCAAGTCACCCTAGATATCGGCCCTAGAAAATCGACGCCAAAGACGACCCGAAGCTAAAGACAAGACCCTACAAAAGCCAAGCCTATAGACTCAAATGGACTTTGTCAACCGGCAGGAGAGCAACTAATAACCAGCCAGAAAGAGCGACAGACCTGGTGTCCCTAGGAGCGCACCTAATGGACTTGCTAAAGACGGGGGCGCCTACCACGATTTCGCCCGGATACGCAAGTTTATACTTCTTATTGTACACTATCAAACACACGGGGGGAGGACGGGGGGGGTGGCTCATTGTGCAATAGAAACGCGGGATGCAGAGTCCAGCATGGGGACACCCGCCCCATATCTTAAAAGACACCACACATAGGGACTTAGGCCCCCCCCCCTGCTCATCCCAGATACTCCCGCGCCACTTCCAGACACTGAAATAGATTAGGGGCTATGACTAGGCAGCCATCAACAGCGCTAGGGTAAAACATCCCACCCATACATGGGAAGTCGGGCGGCAAGGGAACACCGGGTCTACAGGATAGTAAGCAGGAGGGCGAGGAACACGGAAGGAGAGGAAAAAAAAAAAAGGAAACCCCCCAAAAAAAACAAAAAAAAAACCCACAAAACCCCTGCACAACACAGGTGTCGCAGAGATAGTCAGTAGCGGATAGCCTACGCTAACACAACCAAAAGGGACAGAGGGAAGGGGTATTGTACAATGGTGCACTGTATTGTATTATATTGTGGTTTTCCTGTGCCTTCATTCAAGCTGGGATGTTTGATATAATTAATGTTGTTTTGTAAATATGTATGAGACGTGACACACTCGGGCGAACAGACCCACTGACCTCGCAGAGACTGGACTTTCGGGTGAGAAATGACCGACCCTAGCGGACAGACTCCAGGGTGCTTGGCGGATGACTGCCCCCTCCGTGCCTACACTCTTCGCCGCGGAGCGGGTGGCCACCCCCCGAGATACCCGGCACACCTGGATAAGACCGGGACAGTTTTCTTCCCCACTACTTCCCAAATTAAAGTAGCTTCCCCCGCTACCTCACCCCCCCCTACCCGTCTCCCACCGCCCCTCCCCATCCTCCCCCTTCCCCGCCCCCACCCAAGGGCCAGCAAGGGCCGCAAACCCACAAGGCCTTAACGGGGCGCGCGGCGGGACGGTCTCAGACAAGGAGCGCGGGGGGATAGGGGAGACTCCACAGAACCACACACTATGGCGACCTTAAAAATCACCTCCCTGAACGTAAATGGATTAAACACCCCGACCAAAAGACGTTTACTGATGAGGGAAGTTAAAAGACAAAAAACTGACATAGCATTTATACAGGAAACGCACCTCCTGCGGTCAGCCCGGATCCAACTAACAGACCATCTATATACCAGGGCATACTCCTCCAGGGCACTGGCCAAAAAAAACGGAGTAGAAATACTTCTACATAAAAAATGCCCGTTCACGGTCCAGATGACGCACACGGACACTATGGGAAGGTACGTTGTCCTCACGGGGACTATACATGCCACCACGTACCACCTGATCAATATATACGCACCTAACCAGCCAGACCCGGAATTCTGGGAAACGCTCCATAATTTAATCCACACCCTACCGTATGGAATCATAATACTAGGGGGAGACCTAAACGCAACACCCTGCCACACAGTCGACCGCAGCGCCCCGACTAGTAGCCATAAGACGCAGACCACAAGGGGCCAAGACAAACTTTTGAACAAATTTATACAAAACACGAACTTAATTGACCCCTGGAGGCTATGCAATCCAGGAGTGAAGGACTACACGTTCTTCTCGGCAGCGCACTCCACATACTCCCGTATAGACATGTTCCTAGTCAACCAAACAGGGATCCCATGGGTTCACTCTGCGCGTATCAACCTTATCACTTGGTCGGATCACGCCGACGTTGAACTCACTCTCAGACTACCAGGCCCCAAACCCCCATGGAAATGGCGATTAAACGGCACACTAATAAAAGACCCAGACACGGAGAAGCTCTTAATAGACGAAATCACGACCTATTTCAACGACAATGACAACCCGGACTTAACCCAATCCACGATATGGGCCGCTCACAAAGCGGTCATGAGGGGTATCCTCATTAAACTTGCAACCCGCCGAAAAAAGCAAAGGGCCGAAACTCTCTTCGAGCTCCAAAAGGAGCTGAGGAGGGCAGAAGCCTACCACAAACGCAATCCCACGACACAGGGCCTCCGGGACCTTAGAGACCTCCGTCACAGAATTAGGACAACAGCAGTTGAGGACCTCGGTCGGGACCTAGTTCGGAAAAAACGCCTCTACTACGAACGCTCCAACAAGATGGACACCCTCCTGGCCAGGGCACTAAACCCCAAGCCTCACTTCCACACTATCTCGGCGATCCGAGATAAACAAGGTCGGATAACCCACAATCCTACGGAGATCAATCAGATCTTCACGGAGTTCCTATCACACATATACAACCACTCCCCAGAACTAAATAGTAAAAATAGGGAATACACACATGACGTAACTAACTACGTAACCAAGACGAATATGACGGGACCGAACCTGGAGGCCCTAACTGCCTTGGGGGTGCCCATCGAGGAAGAGGAGGTAGATAGGGCGATCACGGCCCTTAAGGGAAACAAAGCCCCGGGGCCGGACGGCTTCGACGGCTCCTATTATAAAACATTTAGAGAAGTGATAACTCCGAGACTGACGAAGATGTACAATGAATGGATGGACGGTGGACATCCAAACCCGGACATGCTCACAGCTGACATCGCACTTATACCCAAACCAGGGCGGGACTCAACCAAAGCAGCAAATTATAGGCCCATCTCCCTAATAAATTTTGATGTAAAAATCTTTGCAAAAATACTAGCAACAAGATTAAACCCCCTCCTAGGTAAAATAGTACACCCAGACCAGGTCGGCTTTGTGCCGGCTAGGCAACTATATGAAAACACTAGGAGAGGTGCTGATCTCATATGGTGGGCGACCCGGACCCGGACGCCTTCTCTGATCCTTTCCCTGGACGCGGAGAAGGCGTTCGATAGGGTGCAATGGTGCTATCTTTTTGCGCTACTAGAACGCCTACACATGCCAGAAAACTTTGTTAAAGGTATAAAAGCCCTATACACTGACCCGAGGGCCCAGACCAACGTACAGGGAGCAACCCCGACCCCATTTACGCCCGCCAACGGCACGAGACAGGGCTGCCCCCTCTCCCCTTTGCTGTTCGTCCTCTCGTTGGAGCCTCTCTTGCAGAGGATACGGGAGGACGAGCACATAACCGGGGTCAAAGCGAGGGACGAAGAATTCAAAGTCTCCGCATACGCGGATGATGTCCTGGTCACGATCACCAACCCGAGAGAATCCTTGCCCCGACTTATGACCCTCCTAGAGGAATACGGACGCATTACAGGCTATCAAATAAATTTGGAAAAATCGTGGCCATGCCAATAGAAATGGATGCAGACAGCGTTAACGACATTAAAAACGCCTATCCCTTCAAACTTACGAGATCCGAAATTAAATATCTCGGCGTTAAACTCACCTCAGACCCGGCGAAACTATATAGTGCCAATTACCCGCCTATAATCCAGGCGCTTTGTCGTGACTTGGAAAAATGGCATGAAAAGCCCATATCGTGGATTGGCAGACAACACGCAATTAAAATGACACTACTCCCACGACTATTGTTCTTGTTCCAGGCCCTACCCACCAAAGTCACTAAACAAGACCTGCAGATGATCCAGAAACACATAGATATCTTCATTTGGGCGCAGAAAAGACACAGGATTGCTAGACGAGTAATGTACCGACCGAAAGCGAAGGGTGGACTGGGACTCCCACTCTTATATCAATACTACCTGGCGGCGCAACTAGCCCAAATAATAGCATGGCACACCCCGGAGGGCTTGCACAGGTGGGTAGACCTAGAGACAAAACTTATGTGTACAGACCTCCCACAATTTTGGATCTGGGTACCCAAACAAGACAGACCCCCCCCTACGCACCTCTTGTCCGGCAATCCTTAATTCCATAAGGATCTGGGATCTAACAGCCACCAAATACGCACTAAAACACACACCCTCGCCACTGACTCCATACTTACGGAACAAAGCATTCGAACCCGGGCTGACCGCACGAGATTTTAGGGGGATAGAAGACACAGGAATGCAATGATACGGACATATGTATGACGGCGATTCCTTCAAAACCTTTGACACCCTAAAAGCCATGGCCCCCCTGACAACCAAAGACGTATTCAGATATGTACAGTTGAGAGACTTTGCCAAAAACCCAGATATTAAAAAAGCAGCACAGACCCCTATGACAAATTTCGAACAAATGTGCAACGCGGAATCTACACAAAAGGGACTGATCACGGCCATATATGCGCAGTTGAGTTCCCCAGAAAAGGGAACCGCAGACCCTAGATATATACACCAGTGGGAGGAGGACCTAGGGGGGGCTATAGAAGGGGAGGACTGGGTGGATATCTGGGAGGCGACGGCCAAGACGTCAATTTGTGTACTACACCAGGAACAATCCTATAAAATGCTCATGAGGTGGTACACAACACCGGTACAACTCCATAAGATGGGGAAAACCACGACAGACACATGCTGGAAAGGCTGCGGAGGCAAAGGCACCTTTGTTCACATGTGGTGGGAGTGCCCTGAAGTGACCAAATACTGGAAAAGGGTCCAAACATTAGTGAAAGGGGTTCTCACGTGACATATAGACTTAGATCCCTGGGCGATGCTACTGTCCCAACCGACGGACGGCCTTCCTAGGAAGGAGCAACAACTTTTAAATAAACTCACACTGGCTGCGAGACGAGCCCTCGCGCAAATGTGGCTTCAACCTACAGTCCCCACAGACAACGACGTAATAGTTAAAATCAAAGACTCCTATTTGATGGACAAACTCACAGCACAAATCAGAAATACGGAAAAAACATTCCAAAAAATCTGGCTTCCCTGGGAAGTGTACGCTAACGAAAATGTTATATAGCCTGGAAAAGGTTCGCAGTGGTTTGGCGGACCTCCTCCCGCCGTGCGCCCCGAGATATACCAACTATTTCCTTTCCCCCCCCTGCTCCATCCCCACAGCACCGGTTGGTGCCCCCCCCCCCCTCCTCCCCAACTTTTCAAACCACTGAATATACGAGACTCCAAAACTTAGGACAGCCGGCTGACATGACCGCCGGGAGACGCAGTCGACAAAGACCCAAACCAAGACGCAACGGCTAGACGGAAATTGATTGTGTAAGACTGAGGGTTTTTAGGATGTCTCAATGTTAAATACACTGTAAAGTACTAGTTTTTGTTCACGTTTGATAAAAGGTCCTGAACGGACCCAAAACCGAAAACAGGCACCACACGGTCCACGATAACCAGACCATCCGACAAACCTTTTACTCTTCATTGTATAACTCACTGCAATGTATGTTACATAAGGACCCCTGCGAGGGCCACTTTTTGCTGGTCAGTGGTACTTGGTGTCGAACTAAAAATAAAGAATTTAAAAAAAAAAAGTGAGGGGAAATGTCTGTGCGTCTTATGGAGCGAATGTGAAGAATTACTTACCTGTCTTGGAGCGTGGGCCGGCTTCACAGCGCGCTCCGCGGTCCAGGAACTTCTATTTCAGGTTCCGGTTTCCGGCGGGACTGAAAGGAAGTGTGCACTTCTATTTCAGGTTCCGGTTTCCGGCGGGACTGAAAGGAAGTGCACACTTCCTTTCAGTCCCGCCGGAAACCGGAACCTGAAATAGAAGTTCCTGGACCGCGGAGCGCGCTGTGAAGCCGGCCCACGCTCCAAGACAGGTAAGTAATTATGGGACAAGGGGAGGGGGAGACACTATGGGACAAGGGGAATGGGACACTATGGGAGAAAGGGAGGGGAGGAGACTATGGGACAAGGGGAGGGAAGGAGACACTATGGGACAAGGGGAGGGGGGGAGACACTATGGGACAAGGGGAGGGGGACACTATGGGAGAAAGGGAGGGGAGACACTATGGGAGAAGGGGAGGGGAGGAGACACTATGAGACAAGGGGAGGGGAGGAGACACTATGGGACAAGGGGAGGGGGACACTATGGGAGAAAGGGAGGGGAGACACTATGGGACAAGGGGAGGGGGGGACACTATGGGACAAGGGGAGGGGGGACACTATGGGACAAGGGGAGGGGGGACACTATGGGACAAGGGGAGGGGGAGACACTATGGGACAAGGGCAGGGGGACACACTATGGGAGGGAAAGTGCACTATGGGACAATGGGAGGGGGGGACACTATGGGATCAGAACACTAATGGACAAGGGGAGGAGGGGTTAAAGAACACTATGGGACAGGGTAGGAGGGGTTAACAATCACTATGGGACAGGGTAGGAGGGGTTAACAATCACTATGGGACAGGGTAGGAGGGGTTAACAATCACTATGGGACAGAGGAAAGGGGGGTTTAAGATCATTATGGGACAGGGGAGAAAAAAAAATATTCTGAACAAACTGTCCCATGGTAAGAAACACTATGGAACAGTTTGTTCAGAATATTTTTTTTTCTGGGTTTCCTCCTCTAAAAACTAGGTGCGTCTTATGGTGAGGTGCGTCTTATGGAGCGAAAAATACGGTAATTGAATGAGTATTGATATTTTTATTCATTATATATTCACTTATTATTTTTTATACACTTTGATAAAAAATCTCTTGGGCAGTTTTTCTCCCCTTCCCCTTTTATTAGGGAGATTTTAAGACAGTAGAGAGGTCATTTTCGTAGTGGTAGGTTTTTCAACTCAGGCATGGTTCGGGGTTTCCACTCTTGTGTAGTTATGCTACTCTATTTTCATTGCCCCTACGGGGATGCTAATGATTATTGCAGTATTAGGTATTTACCTAATAGTTGGATGAATGATGTTGTTGGTCTTATTTATAGCCCAACGACTGGGAGTATATGTTGTAATCTTTTTTTTTTTTTTTCTCTCTGGAAGTCCAAGGGATGTTTTTTTTTGTTGAGGTGATTATATGTTGAAGTTTCTATCCTTGAACGTTCAGGGCCTTAACACGAACAAAAAAAGAAATAGATTGTATGATTCCCTGATAAAACAAAAAATCCAGGTAGCTTTTCTACAAGAAACGCATTGGCTTAAAGACATCAAACAATCATGGGGTGGTGATAAATTTGCTACGGCGATTCACGCCTCACTAATTAAAAATAAAAAAGGGGTGTGGCAATTATATTTAGCAAAGATATTAACGTAGAAATCTTACATACTGAATTTGATCCAGAAGCGAGGTTTATTATTTTGGTATGTAAGATTGAAGATAAAATTTATACACTGGTCAACGTGTATTTACCTAATGTTGATCCAATGACTAAATTTTCTTTGATAATGGACAAAGTGGACAAAATTAATAAGGGATATCTGATTATCGCTGGTGATTTTAATTGTGTTGGTGATCCATTTTTGGACAGAACTACATTACCTCCCTTATCTAATGCTAATACAGGTCCCACTAAGCAAGCCAAAAGATTAAATAATATATGTAGGCAGTATAATCTATATGATATTTGGAGATTACTTCATCCTCTTAAAAGAGACTTCTCTCACTTATCCGGTGTTCATGGAACATATTCCCGGATCGATTTTTGTTTAACAAATGCTATAACGATTCCGCTTTTTAATTATATTGATCTTATAGAAAATACATGGTCAGACCACAGTTTTGTTGTATTTGCCCTTGGTAACTCTCCACCTTTTCCTCGTAATACTTGGAGATTAAATGATGACATTTTGAAAGACTCCAAGAAAAGGGAGGATTTGACTAAATTATTAGAATATTTTTGGGCAGAAAATGATCCGCAAGACACCTCTCCTTTAATAAATTGGTGTTCCCATAAATCGGTAATGAGGAGTTATATAATTAAACTAGACTATCTCTTTAAGAAAAATAAAGGTAGAAAATTGTCTGACTTATATATTGAATTCTATACATGTTCTAAATTGAATAAAATACAATCTTCCTCTGAGCTGAGAACTCAGTTAATGGACCTACAACTCCAAATTAATTTAAAGGAAGAGGAGAAAATAAGGTCAAATATAAATAAATTAAAATTAAATTACTACATCTCGGGTAAAAGAGCGAGTAAGAGTCTCACTAGGAGGCTTCGTAATCAATATGCCAAAAATAGAGTAGAAAAATTGGTAGTGGATCAAACTGTATATTCCACTCCATTGGAGATTGGTCAAAAGTTTAATCAATTTTACCAAGATCTATATAATTTAAGGCTATCCCCAGAAACAAAGGCCATTAAAAGTTATTTGTTAAAGTCTCGAATTCCGAGAATTTCTTCCCAGGATCTGACCATTTTGAACAAAAAAATTTCAATGGAGGAAGTTCAATTGCAAATTGATAGATTAGCTATAAATAAAACTCCTGGTCCTGATGGTTTTTCAAATCTTTATTATAAATATATGAAATCTTATCTCTTAAAACCTCTTACTGAAATGTTTAATCAAGCAGCTGAAAGTGAGACCATCCCAAAGGAATTATTACAATCAAATATTGTTCCCATTTTAAAACAGGGTAAAGATAGTACGGACCCTAAAAACTATAGACCAATCGCATTAATTAATGTTGATATGAAAATATATTCAGCTATTATACCTGAGAGACTGAAAAGGGTCATCTCTAAACTTATTCATCCTGATCAAATAGGGTTTATCCCAGGAAGATGGGCATTAAATAATACTCGAAAGCTTATAGATATTATTGGTCTTGTCAATGCCAATAAGGAGCCCCTCCTGGCCCTGTCTTTGGACGCAGAAAAAGCGTTCGACAGGGTTGGGTGGGGCTATTTAAGTGAACTTCTCAATGCATATGGCTTTATGGGTTGGATTCATACCGCAATTATGATATTATACTCTGACCCTTCAGCCAGAACTGTAGGTCCTAATATTACTTCGACGTGGTTCGATCTCAAAAACGGTACAAGACAGGGTTGTCCTCTGTCACCGCTTCTATACATTCTATCTCTTGAGCCTCTTGTGGTAAATATTAGGAACAATCAGTTAATAAAGGGTGTTCCTACGAAATCCCAAGATATCAAGATTGCATTGTATGCCGATGACGCTCTGGTAACCCTTACATCTCCAGAAGATTCATTGGCGTCATTAATGGAAGAAATTGTCAATTACTCTAATATCTCTAATTTCAAGTTAAATGTCTCTAAATCTACTGCTTTAACTATTAATTTACCCTTGACTCTGGTTGAAAGGCTATCTCCAAAATATCAGTTTATTTGGACAGACTCAGAAATTAATTATTTAGGACTTAGCTTTCCGGCTAATCCTTCCCAAATAATGGAGAGGAACGTTATGCAATTAATGAAGGAAATGAATCAAAATTTAAAAAAATGGAAAAATCTAGAAACATTATGGACAGGCAGAATTAATATTATCAACTCTTATATTTTACCAAAATGGTCTTATTTGTTATCAATGGTTCCCCTCAAAATCCCTAAGATGTGGATTCTTATGATACAATCTGCCATAAATAAATTTATTTGGAAAAATAAAAAGCCCAGAATAAGTCAAAAATATATTTATAACAAACTTTCTCAGGGAGGGATAAATTATCCAAACATTACTAACTTATATTATGCCAATACTATACGACATATATATATTTTACAAGAACCATTTTTTTTTTCTGAACCTTGGTATCAATTAGAGTCTGAAGCGTTACATGTATTTACTCTTCATCCATATATATTGTCCGATCCTGTGAGGTGGTTAAAGGATTTGCCTAATGGCTTAATATCGCTGGCTCATTCTTTGGAAACTTGGGTTGAAATAAGAAAAATTTTGGGTGTTAGTTACTCTATCCCCAAAACATGTAAACTAAATATATTAGAAAAGAATGTAGAGGATCTATCATTGAGACACTGGCCCAATAAAGATATATTAACTTTATCGGATATTATGCAGGGCGATGATATTTTACCATTTCAACAGATTGTGGATAATTTCCATATTCCATCTAAAGAATTATTTACTTATTTTCGTATAAAACATTATATTCAGAAACATGTTATTCAATCTTCTTTTCCTTGGGCTAAAGAGCTGCAAATTCTTTTCTCATTTAAAACTATACCTAAAGTTGTTTCGGTGGCTAATAGGCTATTTAAAGGTTTAGTCACTTTTCCCTATAAATTGGTTAAATCCTGGGAAAAGGATCTAAATTTAGTTATTTCTCCAAAGGAATGGTACTCTTCTATAATTTTAGTAAACAAATTTGTTCATGGTTTAAATTTGACCGAGTGTCATTTTAAGTTACTCTACAGATGGTACTACACCCCGACAAGATTAGCTAAAATGTATTCTTCTCAAGATTCTACTTGTTGGAGATGTGGTACCTATCTGGGCACATATATCAATATATGGTGGTTCTGCCCAGTTGTAAAACCACTATGGGTCTGGACCTACAATATCTTTTCTGAAATAGCTATGATTGAGACATCATTTAAAGATATAAATATAGACCCAGTTTCGGCTCTTCTCCATCTTAATTTGCCTTTTAAATCTAGTAAACATATTTGTTTAGCAATTCACTGCTTTATTGCAGTTAAAATTATTATAGCTAGACAGTGGAAATCTTCCGTTCCTTTTCAGAAAATCCCTCTAATTAATCAAATTAAATTTCAATTGACAATGGAAAATGAAATGTTAAAGAATCGGTCAGTGTTCTCAAAAAAAAGTGATTGGTATTCAACTTGGTTAAAAAAACTGTTCTTTATTATATGGCAATTGACAAATTCCCTAGGTATTGGGTTTAAGAAAGATAAAATGTTATCTGGGAAGTGGAACTACCTCATGTTTAATATGTATATGTAATCTCTACCTATTACTTATTGTAAGATGTTTGTAAATCTGTGTCTATTCCCATTGATACATCTTTTATTATCATTGATGGACTAATTGTAATATTTCCGACTGTAATATTTCCAGTTTTTTTGTTTTTTTTCGATCGATTGTTATATTCTAACGAAAGTTTTTTTTTCTTTCCTTCAAATAGAGCTATCTGTACTGGTCGGATTCAATTTGTGTTTGTATGTATGTATTAACGTGTTTACTTGTTATCTTAAAACAAAAATTTTCAATAAAAAGTAATGAAAAAAAAAAAAGAGAAGTGAGCGGGAACACTACCCATTGGAAATTTGGATCGGTCAAAGAAAAGATTAGAAGGACACTGCTCGTATCATTTGTCCTCAGGGACATGTCTTGAATTATTTCAAACACATATCATCCTGCATAAGCTTGTAAATTCAAACCCACTCCAGGACCGTGCATTTTCAATATAGGAGGGGCCAAGCACGCGTTAGCCAAGAAGCCAAAAGCACAAAATTCCATATTTTTCCCACAAAAAAACAACAAAAAACATGGAACCCAGAGCAATATTGGACAAACATGTTGAAAGCAGTGGAAGACAGCACGATTTGTGTTTTTTTTTTCAATGAAAATGTTTTGAAATTTGACCATTCAAGCAAACATGTGAAATGATGAGACAATGTAATTTTACTTTAAGCTTAGAGTCCAGATACAAGCAATTAACTTTAAAACATGACAGCATCAATCTTATGATCAAGTGACAGGCACGAAAAGTTTAGTGTTTCAACCCCACTCTAGAATGATTGATTCCTAACATGAAATGGGCAAAGCATACACAGACCGAAAAGAAAAGAGTGAAAAGGGTAAAAAAATGTGAAATAACCTTTACCTTTCCTGCGAAAAAACCCTTACATGCACACCCCAACTGCAGATTGAAGAGAAAAATAAATAAATCATTAAATACGTGAAAAGAGGACAAAAGAAGACTTCCATGAAAACAGTCTAAAATTTGTTTAATCGCAAAGACATGTTGAAAGAGTGGAAAAATGCAAAATCTCTTGAAACTAGCAAACGACCACCCTTTGACTCAAAACCAAGAAAAGCTGAGATAAGAATGGTAAGAAAACGAGAAACCACAGAAGAGCAAATTTCTCTCAACAAATGGTGTGAAATTTGACTGCCAGTTAAATCTCAAAGATTACACAAAACCCAAGCAAAACACTTTAGCAGAGGATGGTTTCGATCCATCGACCTCTGGGTTATGGGCCCAGCACGCTTTCGCTGCGCCACTCTGCTGATGCTTAAAAGGTCATCGTCCTCACAGCTGTCTCTACTTCTTACCGGAAGCAGTGTTAAAGTGGGAACTGTATAAGTGGGGAGATATCGAGAGACAAAAATCCTGCAACTCTGCAGATCTGAGCACTTTGTGCAAGCGCTGTCTCTGTGGCGCAATCGGTTAGCGCTTTATGCTGCTAACCGAAAGGTTGGTGGTTCAAGCCCACCCAGGGACGTGAGTTTACTGTGTACAAGCTGACACGGGTGCAGTTGCTTTTTCTCTAAGAAGTTAAAGATAAGCCTGTAGTAATCAAACTGAAAAACAGTGGCTGTATGCTTATTAACTTAAGTAGAGATGCTTCTCAAAACCATGTCTAAAAGGTGGTGCAAAGACTTTTCTGTGACAATGGTTTCAATTTGAAACGTCACCACAAACT